>VZQC01013109.1:840759-1205850 GCA_009823505.1 Rhizomys pruinosus
ATCTCAAGAGTCACACAAGCCTACCTTTAATACAGGCTGGGAGGATAACTCCGCCCCTACAGCCACAAGATCCAATCAAGCCAAAGACCACACCTTTAATCCCAGCTGGGAGGATAACTCCAACCTCACAGCCACAAAGGCCAATCAAGCCAAAGACTGCAGGACCAAAGGATCAACAATCAGCTCGCTGAGGCACCCAGTTCCTACCTGTCTCCCCCTCTTCCTTCCGCTGGGCTCAGGAGATCTCAACAGTACTAATTGTTTTGGTAGGTTATTTTGGTATAGAAACAGATGTTTGGATGGTATGTTAATCCATGAATTACATTTTTTTTTCTGTAAAATATGACAGTGTTTTACTGTGGCTTATAACATCTCCTAACCACTAGAGGATGTAAGCTTGTGGCATCAGCCGTGGGTTATTCCTCCAAGGAAAGAGCTAATAGCCAATTAGATTTGGGATTTACAGACACATGGTGGCCACTGCTGCACAGTATTTCCAGGCAGGTGATGTATAGCTGGTGCTGATGGAGGTGTATTGCTTGACTCAAGGAGACCTATATTTGCTTTATTGGTTTAGTGGCCTTTGGTAACACTCTCTGGTATTCCAGAGACCAACTGTACACTTGCAAGTGCAGTCTCAATACATCTTTCCCATGCTTGCATCAGGTCTTCAACAGCAGGGCCTTATCACCTTTCTTCTTGCAGGAATCCCAGTTTACAGGCAAGAAGCCTTTACCTTTTGTGGGGTCTTGGATCCCCTGGCTAACATCTCCTTGGTAGAATAATCCATTGCTGATATCAGAGCTCTCCTGTATTAATATATTTTGCTTAAATGCACAGGTAAGGTGATTTTAGTATTATATTGGGTTCTGAATAGAGAATAATCCTTTTCACAGTTCCTATGTCTATTAGTCAATTAAAGAAGGTGGTTTTACCAGTTTTATAACAGTTGGCTCCAGTTTACAGTTAGAGAACGACCTCATCATCATCATATTCCTCCTTGTTCTATGAAGGGGAGGTAAGAAAGTCTCTCCTATTAAAACTTTGTGGCACCTAGAAGGTAAGTTTCATTAGGACTCATTATAAATAGTTGTTACAAGTAGGATCCACAGAGGAGTTTGATCCCTGTAGCAGTCTGAGGCTTTGATTCCTTTCAGTGTTCATATGGGTCAACCTTTCTGCTGGCACTTCCTGGTATATCATACACAATGCAAAGCTGTATCTTCTCTTTCTCAGCTGTTAAGTTGGTGACATTTTGACCTGTGGGAATGTACAAATCTTTTCCTGTAGTTAGTTTTAGGATTTAAATTGCAAAGTTTTGGACAAAAAGTTTTCATATATATCTGTGTCCCCCATTTTTATTATAGGTTTTTGTTTTTTGACCCATGAGTCTCAAAAAGGCAGTTGTAGTACACTTACCTATAGGCAGGAATCAAGGAGCAGATTTCATCAAATTCACCAAAGCTGCATTGGGTGACTGTATGTCATTAACTTGGGAAGCAAACTTAATTCTTTAAGTTAAATCATCCTACAGGTAAAAGAGAATGCTACAAGATGATACTGTACAACAGAAAAATTATAGAAAACATTTGTATGTGCCAATCCTAAAGTTATTGTTGTACAGATTTTAAGTAAAACAAATGTGGACAACAATTTATATTTCCAATTAACTCAGGAGCATTACCGTTTTTATCAGAACTTTTAAACCAATGTTGTTTAATATACACATATTTACTTTTACTAAGTCCTAAAACACCATGTAACCTGTATACAGAGTCTGGGAAAAATTGGATATTGTTGAACTCATGTCATTTAAATATACATTAATCTAATATAGACCTGTGTCCTTCTCCCACCCCTCCCAGGCCTCCCGATTCACCATTTCAGTCAGTTTTCTGATGCAGTCTTTCTGTTGTTGTTCTTTTAATATGCATCCCTCTCCACAAGAAATATTTACAACTGGGTTATTGGTGCTAGCATCCACAGATGTAGGATATCATTCGTTGTTTGATTTTCTGGGACTGTGTTACTTCACGTAATATAATATCTTCTAGCTCCATCCATTTACCTGCAAATTTCATGATGTTGTCTTTCTTTACTGCTGCATAGAAGCCCATTGTGTACATGTACCACATTTTCTCTATCCACTCGTCAGTTTTTTGAGGGGCATTTGGGTTGGTTCCAGCTTTTTGCTCTTGTGAACAGAGCTGCAATAAATGTAGCTGTGCATGTATTTCTGCAGTAAGATGAGTCTTGTGGGTATATACCCAGGAGTGGGTATATACCCAGGAGTGGTATGACTGGTTCAAATGGCAGGCCCATTTTCAGTCTTTCAAGGGTTCTCCACACTGCTTTCCATAGTGGTTGTACAAGTTTACATTCCCACCAAAAATGGATGAGTGTTCCCCTTTCCCCACAACCTCCTCAGCACTTGATATCATTTGTTTTCTTGATCCTGGCCAGTCTTATCAGAGTGAGATGATATCTTAGAGTAGTCTTAATTTGCATTTCCCTAATTATTAGTGTCATTGAACAGTTTTATGATGTTTGTCAGTCATCTCTACTTCTACTCTGTGAAGTCTCTATTAAGTTCTTTGCTCCGTCTTGTGAGTGATTCATTTATTTTCTTTCTTCTTAGTTTTTTGAGTACTTGTATACTCTGGAAATTAATGCTTTGTCATATGTATCTGCAGTGAAGGTTTCCTCCCACTATGTGGGTTTTCTCTTCACTTCCTTTATTGTTACTTTTGATGTACAGAAGCTTTTAGTTTAATGAGGTCCTAAATCAGACAACAGCTGTACAAGAAATAAGATTGACAATTGTCAATCTTATTTCTTGTACAGCTGTTGTCTGATTTAGGAAATCTTTTCCTATGCCTATGTCTTGTAGTCTACTGCCAAGTTTTTCTTCTATCACCTCCAGAGTTTTCATTTTCACATTGAGGTCTTTGATGCATCTGGAATTGACTTTTGTACAGGGTGAGAGGTAAGGGTTTAATTTCATTCTTCTACAGGTGGTGATCCAGTTTTGCCAACACCACTTACTGAAGAGGCTGTCTTTCCTCCATTGTGTCTTCTTGGCGCCCTTGTCAAATATGAGGTGGCTGAAATTGTATGTGCTCAGGTTTGGATCTTCAGTTTTATTCCACTGGTCAACTGGTCTGTTTTTGTGCCAGTACCAAGCTGTTTTTATGACTATAGCCCTGTAGTATAATTAGAAGTCTGGTATAGAGATCGCCCCTGTATTGCTCTTTTTGCTCAGGGTTGCTTTGTCTATTTGGGGTCTTTTGTTTTTCCAAATGAAATTGAGGAGTTCTTTTCCAAACCTGTTTTTTGATTTTGATTGGGATTTTGATTGGGATTGCATTAAATCTGTTCAGGAGTTTGTGTAGAATGGACATTTTTCTTATGGGAGGTTTGTCCATCTTCTGTTGTCTTCCTCAATTTCCTTCTTCAGTGGTTTAAAATTTTTGTTGTAGAGATCCTTGGTGTCTTTGGTTAGGTTTGTTCCTAAGTATGTCATTGTTTTTGAGGATGTTGTGAGTGGGAAGGTCTCCTTGTATTCCTTCTTCAGTTGCTTATTGTTGGTGTAAAGAAAAGCTACTGATTTTTTAAGATTTGTTTTGATTCCTGCCATTTTACTGAAGCTCTTAATCATTTCTAGTTTTATGGTGGAGTTCTTAGCATCCCTTAGGTAGACAATCATATCATCAGCAAAAAGGGATAGCTTGACTTTTTCTTTTCCAATTAGAACTCCTTTAATTTCCTTTTCTTGCCTTATTGTCCTAGGAAAGGTTTCAAGCACTTTATTGAAAAGGAGTGGTGACAGGGGGCAGCCTTGCTGAGTTCCTACCTTTAAGGGGAATGCTTCTGTTGTTTCCCCATTTAGGATGATATTGGCTGTGGGTTTTCTGTATATGGCTTTGAGTACATTGAGGAATGATCCTTCCAGTCCAATTCCCTCTACAACTTTAAACATGAAGGGATGCTGGATTTTGTCAAAGGCTTTCTCTGCCTGCGTCAATTGAGATGATGGTGTGGGTTTTTGACTTTCAGTCCATTTATATGCTTGATGATATTTATTGATTTTCATATGTTGAAACATCCCTGCATCTCTGGTATGAATCCAACTTTGTCATGATGGATGATCTTCTTGATGTGAGTCTGTATGCGATTTGCCAGTATCCTGTTTAGAATTTTGGTATCTATGTTCATTAGGGAGATAGGTCTATAGTTCTCCTTTTTGGTTGTATCTTTACCTGGTTTTGGTAATAGCGTGATGCTGGCGTCATAGAAGGAATCTGGGAGAACTCCCTCCGTTTGTATCCTTCTATACAATTTGAGTAGTAATGGTTGTAAGTCTTTTTGAAATATTTTATAGAATTCTGCAGTGAAACCATCTGGGTCTGGGTATTTTTTGGTTGGGAGTATTCTTATTACATCTTCAATTTCTTCATGTATTATTGGTCTATTTAAGCTGTCCATTTCTTCTTGGTTGAGCTTTGGTGATTCCCAGGATTCCAGGTGTTCATCCATTTCTTCTAGGTATTCAAACTTAGTACAGTATAGGTTTTTGAAGTATTCCCATATGATCATCTGGATCTTTTCATTGTCTTTTGTGATGTTTCCCCTTTCATCACAGATTCCATTGATTTGGAGTTGTTCCTTCTTTCTTTTGGTTAACTGGGTGAGAGGACTTTCTATCTTGTTTATTCTCTCACAGAACCAAATTTTGGATTCATTGATTTTTTTGTATGGTTTTCTTTGTTTCTAGTTCATTGATCTCTGCTCTGATTTTTGTTATTTCTTCTTGTCTGCTGCATTTAGGGTTCATTTGTTGTTGTTTCTCAAGTATTTTTAGCTGCAGTGTTAGATCATTCACTTGTGCTCTTTCTGGTTGTTTTTTGTTTTTTGTTTTTTATGTAGGCACTTGGAGCTATAAACTTCCCTTTTAGGACTGCTTTTAAAGTGTCCCATAGGTTTTGCTGTGTTGTATTATCATTGTCATTCAGTTCCAAGAATGTTTTTATTTCTTTCTTTATTTTTTTCCTTGACCCATTCATTATTCAGGAGATTTTTGTTTAGTCTACATGTGTTCTTGTAGGTTATAAGGTTTATCCTGGTGTTGATATTGAGTTTTATTGCACTGTGGTCTGATAGAATGCATGAGATTATTTCAATATTTTTATATTTGTTGAGTTTTTCCCTATGTCCCAGTATATGGTCTATTTTGGAGAATGTTCCATGAGGTGCTGAGTAGAAAGTGTATTCTCTAGTGTTTGGGTGAAATATTTGATAGATGTCTGTGAGGTCCATTTGGAGTATTGTATCATTTAGTTCAGATGTCTTTCTTTTTCTTTTCCTAGGTGTTTGAGGATTGTTGCTCCTCTCTTCTGTCCTTTGAATTGCTTCAAGTATTTTATGAAGAGTTGGTTTTCCAGACATGTATTCCATCATCTTGTTGATGTCATGAAAGATTTTTCTCTCTCCTTCAACTATAATTGGCATTTTTTCTGGGTAAATATTCTGAGTTGGCATCCATAGTCCTTTAACACTAGGAATGCTTTGCTCCAGGTTCTTCTTGCTTTAATGGTTTGAGCCCAGAAGTCAGTTGTAATTCTGATGGGTTTCGCTTTGTATGTGACTTGTTTTTCTTTTGTAGCCTTCAGAATTTTGTCTTTGTTTTGGGAGTCTAACATTTTAACTATGATATGGCATGGGGAGTTTCTTTTCTGATCTTGTCAGAAGATCTTGTCAGAATGGATCTTCCTCCATTCTATTTCTGAGTCTTTTTCCTTTCCTTCTTGATTGGATGAGTGTTCTATTTCCTTTTCCATTTCATCCTGTGTTTTCTTTAGTATTTCCATTTCGTTTTTGAGCTTCTCGATCTCTTCTTGGTGCCCTTACTTCGTTGGTTGGCTTCCTTTTTCAGTGTTTCTACTTCCTTTTAGAGTTTGTTTTTGTCTCCCTCTAGTTCTTTCTGGAGTTTGTAATTCTGTTCCTTTAGTTCTTCCTGAAGTTTGTCATTGTACCCCTCTAGGTACTTTTTGAGTTTATCATTCTCTCTCCTTAGTTCTCTGAATTCTTCCTTATTTTCTTTAATTTCTCTGCATAGGTCTGCAATTATTCCTCTAAGATCTGTTCCTTGGGTCACCTGCAGGGGCATCCCATTGAAACTATCTCCTACAGGTTTGGTAGAGCCTGGTGTGGGATTATCCTGCACCTTTCCCATGTTGTCCCTTCGTAGTGTCCTTGGCCTGTGGGTTTCCCTTTTGTGATTCAAATCACAAATGTCTTTTCACTGTTAGCAGATGGTTTTGCTTGCCTCCTTCCGATCTGTTTCTTTTTTTTTTTTTTTTTTTTTTTTTCTTTTCTTCCTCCTCCTTGTTTATGGAGTATTGACTTGTCTGGGTTTCAGGATTTCAATTGTTTATATATTGGATATTGGAAATCTAAGTCACTCTTCCCTTCCTGTTCTGAAGGTTCTCCAAAAAAGTCCACTTGGATACTTTCTCATCAGTTCCAGTTGGTGGGCGGGGGGTGGGGATATGCCTGACTTAGCCTGCACCCCGGTACGTGTCTGGAGCGACTTCCAGGCTCCTGTGCTTCAGGGGCCCACCCGCACAAAGACATGGAGGCATTGAACCCCGCACCACTTGCTGCAGAGGTGAAGGGCGGATCCACCCATACAGCCACCCCGTACAAGGGTTCAGAGTTGAGACCCTTTTCTAGCAACCAGGAGTCAATCTACCCTAAAATCTACCTGTCTGGAGGAGCTTCCGGGCTCCTGTGCTTCAGGGGCCTGCCAGCACAAAGACACAAAGGCACTGAACCCCTTTTAGAATTTCATACATGATATTGTATTTACATAAGTTCCACTCCTCCTTTTTTCCAACTGCTCCTGTGAAACTTCTACTCCATCTTAAATGTATGACCTCTTCTTTTATAACTATTGCTATACACGGAAACATTTAGTGCTACTCTCTTAAAAATATGCTTTGGGTTGGACCCTTGGGATCGGATAAACTCTTAGGTGGATCATCCCATAAGAAAACTGATTCTCAGCAGATACAGTTGGTTGCCTGAAGCTTTTCGCTGGGGGAGCTGGGGAGGGGGGGGTTTGTGAAATTTCACCATCCACACTGGCAGGTTGACTGCTGATATCATTATGCATGCCTGGTTTAGGTGACCATAGTGTTGAGATTTCATAGGGTAGCATTCTTGTCACATATAGAAGACACTCTCTAGCAGCAGGCATCCTGGTCCTCTGGCTCTTACAACCTTTTTGTTCATTCTTCCACTGTTTCTTGATCCTTAGATATAGAGGTTGCATAATATATGTACTAGTTGGGACTGGGCAGCCCAAGATCATTAATTCTGCATTTTGATCAGATGTAGATCTCTGTAATAGTCTCTGTTGCAAGATGATTCTTTAATTATGATGAGAGCTAAGACTTACTGTGGGGCCAGATGGATCCATTATGGCTGAGTATAAGAGAGCTGGCTTCTTTCCCCTATAAACTATATGGTGGGCTTTACCCCGAATACCTAGAAGGCCAACAGGAGATGAGAGCTGCTTCCACTCATCATATTGGATATCGGGCATCTGTAGCCCAACCCACAAGGGAATTTCACTAGAAGAGAAGCATTCCCAAATCTTATCCCTTCTGAGGCATGTCTGCCCTGTCCTCTGGAAGCAAATGGCACAAGTCATAAGTTTATCTCAGGGGTCTATGGTTTTCCTGCCATAAAACTTAGCCATTTCTGAAGGCACATAGGCTTCTCCTCTGTCCTGCCCACCTCCTGGTCAAAGAGCCCAACAAAAACTATATAAGTGCTTAAAACTCCTACAAAAAATGTGTTTTGCTTTTTGATGCAACTCCCAGGTCTTTCTTTGGATATTTGGATCTGTTTGGGTTTATTGCTCCTATCTCAGGGACTGCTCTGCTCCCTCCCACTTTCCTCCTTTTGGCCCCTGGGAGTTGAGCCACAGCCAGTCAGGACTGGACTCCCATACCTAGGGCTGTGGGGTTGGTAACCTGGGAGGTGGGAACCTCATGACATGGAGGAAGCCAACAACTTACCTGTGGGTATAATGATACATATTTAAGATACTGTTGTAGATTATATCAGCTAAGAAAAATGGCAGTGATAGTTTCTGTTCTATTGTCTGTGACCTCTTCAGCCATTTAACAGGCCTTAAGTCCAATTAGACAGCTAGTTGGTTGTCCCTAGGATCAAAATATTACTATTGAGCCATTGGGATACCTTGCTGGGCCAGTCATTGTTGTGATTTGCAAATCTATTGGGTGCTTTTTTCCCTGGCAGCTTGCATAGATAGCACCTTCTGATATTCTGAGAGCTAGTCCTCAAGGAGGAGGATTCCAGGTCAGATCCAGCTCAATAGCTCCAGTTCCTGATTCTTAAGGATGTGTTATCTTTGGCAACAGAGTCTTATTTTCAAGTTCTGGGAGGCGCCAAGGGCCAGGGCAATAGTCCTTATTATCTGAGGGGAGGTGGATCTCTTGGACTACTCTGGCAAACAACTGAATGGGAGATTTCCTTTGCCTGACACTTGGATTTTTTGTTAGGTAATCTATATCTCTTGGGGGAAGCATTATCACCAATTATGGTATAACCCACATCATCTACATATATGTATATGTGATTTATCTCTTTTTTCTTCCTCTCCTTTGATACCACCCACCTTCTTCCCATCATAAGTTAAAGTGCCTCCCTCCTAATTTTCCCCTGTTCCCATTTACAACACCTGTGTCCTACTACCTTCCTATCTTCAGCTTTTTCTCCCCAGCCTCCCTCCCCCACAACATGATGCCCTTCTATTTCCCTGGCTTCTGCTGTCACTTCAGGTTATATAAGCCAATCTACAGAGTCGGAACTACGAATGTAAAATAAGAGAAAGCATGCACCTGATTTGCTGGGTCTGGGTTACCTCACTCCCTATAATATTTTTCAGTTCTCTCAGTTTACTTGGAAATTTCATGATCTCATTTTTCTTAATAACAGAATACAACTTCATTGTGTATATGTGCCATATTTTCATTATCCATTCATTATTTGAGGACACCTAGGTTATTTCCATTTCTTGCTTATTGTGAATAGATTGGTAATGAACTTGGCTGAGCAAGTAGTTCTGAAGTAGGAAATTGAGTCCTTTGGGTATATGCCAAGGAGCAGACACCTGAGTCATAATGTAGATTTATTTTTAGATTCTTGATAATTCTCCATGCTGCTTCCCAAAGAGTCCATATCAGTTTTCAATCCTACCAACAGTGAAGGAGTGTTCCCTTTTCACTGAATCTCCATCAGCATTTGTTGTCAGTTGTTTGCTTGACCTTAGTCACTCTGACTTGGATGTTGGATGAAGTGGTTTAAGTTTGCATTTCTCTTATTGCAAAGTAGCTCTAAGTCTCAAAGTATCACGAGATAATGTGGCTGTAGACGAATCTGGTAGTGCAGCCAGGGATGAATCGACAAAGGCCTCTGTCAAGGAGGTTAGTTCATTTTGTGTAAATTTAGATTCTGTAATAGATTCTAAATAAATAGTGATGACTGACATAGCATTTCACAAACTTCTTTAAAAATCATTTTTAAAACAAAGACTCAAAAAGAGAAAAGAAAAAAATCTAGTTAAGAATTCTAACCTCTCAAATGAATGAATGTTCCTAGTTATATTTGTCTCAGAGAAAATGTGTACAAATTATAAAATGAATCTTTAAAAATAAATCATAATTATGCTGAATGATCTATTTGCTATGTTTGACACTTTTTACAGATTAGGGATATATTGGTAGAGATATTTCACAGATTCCTAAGAAGTTTTAGTCAACAAGTTAAGTTTTAGCTTGCCAATTTTTGTATTTAGTTTCACTGAAATTTATTATGGCACCGTCTATAATGGAAAATAAAGCATTTATCATACTCATGATTTTCTTTCTTTTTTTTTAAATTAGTTTTTATTGATGCTTTGTGCATTTCATACATTTTTTCCAATTCAGTTCAGGCTTATTTCCCTTTCCCTCCCCACCCCCACCCCCACCCCATCCCAGATCATGCATTCTGCCATAACTGTCCTGTATCTTTCTCTCATTTTTTTTTTTCATTTTAAGCTATAAGTGATAATCCATGAGTACAAGCATCGGACTTCATGCAAAACCTATCTGCAGGCCTTTGTGCCCAAACCACTAAGGCCCCACATCCAGTTGGGGGGTGACAGGTTGTTTGTTCAGCAATTGATCAAAGAGTGTCCAGCGTACAATGTGCTGTAGTTTTCACACCATTACCCCAATCGCAGCCTACATTCTACCAGGCCCCCGCTTCCGCAGGGTTGTTCCCTAGGCTTAGAAAGGGGCACAGGTGGATGAGAGGGTAAAACAGTCCCTCTCTCTGGGAGCTGTTGATTGGACTCTGGTCAATTCTGCTGTTTCCTTTCATGGGTGACAGTTTGTCCAGGAATAACCCTCGATCCTATAATGAAGAACAGCAATTAGATATATAGGTATTTAAGCAGCACTATAAGTTATGGTAGGTTACTTTAGCATAGACACATGTTTGGATATATTATATACTGATTACAATTTTCCCCCTGTTAAGATAGGACAGGGTCTTACTGTGGCTTATAACATCTCCTAACCTGTAGAGGATGTAAAGCTTGTGGCAATCCATGGGTTATTCTCCAAGAGAGAGCCCAAAGCCATTAGATTTGGGATATACAGTATTTCCTGGAAATACACAGTATTTCCAGACAGTGAGGTGTAGCGGGTGCTGACGGTGGAGTCTGCTTGACCAGGAGACCCTATGTACGTATTGGTTTATGTGGCCTTTGGTAACACGCTCTGGCATTCCAGAGGCCATCTGTACACTTTGCGTGGTGGTCTCAAATACATCCCTCCCAGTTTAACGTCAGGCTTCGGCAGCAGGGTCTTATTGCCTCCCCTCCTGTAGGTACCCAACTTAGAAGGCAAGGGCCTTCCTTTTTGTGGGGGTTGGATCCCCTGGCCAACATCCACCTGGTAGAACAAATCCTTGCTGATGTCAGAGCTCCTGTATTAATATTTGGCGGAGTGCATTGCCTAGGACTTTAGATTATATTTGGTTCGGAACAGAGAGTAAATCCCTTCCAAAGTTTCCCATGTCTATTATCAATTAAAGAAAGCAGTTTTAACCGGTTTTATAGAGATTACCCTACAATAGTTTTCTCCAATTTACAGTTGGGAACGACCTCATCATCATCATATTTCTCCTTGTTCTATGGGGGGGAAGGCAAGAAAGTCCTCTCATATCAAACTTGTGCCACCTAGAAGGTATTTTCATTAGGACTCATTATAATAGTTGTTTACATGTAGGATCCACAGAGGGGTTCGATGTTTATGGCAATCTGAGGCTTTTTCCTTCCTTTGAATGTTCAGACGGGTCAGCCTTCTTTGTACTGGTACATCCTAACTCAATGCAAACTTCTGTATCTTTTCTTTCTCAGCTGTTAAGTTGGTGACGTTTTGTTGTTGGAACAACAAATCTTTCCCATAGTTAGTTTTAGATTGTGAATTGCAAGGGTTTGGATGAAAAGGTTTTCATGTCTTTCTGTATCCCACCCCCCTTTTTTTAGCGTATGAATCTCCAGAAGACAGTTGTATTATACATAACTATAGGTGGAATCAAGGCACAAGATTTCATCAAATTCACCCATGTTGTTTTTGGGTGACTATATATGATTAACTTGGGAAGCAAAACTTAATTTTTATGTTAAATCATCTTAAAGAGAATGCTACAAAGGTGATACTGTACAACAGAGAAATTATAGAGACATTTGTAGTGTCTAATCCCAAAGTTCTGCTCTACAGATTAATGTAACAGCAAATGTGGGCAACAGCGAATTATATCTCCCATTAACTCAGATGCATTACCATTTTTATCAGATTCTGTAAACCAATGTTGTTTAATATACACATTATTACTTTTACTAAGCCCAAACACCATGTGTCCTTTAGACAGTGTCTAGGGAAACTGGGTACTTGCTGAGCTCTTTATGCCTTAATCGAATATAACCCTTGTCCCTCTCCCCACCCATCCCCCCTTCCTTCATTCACCATTTCAGTCCATTTTTGATGCAGGTCTTTCTGTTGTTGTTCTTTTACTATGCATCCCTCTCCATGAGAAATATTATATCTGGTTGTTGGTCAGCATCCACATATAGAGGGACACCATTTGTCGTTTGTTTTTCTGGGACGGTGTTACTTCACTTAACATAATGTCTTCCAGCTCCATCCATTACTCTGCCAAAGTTCATGAGGTTGTCCCTTTACTGCTGCATAGAACTCCATTGTAATACATGTACCACATTTTCTCTATCCACTCGTAAGTTGAAGGACACACGGGCTGGTTCCAGCTTTTTTGCTATTGGAACAGAACTGCAATGAACATAGCTGTGGCATGTATCTTTGCAGTAATTGTGTCTTGTGGGTATATACCAAGGTGGTATGACTGGGTCAAATGGAAGGCTCATTTTGAGTCTTCTAAGGGTTCTCCATACGCTTTCCATAGTGGCTGTACAAGTTTACATTCCCACCAGCAATGGAGTGAGTGTTCCCCTTGCCCACACAACCGCTCCAGCACTTGGTATCATTCGTGTCCTGATCCTAGCCAGTCTTATTGCAGTAAGGTGGATATCTCAGAGTGTTTTAATTTTGCATTTCCCTTTAATTATCAGAGATGTTTGAACACTTCTTAAGATGTTTCGCTGGCCATCTCTAACTCCTCCTCTGTGAAGTCTCTCATTCAGATCTTTGCTCCATCTTGTGATTCATTGTTTCTTTTTCTTTTGTTTTTTGAGTAGCTTGTATACTCTGGAAATTAATGCTTGTCAGATGTATTCTGCTGTGAAGGTTTCCTCCCACTACTGTGGGTCTCTCCTCACTTCCTTTATATGCTTCCTTTGATGTAAGAAGCTTTTAGTTTAGGAGGTCCATTTGTCAATTGTCGATCTTATTTGTGCAGCGGCTGTCTGATTTAGGAAGTCTTTTTTCCACATCCGTATGTTCTTGTAGTTCTGTTGCCAAGCTTTCTCTTATATCACTCCAGATTTGGGGTTTCACATTGAGGTCTTTGTTCCATCTGGATTGACCTGTCCAGGGTGAGAGTAGGGGTTTAATTCATTCTTCTACAAGTGGTGATCCAGTTTTGCCACACTTTGCTGAAGATGCTGTCTTTCTTTCCATTGTGTCTTCTGTGGTCCCCTTGTCAAATATGAGGTGGCTGAAATTGTATGAGCTCAGGTTTCGATCTTCAGTTTTATCCATTGGTTCAAACTGGTCTGTTTTTGTGCCAGTACCAGGCTGTCTGTTTATGTGACTATAGCCCTGTAATATAGTTTGAGTTGGTTAGAGCGATCCCCCTGTATGCTCTTTTCACTCAGGTTGCTTGGCTATTCGGGGTCTTTTGTTTTTCCAATGAAATGAAGGTTTTTTTTCCAGGCTGTGAAGAAACTCTTGGGGTTCTGAGTGGGATCGCATTAAATCCTGTACACTAGTTTGGGTAGGATGGACATTTTTCTATATTTATTTTCCCAATCATGAGCATGGGAGGTTTGTCCATCTTCTGATTGTCTTCCTAATTTCCTTTTCAGGGGTTTAACAATTTTTGTTGTAGAGATCCTAGGTGTCTGGTTTAGGTTTTTTCCTAGGTATTTTTATTGTTTTGAGGCTATTCTGAGTGGGGAAGGTCTCCTTGTAGGTCCGTCTCAATGCGTTTGTTGTTGGTGTACAGAAAGGCTTCTGATTTTCTAGGTTTTTTTGTATCCTGTCCCCACTTTCCTAAAGCTTTTAATCTTTCTAGGAGTTTCTGGTTGAGTTCAGACAGCCCTTAGGTAGACACATCATATCATCAGCAAAAAGGGGATAGCTGACTTCCTATTTTCCAATTAGAAACTCCTTTAATTTCCTTTTCTTGCTATCGCCAGCAGGGTTTCTAGCACATATTGAAGAGGAGTGGTGACAGGGGGCAGCTCTTGCCAGTTCCTACCTTAAAGGGATTGTTCTTTGTCATTTCCCATTTAGGATGATATTGGCTGTGGGTTTTCTGTATATGGCTTTGATTACATTGAGAAGTGATCCCTCCAGACACAATTCCCTCCAGAACTTAAAATGAAAGGTGCTGGAATTTTGTCAAGGCTTTCTCCGCATCAATTGAGATGATGGTGTGGTTTTTGTCCTTCAGTCCATTGATATGTTTGATGATGTTTATTGATTTCGTATGTTGAACCATACCCTGCATGTCTGGTAATGAAATCCAACCTGGTCATTGGATGGATCTTTTTGATGTTGAGTCGTATGCGATTGCCAGAATCCTGTTTAGAATTTTGGCATCTGTGTTCATTAGGGAGATGGGTCTATAGGTTCTCCTTTTTGGTTGTATCTTTCCCTGGTTTGGTAGTAGCGTAATCTGGCTTCATAGAAGGAAGTTTGGGAGAAGTCCCTCAGTTTGTATCCTTCTAAACAATTTAAGTAGTACATGGTTGTAAGTCTTGACGAAATATTTTATAGAATTCTGCCGTGAATCCATCCGGGCCTGGGCATTTTTGGTTGGGAGGCTACTTATTACATCTTCGTTTCTTGCCGTACTATAGTCTGTTGAGGCTGTCGTCTCTTCTTGGTTTGAGCTTTGGTGATTCCCAGGATTTCAGATATTCATCCATTTCTTCTAGGTTTCAAACGTAGGAGAAATAAGTTTTTGAAGTAGTCCCGTATGATTGTCTGGATCTTTTCATTGTCTGTTGTGATATTTCCCCTTTCATCACAGATTCTATTGATTTGGAGTTGTTCTCCCTTTCTTTTGGTTAACTAGGCTAGAGGTCTGTCTATCTTGTTTATTCTCTCAAAGAACCAACTTGTTGATCATTGATTTTTTGTATGGTTTCTTTGTTTCTATTTCATTGATCTCTGCTCTGATTTTGTTTTCTTTCTACTTGTCTGCTCCGTTTAGGGTTCATTTGCTGTTGTCTCTCAAGTATTTTTAGCTGCAGTGTTAGATCATTCACTTTGCTCTTTCTGTTTTTTTAATGTGAGGCACTTAGGACTATAAACTATCCCTCTTAGATTTGCTTTTAAGTTCCCATAGTTTTTGCTGTGTGTTTATCATTGTCATTCAGTTTCCAGGAATGTTTTTATTTCTTTTTTTTTCTTCCTTGACCCACTCATTATTCAGGAGAGTGTTGTTTAGTCTCCATGTGTTCCTGTAGGTTGTAGGGTTTATCTGGTGTTGATATTGAGTTTTATTGCACTGTGGTCTGATAGAATGCCATGAGATTATTCAATCTTTTTATATTTACTGAGTTTTTTCCTGTGTCCCAGTATATGGTATATTTTGGAGAATATTCCATGAGGTGCTGAGTAGAAAGTGTTTCTCTGGTTTTGGTGGAAATATGTGCCGTAGTGTCTGTGAGGTCCTTTGAGTTATTGTGTCATTTAGTTCAGATGGCCTCTGTTTATCCCTTTTTCCTGTTTATCTGTCTAGAGACTTAATGGGGTATTGAAGTCCCCTAGATAGTGTGCTGGGGTTCAATCTGTGCCTTGAGATCCTGAAGAATTGTCTTTATAAATTTGGTGCACTGCATGTTTTGTGCATAATATTTATGATTGTGAAATCTTCATCGTCAATTGTTCCTTTAATAAGGAATGTAATGGCCTCTTTGTCTCTTTATTATTTTTTGCTTTGAAGTCTATTTTGTCTGAATTGAATAGCCACACACCCGCTTTCTTTTTGGTTACCATTTGCTTGGAATACTTTCTTCCATCCCTTCACCCTTAAGTTGGTGCCTAGCCTTGAAATTGAGATGGTGTTTTTGTAGACAGCATATAGATGGTTTTGTTTCCTAATCCATTCTCCCCAGTCTATGCCTTTTGATTGGGGAGTTTAGCCCATTAATATTTAAGTTACAATTGAAAGATGATGTTCGCTTTCCTTCACTTTATTATCCATTTGGACTTCTAGCCTGTTGATTTTGGCTCCTATGGTTATGTTGTTTGTTAGTTTCTTTTTCTAGGTGTTTGAGATTGTTGCTCCTCTCTTCTGCCCTTTGAATTGCTTCAAGTATATATGAAGGTTGGTTTTCCAGACATGTATTCCATCATCTTGTTTATGTCATGGAGATTTTTCTCTCTCCTTCAAGTATAGCGACATTTTTGCTGGGTAATGTTATTCTGGGTTGGCATCCATATGTCCCTTAACACAGGGAATGCTTTGCTCCATGTTCTTTCTTGCTTTCATGGTTTGAGGCGAGAAGTCAGTTGTAATTCTTTTGGTTTCCCTTTGTATGTGACTTGTTTTTCTTTTGTGGCCCTCAGAATTTTGTCTTTGTTTTGGGCTCTAGCATTTTAACATGATGATGGGCGTGGGGTGTTTCTTTCTGACTTGTCTATTTGGAGTTCTATGGTGCTTCTCGTATTGTATTGGGCTTGTCTATTTTTAGTTTGGGAAATTTTCATNTCCAGCCGGGACCAGAGCAGATATTGTGTGCCTGATCTAGCCTGTGCCCCGGTCCCTTTGGGCCGGGGACCCCGTAGACGGGTTCAGAGCGAGACCCTCTCCCAGCTGCCCCCCGCCAGACCACGCCTAGAGCTGTAGAACTGTGTACCTGCCCTGGCGCATAATGGCGTCTCCCCTGCAACCCCGGTTCCCGCCCACAAGTCCAGCCGGGACCAGGGCAGAGGGAAACGCGACCCTCCGCTCACCCGAGCGCGGTCCCTCTGGGCCGGGGACCCCGTAGACGGGTTCACAGCGAGACCCTCTCCCAGCTGCCCCCCGCCAGACCACGCCTAGAGCTGTAGAGCTGTGTACCTGCCCTGGCGCGTTATGGCGTCTCCCCTGCGACCCTGGTTCCCACCCACACGTCCAGCCAGGACCAGGGCAGAGGGAAACGCCACCCTCCGCTCACCCGAGCGCGGTCCCTCTGGACCGGGGACCCTGTAGACGGGTTTAGAGCGAGACCCTCTCCCAGCTGCCCCCCCGCCAGACCACGCCTAGAGCTGTAGAGCCGTGTACCTGCCCTGGCGCATTATGGCGTCTCCCCTGTGACCATACTCATGATTTTCATAAGATTCATAGGTTTGAGAAAAAAGGTATTCTAAATTATGGCATATTTAGACAGAAGTTCAGTATGCGGGCTTTTATCTAGTATAGCTTTACCCAACAATAAAATTTCAGTTACATATTCATCAATAAGTTCAATGAATATTTGAGGCTTTATTTTTTATTTATTTATTTTATTTTATGTGTATGAGTGTTATGCCTGCATTTATGCAAGTACACCCCCATGCTATGCAATGACTGTAGAAGACAGAAGAGTGGATAGTATCCCCTGGAACTGGAGTTATGACAGTCTTTAGTCACCATGAGGGTGCTAGATTTCTAATCCTGGTCTTTTGCAACCACTGAGCAATTTCTCCAGCCCAGAGGCTTTCTTAAGTTATAAAATGTAAACAACTCTTACGTTAGACTATTGTATGAGCCAGTGAAACAGATTCATTGCCAAACACCTGGAATAAAGTTTTGACACTATTAAAACTTTCCATCTGCCATTCATTTCAAAATCCTCAAAATATATTGAAGCTATCCACATACTCTGATACATAGAAAAATATGTAAGAGCTTTGTGTGAATATGTTTTTGATGACTGCATTCTAATAAATTCATGTTTTAAAATGTATATTATGATGAAATATTTGATAGATGGAATATTTGGCAAACTCAATAAACTGGCCAATCAATGCATTCACTACTTGGAAAACTTATTTTTGGCAATAGCTATGTGATTGAAAGACACTATTAATTAGCTTGATGTTTAGCATTGAAGCAGAGTCAATATTGGTCCACCTAGTGACATGATTTTGGGTGGCATATTGAAACTAGAAAAATGAGCATGTGTGATGTATTGTTTGTAGACACAGCAAGAAAATAGATTTGAAAGTTGGGAAACAAAAACAGGTTAACAATTGCTCCTACATATTGGGTGCTAACAGCATTGACTGAGACAAAGATGTAAATAATGAGTGGCACATAAATAAAAGTTGAAATTGCTATTCTTTTTTGAGGGAACAAAATAACCATGTGTAGATATAAAGTGTACAATATTTATCAGCATGTATCTAACAGAGGATGGCTAGGATCAGGCTAACAGCTCAGTAACCATCAGATTATGGAAGGCAATTAAAACCAAGGATGTGAAGTGAAGAGAGAGGCACTAAAATTTATCCTTCAAGTCTCCTACTTTTAGATTATGTGTAGGAGTAAGATAGCTCAACAGGAGTCTAGAAAGTATAGATGAGAACATTTTTCAATGGGAGAGTAGTCATGTGTGTCCTGTTAAATAGCATTGCTTTATCTGGGCCACACTATTTCAACACTTTAGCCCCTTTGAAAGCTTCTGCTTGTTATTTGTTTCTGTCCTTTGTTTTACAATCTATAAAAGCATACAATTCACTGTGTGGGTAGATTGTCTCTGTTATAATGCATTCTTACCTAAGTTTTTATACACCCAATTCAATATCTAGAAATTATACTCAGAATTAAAAAAAAAATCACATCATATTCCTCTGTGATGGTTAATCCTGGGTGTCAACTTGACTGGACTAAGGAACAAATAAGAGAAAATGAATGTTCGGATTGGACCACCTCAACCCAGATGGCCCACCCCAAATGTGGGCATTACCTTCTGCCAGCAGGCAGTATAAAAGGCCACGGCAGAGGGAGCTGGTCCCTTGTTTTCTGCAACTTGCCTCTCTCATCTGGTGAGTTTGTCTTGCTGCTGTGATCAACCCTTCGGATCTCAGCATGTACTGAGACTGGCAGATCTCCTGGAATCCATCGGGCCTTCAGCACCAGATTGGGGCTACTGAGACATCCAGTATTGCAGACTGAGCAGTTCCCTGGATTCTCAGCCTCTCCAGTGCAGCGCGTCTACTGTTGGGCTCCTTGAACTCTGTCCTGTGAGCAAATCAATAAATTGTATATAGCTATATATGTTACTTCTTTTCTTTAGAGAACCCTGACTAATACATCCTCCTAATAAAAACTCAACATATTCATCATTAAGTTGTGTATGTAAATATAGCTAAAATAGGTAAATGTATCTTGTATCTTCAAAGCAAGACCAGGAGCATATTTAAACCCTTACTGAGCATTTTAATCTTCAATTTTAATCTTCGTTACTGAAAATCACATTGCTTTATTTATTTATTTATTTTGGCTGAGTTTATGTTATTGCTTTTCTTTATCTCTAATGTTTCCTTTATGACTTTAATAAGCATCTCTTGAAAACACACTGAAATCGCACATGCTGATCTCAAAGCAGAAATCTTGTAAAAAGTGGTGCCTGGTTGCCATACCAGCTACCAAGCAGAGACACAGCAACTGGCACTTATAGTGCTAAAATTGTTTTTACTCTTTCTCACGTATGTCCTCAAGATCAGCATGTACTGTGAATCATTATTCAAGGTTTGTTATGAAATGGCAAAAGTTGCTGTTAGTGAGAATAACTGTTTTCTGAAAAGCCTCTTTGCTTATTCACACGGAGACAGAGAATTATGTAAGGTGCTCCATAAAGCTATAAACTTGGAATTATGCTATTATATAAGCAAAGTTCTTAGAGATTTATTTATTTATGAGATTGAAATATTCACTGAAATTATGTAAGTGGGAAGAAGTTCTATTTTGTAAGTCAAGATAATAGCACAATTGAAGAATATAATACATACAAAACTTTTAAAAAACACTATTTGTGTTTAATCTGTACTTAATTACAAATATACATGCAATATATATCCTACCACCTTAAATTCATTTTCTGAGATTCCATTATCATGAAACTACAGAATATAGACTTTACTATAAACCTCGGTGATTCATAGCCCCATACCTTAATAGCATTCAACATGTCCTCTAGGAATTTCTACCTGGTAGCTTTTAGGATTTTATGAAGAGGTTTCAAATGGGTGGATTATTCTATAATTGAGAACGTATTAGAAAAGGTAAATTTAAAGGCATCAGAATGAGGAAGTAGTTATACCCTTACCACCCCACCACCATACGTTCTCCAGTTAGCCCCCTACTTGGAACTCACTATGTAGACCAGGCTGGCCTTGAACTCACAGATATTCATCTGCCTCTACCTCCCAAGTGCTGGGATTAGAAGTGTGGACCATGACATCCTGGCACCCTTTTATCTTTATCTCTTGCTATGTCTTAGCCACTTGATACAAAACCTGCATTTCACTCCTGTTTTGACAATACAGTCTCTGTTATACTGAAGCATTTATAGACAACATGGTTTATTTTTACTTCAATATCCTTTAATCTACAGAACTGTGATGGAGGAGTGAATTAGTCACTTTTCTGTTGCTGTGATAAACGACCATGATCAAGGGAATTTATAAAAGGAAGAGTTTCCTTCATGTAGAACCAATTTGCAAGCAGCTATGCCCAAACTTATACAGCCCGAGGCCCCCATTGTCCAGCTGGAGGGGCTTGCATGTACAGTCATGTTTATCACATTAGAGTCCAGTCTATATTCCTGGAGTTTCATAATTCACCCCAATCGCAGCCCTTACATTCTACTATGCCCTCTCTTCTGCAGATTGTTCCCTGGGCTTTGGAAAAGGGACACAAGTGGGAGGGAAGCAAAACAGTCTACTTTCTCTGGAGCTGTCATTTTGGACTCTGATCAGTTCAGGCTGTTTTCTTCCAAGGGTTTATACAGGAACTTCTGCTCAAAACGGTAAACTTCTTGATAGGAAATTTTAAAAGAGACTGAGAAAAAGATGAAAATCATGTTTGGCAGAATGCATGAGCTCTGGTGGGGTGGGAGGGGCAAGGAATGGGGAATAGATCTTGATTTGACTTGAAATTTTGTATGAAATACACAAGGCTTCAATAAAAATTGGCAAAAAATGGAAGAGTTTGTTTGAACTAACGATTGACGTTTCTAAGGAATCAGAGTCCATTGTGGCAGGTGGTGGCCAGGGCTGGAGCTGAAAGCCAAGGTTGACATCTCACAATGAGCACAGGAAGTCAAGAGAGAGCAACTGGAGACTGAAAGTCTTGTTAAACTCACTAAGCCCACCCCCAATGGTGTTCTTCCTTCAGCATGCCCACGTCTTCTGAGACCTCCCAGATCAGTGCCAAAAACTGGGGACAAAATGTCTGAATACTTAAAGCCTTTGGGGGACACCCTCATTCAAACCACCACAAGGAGGTAGTGTATTTAACAGTTCTGGGGGATAGTATTCAACTGGGAAGGGAGGCGTGAAGGATGTACAAGGAAACTATAGGGGTAAAAGAGAAGAAAGAGCATGCAAGGGGGGGATAATAGGAGAAAGGTTTTATTAAGGGGAAAATTGGGGTTACTTTAAAAAAATATCTTTTGTTTTGCTTTGTTTCTAATAATTAGAACTTGAATAAATGAAGTGCAGCTGTCATCCTGTCTCTACATATTTCATGTTTAGGGCATGTAATGGGTAGATTCCCATCAGAATTAATTTTCATTTCTACTATAAAAATGTTTTGCTTTGATACACACACACACACACACACACACACACATGCATGCACACACAGTAGACAAACTCCCACTTTCTCAGAGATGTATACATTTCTTCATTTATCTACAAGATGCAGCAAATTTACATTTTCTATTTGACACTAGAAGAAAACTGAATGTGGGCTAATTGACACTGTCCCTCCTGAACAAGGGCATTGCAACCTAAGTACAGTATCAAAACCTAACGTGCAGTATTTGCCCTCCTGAGTTTATTGCTTACGCTTTAAAAAACAATGAAACTGCTTTTGAGTTCTCCTTTCTACTTGATCCTTGGCTTATTTCAGTTCATCGGTTCATTCTCTGAATACTTTCTGTCCTGCCTCAAGTAACATTGTAAACCTGCATCATATTGAGCAACCCCATGAGATAATTCACGTTATTCTGGATCTCCTACTATTTCTTTTCCGAGGAGCCCATCCTTCCCATTCTATCTGATCTACAGTTCTGAAATATGTAGTAACCCCCAACCCAGTCAGAGGTGATATGCTGTGTCAGATAACGATTTAACTCTACTCATTTTCCCTGCCCTTCAGTAACATTATCTTCCTTCCAGGGTGTACAATCTTACTCTGAGAGATCAGTCATTCATACCTGCTGTCACTGCTCATGGAATCTTTATATCCTCTGAGTTCTAGGATGTGAGGCTCCAAAATCGATTTAACTTGTCCTGTTTGGGGTTTAGTTTTCCACTGCTTCCTTCTGGAGGAGATGACAGCTAATGTCCTCACTGGCTCAGAGGAGGAAGGCACACACAGGATCCGACAATGCTGAGTGGACAGCAAGGACAGCAGCTCACTGCAACCAGCTGTGTTTCACCAAAATCATGTTTCTTGAAGACAAAAGCCCCACAACTCCAATCTATCTGGTTCAGTACCTTGAAGTTTCCTGATAATAATATGATTACTGAATAGCAGCCTGCTTTGAATTATACTCAACATTCAGATAGGAAAACAAAACAACAAAAAAAGTGTTCCATTCTACTTGGCTTTGTTGTGTACTATGACTAAGAGTAGCATATCCACCAGCTATTAAATCACCTTCACTGCCCGGCTACACACTGGGCCAAGTGCAGAGAATACAGAGGAAATATTCTTCAGAATTCAAAGCTAGCATTGGAACTGACTGATCTATTGTAAGGAACAAGTCCATGTGTAATCTTTTAAATACCTAAAATGTTGATATTTATTCCTCCACACTTAATAGGAATGCTGTAGGCTAAAAGGAAATATTTGAACAAGGTACAATTTTTAGTTTATAACTTAAATATAAATCATATATAATAACTCCCATTAGCACTAATGGAAATTTATATATAATAAATCTTTTTGATGCCTGGAGAATATATCACATCTCTTTAAAACTGTCTGGTACTTTACCCGTGAGCTTTTCAGAAGTCATGAGCCATCAGAAAAAATATTCCAGGAAAGAAATGGGAAGATAATTAGACTATTTCTAGTTCTGTCTTTTCATATAACAGAAATTTATTTCCATATGTACACATATGTGTGTCTTAAACTCTTATAAAACTGCTTTTCAGAAGAGACCAGAAAATTTATATCAGAGCATATAAAGAGCCTACAGTTATTATGTATGAGATAAGTAATATTTTGTAAATATAATCACATGAGTTATAATATTTTTCAGAACATTATTCATATGTTTAAGTGCATATCCATTTAGATAATAAATTTTCTTTTGCTTAAAACATGGATTAAATTGTCAATTTAAATATCAGTTTTCAGGGTGTCCATTTTTAATTTTCTTTTTTATTTTATTTATTTATTATTATTATTATTTTATTTTTTATTTATTTATTTATTTTTTTTGGTCTTTTTGAGACAGGGTCTCCCCGTAGCCCCAGCTGTCCTGGAATTCACTCTGTAGACCAGGCTGGCCTTGAACTCACAAAGATCCGCCTGCCTCTGCCTCCCAAGTGCTAGGATTAAAGGCGACCATGCCCAGCGGTAGGTTTTAGGTTTTTTTGAGACAGGGTCTCCCCGTAGCTCCAGCTGTCCTGGAATTCGCTATGTAGACCAGGCTAGCCTTGAACTCACAAAGATCCGCCTGCCTCTGCCTCCCAAGTGCTAGGATTAAAGGCGTGTGCCACCACGCCCGGCTTATTTTTTTTTATGTGTATGAGTGAACTGTCTGCAGGTAGGTTGGTGCACCCGTGTTGTGCAATGCCGTGGAGGTCAGAAGAGGGCATCAGATTCCCCTGGAACTGGAGTTAAAGACAGTTCTTAGCTGCCATGTGGGTTCTGGGAATCAAATCCAGGTCCTCTGCAAGAGCAGTCTGTGCTTTTACCCGCTGAGCCATCTCTCCAGCCCCCATTTTTATTTTCTAAGAAAACTAAATGTAACAGTTTTTATCGATATCCTTTTATTACTGTGTCAAGGAGTAATTAAACTTCACTCAGTATATTTTTAATTTCCATTCGTTTTCTATTAAAATTCCATGATTTTGCTTTCCTTTAGAACAGAATCAAATTCCATTGTTCATTTGTATGACATGTTCCTTATCCAGTCATCAGTTGATGGACATTAGGATGGTTTCATATCCTGGCTATTGTAAATAGACCAGCAATGAGCATGAATATGCAAGTGTCTCTGTCATAGATTGAGTCCTTTAGGTATATACCCCGAGTGGTACATCTAGATCATATGGAATTCTACTTTCCATACTGACTGTACTAGTTTGCATCTCCTCCAACTTTAAGTAAGGGTCCTCCTGCTTCTAAATCCTTGCCAACATACTGTATAGTATGTATTTTTGATGATAGCCATTCTCACTGGCATGCAATGCAATCTTAAAGTAGTTTTAATTGGCATTGCCCTGATGGCTAAGGATGCTGAACACTTTTCACATCTATTAGATATTTGCATTTCTTTTTTTGAGATTCTCTTCTCAGTTTACTAGCTCATTTTATTAATTGGTTGTTTCTTTTTTACATGGACTTGAGTATTTGGTATATTCTGGATATTAATCTCTCATTTTTAGAGCTGACAATTTTTCCCCATTCCATAAGCGAGTTCTTCACTTGATTAAATATTTCCTTTGTTGTACATAAGTGTTTTATTTTCATAAGGTCCTATTTGCTCATTGTTGGTTTTATTTCCTGAGTGAAGTGTTCTTGAATTCAATTTGCAATATTTTAGTGAAAATTTTTGCACATATGTTGATCCGGACATTTGGCCCATAATTTTCTTCCTGTTATATATTTATTGGATTTTGTAACAGTAAAATGATGGCTTCATAAATAAGGGTTTTGAAACATTCTTGTTCTATTGTATTATATAATAAACTGGGAAGGATGAGTGTTACCTCTTCTTTTTTTGAATTCTTTTTTAAAATTTATTTATTTATTTTTATATTTTCATCAAATCTAGACCCGTGTCTCCCCCATTCCCCCACCCCACCAGAGCTCATGCATTCTGCCAAACATAATTTTCATCTCTTTCTCAGTCTTTCTCGATATTCTCCATGAGGAAGTTGACTGTTTTGAGCAAAATTTCACTGTTTCAGTTAGTTCTTCGAAGCAGTCCTTTCTGTTGTTGTTGTTGTTGTTGTTGTTGTTGTTGTTGTTTCCAATATGCATCACTCCCAGCTGCTTTGTACAAAAGCTCAAGGGGCCATGCACAAGAAGTACTTACAACTAGGTAATTGGCATTAGTATCCACAGATGAGGGATACCATTCATCATTTGTTTATCTGGGACTGTGTTACTTCACTCAGCATGATGTCCTTTAGCTCCAGCCATTTTTCTGCAAAGCTCATGATGTCATCTTTCTTTACTGCTGCATAGAGTTCCATTGTGTAGATGTACCACATTTTCTCTATTCACTCATCAGTTGAGGGACATTTGGGTGGGTTCCAGCTCCTTGCTATTGTGAAGAGAGCTAAAATAAACATGGCCGTGCATGTATCTCTGCAGTGGGGTGAGTCTTGAGGGTACATGCCTAGGAGTGGTATGGCTGGGTCCGGTGGCAAGTTCATTCCAAGTCTTCCAAGGGTTCTCCACACTGCTTTCTATAGTGGCTGCATGAGTTTACTTTCCCACCAGCAGTGGATGAGTGTTCCCCTTTCTGCACAACCTCTCTAGCACTTGGTATCATTTGTTTTCTTGATCTTAGCTAGCCTTATTGGAGTAAGATGGTATCTTAAAGTGGTTTTGATATACATTTCCTTAATAATTAGTGATGTTGAGCACTTCTTCAGGTGTTTTTCAGCCATCTCTAATTCCTCACTTGTGAAGTCTCTGTTCAGTTCTTTGCTCCATCTATTGAGTGGGTCATTTGTTTTCTTTCTTCTTTGTTTTTTGAGTAGTTTATATATTCTGGAAATCAATTCTTTGTCAGATGTTTCTGTGGTGAAGATTTCCTCCCTCTCTGTGGGATTTCTCTTCACTTCCTTGATTGTTTCTTTTGATGTACAGAAACTTTTGAGTTTAATGAGGTCCCATTTGTCAATTGTCGACCTTAATTCTTGCTCTGCTGCTGTTTGATTTAGGAAGTCTTTTCCTGTGCCTATGTCTTGTAGTCTGCTGCCAATTTTCTTCTATCACCTTCAGAGTTTGGGGTTTCACATGGAGGTCTTTGATCCATCTGGAGTTGACTTTTGTACAGGGTGAGGGGTAGGGGTTTAATTTCATTCTTCTATAAGTGGTGATCCACTTTTTTAAATTTTTATTTATTTCTGTATGTGTATGAATGTACTGTCTGCATGCAAGTTTGTGCACCCGTGTCGTGCAATGCCGTGGAGGTCAGAAGAGGGTGTCGGATTCCCCTGGAACTGAAGTTCTCCTGAAATTGGAGTTTCAGATGGTTCTGGGCCACCATGTGTGTGCTGGGGATTGAACCAGGGTCCTCTGTAAGAGCGGTCGGCACTCTTAACCACTAGGCCTTCTCTAGCCCCATGGTGGTGATCCACTTTTGCCAACACCACTTGCTGAAGATGCTGTCTTTTCTCCATTGTGGCTTCTTGGCCCCCTTGTCAAATATAAGATTGCTGAAAATGTATGTGCTCAGATTTGGGATCTTCAGTTTTGTTCCATTGGTCAACAGGTCTGTTTTTCTGACAGTACCAGGCTGTTTTTATGACTATAGCCCTGTAGTGTAGTTTGAAGTCTGGTATAGGATCCCCCCTATGTAGCTCTTTTCACTCAGGGTTGGTTTGGTATTCGGGGTCTTTTGTTTTTCCATATGAATGTAACGACTTTTATTTCCAAGCCTGTGAAGAAATTCTTGGGGATTTTGATTGGAATTGCATTAAATCTATACAAGAGTTTTGGTAAAATGGACATTTTTACAATGTTAATTTTCCCAATCCATGAGCATGGGAGGTTTTTCCATCTTCTGATGTCTTCTTCAATTTCTTTCTTTAAAGCTTTAAAATTTTTGTTGTAGAGAACTTTGGTGTCTTTGGTTAGGTTTGTTCCTAGGTATTTTATTGTTTTTGAGGCTATTGTGAGTGGGAAGGTCTCTTTGAATTCTTTTTCCACTTGCTTGTTCTTGGTTTAAAGAAAGGCCATTGATTTTTTTAGGTTAATTTTGTATCTGCCACTTTGCTGAAGCTGTTAACTGTTTCTAGGAGTTTTCTGGTGGAGTTTTTCGCATCCCTTAAGTAAGTAATCATATCATCAGCAAATAGGGATAGCTTGACTTCCTCTTTTCCAATTAGTACTCCTTTAATTTCCTTTTCTTGCCTTATTGCTCCAGCAAGGGTTTCAAGCACTATATTGAAGTGGAGTGGTTGATAGGGGGCAACCTTGTTGAGTTCCTACCTTTAAAGGGAATGTTTCTGTCATTTCCTTTTAGGATGATATTGGCTGTGGGTTTCCTGTATATGGCTTTGATTACATTGAGGAATGATCCCTCCAATCCAATTCCTTCTAGGACTTTAAGCATGCAGAGATACTGGGTTTTGTCAAAAGATTTTTCAGCATCAATTGAGATGATGGTGTGGTTTTTGTCTTTCATTCCATTTATGTGTTTGATGGTGTTTATTGATTTTCATATGTTGAAACATCCCTGCATCACTGGTATGAATCCAACTTGGTCATGACGGATGAAATTCTTGATGTGAGTCTGTGTATGATTTGCCAGTATCCTGTTTAGAATTTTGGCATCTGTGTTCATTAGGGAGATGGGTCTATAATTCTCCTTTTTAGTTATATCTTTGCCTGGTTTTGGTAATAGAGTGATGCTGGCTTCATAGAAGTAATTTGGGAAAAATCCTCTGTTTCTATCCTTCTAAACAGTTTCAGTAATAATGGTTGTAGGTCTTTTTGAAATGTTTTATAGAATTCTGCCATGAAACCGTCTGGGCCTGGGCTTTTTTTAGTTGGGAGGCTTCTTACTACATCCTCTATTTCTTCATATGTTATGGGTCTGTTTAAGCTGCTGGTCTCCTCTTGGCCAAGCTTTGGTGATTCCCAAGATTTCAGATATTCATCCATTTCTTCTAGATTTTCAAACTTGGTAGAATATAGGTTCTTGTAATATTCCCATATAATTTTCTTGATCTTTTCCTTGTCCGTTGTGATATTTCCCTTTTCATCACAGATTGTATTGATTTGGAGTTGTTCCTTCTTTCTTTTTGTTAACTGGGCTAGAGGTCTGTCTATCTTGTTTATTCTTTCAAAGAACCAACTTTTGGCTTCATTGATTTTTTGTATTGTTTTCTTTGTTTCTATTTCATTGATTTCTGCTCTGATTTTTGTTATTTCTTCCTGTCTGTTGCGTTTAGGGTTCATCTGTTGTTGCCTCTCAAGTGCTTTTAGCTGTAGTGTTAGATCATTCACTTGTGCTCTTTCTGTTTTTCTAATGTAGGCACCCAGGGCTATAAATTTCCCTCTTAGGACTGCTTTTAAGGTATCCCATAAGTTTTGTTGTGTTGTATTGTCATTGTCATTCAGTTCCAGGAATGTTTTTATTTCTTTCTTTATCTCTTCCTTGACCCATTCATTATTCAAGAGTGTGTTGTTTAGTCTCCATGTGTTCTTGTAGGCAGGAGGGCTTGTCCTGGTGTTGATGTTGAGCTTCATTGCACTGTGGTCTGACAGGATGCATGAAATTATTTCAATCTTTTTGTATTTGTAGAGGTTTCTTCTGTGTCCCAGGATGTGGTCGATTTTGGAGAATGTTCCGTGGGGTGCTGAGTAGAAAGTGTATTCTCTGGTATTAGGATGGAATGTTCGGTAGAGGTCTATGAGGTCCATTTGGTGTATCATATCGTTCAGTTCAGATGTCTCTCTGTTTATTTTTTGTCCTGTTGACCTATCCAAAGGACTCAGTGGGGTATTGAAATCTCCCACTATGAGTGTGCTGGGGTTAGTCTGTGACTTGTGGTCCTGGAGAATTGTCTTTATAAAGTTTGGTGCACCAGAATTTGGGGCATATATATTCATAATTGTGAAATCTTCTTGGTGGATTGTTCCTTTGATGAAAATGTAATGGCCTTCTTTGTCTCTTCTGATTTCTTTTACTTTGAAGTCTATTTTATCCGATATTAAAATAGCAACACCTGCTTTCTTTTTGGTACCATTTGCTTGGAATATTTTTTTCCATCCCTTCACTTTAAGGTGGTGCCTGTCCTTGAAGGTAAGATGTGTTTCTTGTAGACAGCATATCGATGGATTCTGTTTCCTAATCCAGTCTCCCAGTCTATGTCTTTTGATTGGGGAATTTAGTCCATTAATATTTAAGGTTATGACTGATAGGTTTGTGTTGCTTCCTTTTGCCTTATTATCCATCTGCGGTTTTGATTTAGGTTTCTACTTCTGCAGTTATGCTTTTATTGATTTCTCCTTCTAGTTGCCTGGGGTTGGTTGCTCCTTTCTTCTGTTCTTTGAATTGCTTCAAGTATTCTCTGAAGGGTTGGTTTTCCGGACATGTATTCTTTCAAGTTGTTTATGTCATGGAAGATTTTTCTCTCTCCTTCAACTATAATTGACATTTTTGCTGGGTATAGTAACCTGGGTTGGCATCTATTGTCCCTTAACACTGGGAATGCTTTGCTCCAGGTTCTTCTTGCTTTCATAGTTTGCATTGAGAAGTCAGTTGTAATTCTGATAGGTTTCCCCTTATAGGTCACTTGTTGTTTTTCTCTTGTGGCTTTAAGGATTTTGTCTTTGTTTTGGGTGTCTAGCATTTTAACTATGATGTGGCGTGGAGAATTTCTTTTCTGATCTTGTCTGTTTGGAGTTCTATGTGCTTCTTGTATTGGTATTGGTTTGTCCTTTTTTAGTTTGGGGAAGTTTTCATCTATTATTCTGTTGAAGATCTGATCAATACCATTCTCTTGGGATTCTTCTCCTTCCTCTATTCCTATGATGCGGAGGTTTGATCTTTTCATAGTGTCCCACAGCTCCTGGTTGTTCCACTTTTGTGTATTTTTAAATTTTTCATAATCTTTCCTTGAGGTTTTTAGTTGTTCTGTGTTATCTTCCAGGTCTGATATTCTTTGTTCTGCTTCCTCCATTCTGCTTCTGAGGCTTTTTCCATTCCTTTCCTCTTGATTGGATGAGTGTTTGATTTCCTTTTTCATTTCATCTTCTGATTTCTTTAGTATTTCTACTTCTTTTTGGAGCTTCTCAATCTCTTCCTGTAGCTCTTTGCTTCGCTGGTTGGTTTCCTTATCTTTTTCAGCATGGGATCTTTTCAGTGTTTCCAGTTCCTTCCGGAGTTTGTCATTCTCTCTCTCTAGGTCCTTCTTGAGTTCTTCATTCTCTTTTCTTAGTTCTTTGATTTGGTCTTTATAATGTTGTAGTTCTTTAAATATGTTTCCAATTGTATTTCTGATATCTGTGTCCTGGGCCATCCCCAGGGGGAATCCCACTGTAGGAATCTTCCATAAGGTTGGTATAGCCCGATGTGGGATTATCCTGCCCCTTTCCTGTGTTGCCAGTTGGCAGGGGTTGGGGGGGTTGTTGTGGCTTGCCTCAGCTGGTCTCAGGAGATCTTAGATCTCAAGAGTCACAGAACCCTACCTTTCATACCAGCTGAGAGGATAACTCAGCCCCCACAGCCACAAAAGGCAATTAAGCCAAAAACAAATGGATTAATGGATTAAGTATATTAAATCAATCAACAGTCAGCCTTGCTGAAGCACCCAACTGCTGCCTACCTACCTGTGCTTGCCTCAGCTGCTCTCCAGAGAGCTCAGATGTTAGCTCTTCTTTTAGTTCTCCGGGATTCTTCTCTGAATCCATGAGTCTGGCGGTTTTAGGCAGATTTTTCTTTTCATTTTTTTACTGCCTCAATCTTGCTGCATTTTAAAAACCTGTTTTAAATTATTTGCTTCCCCCTCGCCTTAACAGCCATCCTTCATATTCATCTAGGAATTCGTACACTACTTTTAAACTTTCTAATATAAGATTAGGTATTTTTAAGTTACACCTTTATGAATTTTCTGAATTTCATTCATATTTGTGTTACTGTTTTTCACCTCTAATTTTATCAATTATTAATGCATTCTCTGCCTTTTGGTCAGTTTGGCTAAGATGCTCTTTCTCTTTATAGAATCAGCTCTATATTTCTGTGGTAGTTTGAATGAGGTGTTTCCCAAAGGATCAAATATTTGAACCCTTGGTCAGTTGCTGGCCATGTTTTCAAAGGCTTATAAGGTGCAGACTTGCTGGAGGAACCCCATCACAGGGGGATGGGCTTTGGCCTCAGTCATTTGTAGTTTTTTTCTCTCTGCTTCTTGTGCTTCCCATAGTAATGCCGCCCACAGCAATGCCACCCACAGCAATGCTTCCTGTAGCTGCTTCCCTGCCATGATGGACTCTTATTCCTCTGGAACCATAAACCCAATAAACTCTTCTTTCCATAAGTGGCTTTGGTCATGGTGTTTATCACAGTAACACAAGAAACTACAGTTTCATTGCCAGTTTGTGATTTATAGTTCATTAATTTCTCCCCTCATCTTAATTCATTCTATCTAATGCTTTTGGTTTCTTATTCAACAATTCTTTAAAGTATAATATTCAGTATGTGTATTTGAGATTTCCCTGGGGGAGTTTTTTTTAAATGTTTTATTGATTCTTTGAGAATGTCATACTATGCATTTTGAACATTCAGATCTTTCCCCATCTCTCTATTACCTGCTTCCTGCAGGAATTCACATCATCTATTACTATATGCCATTTGTAAAGGACTATTGTGTCTAATTTGTGTTCTCAAAATGCTTTTGGGTGTGAGTCTATTCCTTGAAGACTGAATAATCTATGAGGTATGACACCATTAAAGAAAACGGATTCTCCCTCTCTCTGAAGCTACACATATCCAATAGATCTATAGTGAGGGCTTTGACTTCATGCCCATTACCCTCATCCATGCTGTTTTTTTTCTGGCTTGGGCTTGCACAGGTCTTGTGCATGTTATCATAAGCACTGTGGGTTCATCTGTGCAACTACACTGTGGTGTGCAGATAACAAGAGAAATTCAATGGCACTACCAGAAACCAGAGGCTGGAAAATCAAAAGCCTACTCCCAGGAATAGATTACTTCATTCCTAGGGAGTGCTTGACCACATTTCCAATAAACCTTTAAACAATACTGGTCACTGACCTTGCCCTAGGTTCCCCACGAGAACTTGACTGTAAGACCACATTGCTGAAGACATTCCACAAGTTTATGTTTTCCCTCCTCTAAAAAGCCATCCCTATTGATTCCAGAATTTCACACAATTCGTTTTGATCACATTCAGTCTACTCTCCTCTCATTTATAATCTTACTTGTGAACATTTATACTTCTACTGAAATTTCAAGTTTCATGGTAGGACATTAAATTAATCTTCACTGAGACTTAGTTGAAATTTCATAGAAAAGTTTGATTAAAGATTTCATCATTTAAATTTTTTTCTTGACTATCCAAAGGAATTTTTATTTCATTATTATCTTAAATAAGGTTGTTCCCATTATAAATTCTCTATGGTTCAAGTTAGTGTCGAAGAATCATTTGATGTTTGATGTAATCTATGGCAAGTCTTCGTGCTAGCAGTTTTCTCCTTGTTTCTACTTGTGTTTTAAGCCAATTTTGCTTTTTTCATTTAAATTAGACATAATTACACACACGCTAATATAATAAAGGTTTGTACCCATCTGCTTGTATGTGGAAGATATGTGTGTATATGTGTTTAAATATGTATATATGTCTATCCATCTCTTGAAAATAAAACTGACCATTATTCACTTTGTGTATTTAAAAATCAAATTTGGGGCTGGAGCAGTTAAGAGCACCGACTGCTCTTGAAGAGGACCAGGGTTCAATCCCCAGCACCCACATGGGTGAACTGTCTGTAACTCTAATTCGAGGAGAACACCAATTCCAGGAGAACTGCAGTTCCAGGGGAATCCAATACCCTCTTCTGACCTCCACGGCATTGCTCGACATGGGTGCACAAACCTACATGCAGAGAGTACACTCATACACACTTACAAAAATAAATTTAAAAAAATTAAAAAAATAAATAAAAATTAAAAATAGAGTTGAAGATCTTAAGAGAACTCATTTTTTAAGTAATTACCCATTTTTCTCAAGATGTGTTTGGCTCATTGTATCACCTAAGGATTTTTCCTTAAATATCACATAGTGTTATTTAAATAAATAACAATAAATTGAGGAAATACCCATTTTGTGTATTTCTTTCTTTACATTGTTTTGATATTCATTTTAGCTTCTAAAACTTTCATATGATGATTTCCAAATTCAAAAGTCACAAAAGGAAGACACAATTTGTAATAAAAGCTGCTGCAAAATATTGTGGTCATTTCAAAGCACAGAGCACACACAAAAAAATTCAGCAGATCCAACCCAGGATGACTCAATTATGAAAATCACATTGAATTCATAAACATGGCACTTGTAACTGCATATTTCCCACTTGACTAATCCACATAATCAACATGACATCATCATTACAGATACATTTTCTGTATAGATTGCATTAATTCCTTATAATAGACTGATAGGAAGCAATTTCAAAACAAATTATTTCATTTAAAATTGTTCTCCAGTCATTTCATTTAAAATTGTTCTTGAGTCGCTCAGGCAGGTAGATTTAGAGGCTAGAGTGTCTCTTGGGTTGCTCCAGGGGTCACAGCTCTGAGCCCTTTGGTGGGCAGGAGCGCGTGGGCTTGCCCTTGCAGCTGGTCAGGGTTGGGTTTGGTGCCTCTGACTGTGTTGGAAACCGGAAGTCATTCAGGCAGGTACCTGGGCACAGGCTAGGTGAGGCATATACACACACCGCTCACCCCAGCCACCAAAAGGAATTGATGAGAAAGTATCCAAGTGGCCTATTATTTTGGAAAACCTTCAGAACAGGAAGAGAATAGTGATTTATGCTTCCAATATCCAATATATAGACAAAATTGAAAGCCTGACACCTAGACAAGTCAATACTCCATAAACAAGGAGGAGGGAAAGGGGAAAAAAAAAGCATCAGAGGGAGGCAAGCAAAACCATCCACTAACATAGTGAAAAGACATTTGTGATTTGAATCACAACAGGGAAAACCACATGCCAGGGACATGATGAAGGGATAACATGGGAAAGGCACAGGATAATCCCACACCAGGATCTACCAAACCTATAGGAGATAGGTACAATGGGATCCCCTTGGAAGTGAACCAAGGAACAGATCTTAGAGGAATAATTGCAGACATATGCAGAGAAATTAAAGAAAATAAAGAAGAATTCAGAGAACTAAAGAGAGAGAATGAAAAACTCAAAAAGGACCTAGAAGGGTACAATGACAAACATTGGAAAGAACTAAAGGAACAGATTGACAAACTCCAGAAAGAACTAGAGGGAGAAAAAAAAAACTCTGAAAGGAAGAAGAAACACTGAAAAAGGAAGCCAACCAATGAAGTAAGGAGCAACAAGAAGAGATTGAGAAGCTCAAAAAGGAAATGGAAATACTAAAGTAAACCCAGGATGAAACAAAAAATGAATTAGAATACTCATCCAATCAAGAAGAAAGGAAAGGAAAAAAGCCTCAGAAGTAGAATGGAAGAAGCAGAACAAAGAATATCAGATCTGGAAGATAACACAGAGCAATTAGAAAGCTCAAATAAAGATTATGAAAAATTTGAAAACACACAAAAGTGGAACAACCAGGAAATATGGGATATTATGAAAAGATCAAACCTCCGCATCATAGGAATAGAGGAAGGAGAAGAATCTCAAGAGAATAGTATTGATCAGATCTTCAACAGAATAATAGATGAAAATTTTCCCAAACTAAAAATAGACAAACCCATACAAATACAAGAAGCACATAGAACTCTGAATAGACAAGATCAGAAAAGAAACTCCCCACACCATATCATAGTTAAAATGCTAGACGCACAAAACAAAGACAAAATCCTGAAGGCTACAAAATAAAAACAAGTCACATACAAAGGGAAACCCATCAGAACTACAACTGACTTCTCAGCACAAACCATAAAAGCAAGAAGAGCATGGAGCAAAGAATTCCCAGTGTTAAAGGACTATGGATGCCAACCCAGAATACTTTATCCAGCAAAAATATCAATTATAATTGATGGAGAGAGAAAAATCTTCCATGACATAAACAAGATGACAGGATACATGTCTGGAAAACCAACCCTTCATAAAATACTTGAAGCAATTCAAAGGGCAGAAGAGAGGAGCAGCAATCCTCAAACACCTAGGAAGAGAAACTAATAAAAATATAACTGTAGGAGTAAAATCAGAGGCTAGAAGTACAAATGGATAATAAAGTGAAAGGAAGCATCATCCATCTTTCAGTTATAACCTTACATATTAATGGGCTAAACTCCCCAATCAAAAGGCATAGACTGGGAGAATGGATTAGAAAACAAAACCTATCTATATGCTGTCTACAAGAAACCCATCTCAATTTCAAGGATAGGCACCAACTTAAGGTGAAGAGATAGAAGAAAGTATTCCAAGCAAATAGTACCAAAAGGAAAGTGGGTGTTGCTATTCTAATATCAGACAAAATAGACCTCAAAGCAAAAGAAATCAAAAGAGACAAAGAGGGCCATTACATTTTTATTAAATGAATAATTGATGATGAAGTTCTCACAATCATGAATATATATGCACCAAACACCAGTGCACCAAACTTTATAACAACACTTCTTAAGGATCTCAAGGCACAGATTAACCCCAGCACACTAATAGTAGGGGACTTCAATACCCCATTAAGTCCCTTAGACAGATAAACAGGGCAAAGGATAAAAAGAGAAACATCTGAACTAAATGATACAATACACCAAATGGACCTCACAGACATCTATCGAATATTTCACCCAAACACCAGAGAATGCACTTTCTACTCAGCACCTCATGGAACATTCTCCAAAGTAGACCACATACTGGGACACAGGAAAAAAATCAACAAATATAAAAATATTGAAATAATCTCATGCATTCTATCAGACCACAATGCAATAAAACTCAACATCAACACCAGGATGAACCTGACAACCTACAAGAACACATGGAGACTAAACAAAACTCTCCTGAATAATGAATGGGTGAAGGAAGAAATAAAGAAAGAAATAAAAACATTCTTGGAACTGAATGACAATGATAATACAACACAGCAAAACCTATGGGACACTTTAAAAGCAGTCCTAACAGGGAAGTTTATAGCTCTAAATGCCTACATTAAAGAAAACAGAAAGAGCACAAGTGAATGATCTAACACTGCAGCTAAAAATACTTGAGAGACAACAACAAATGAACCCTAAATGCAGCAGACAAGAAGAAATAACAAAAATCAGAGCAGAGATCAATGACATACAAACAAAGCAAACCATACAAAAAAATTAATGAATCAAAAGTTGGTTCTTTGAGAGAATAAACAAGATAGACAGACCTCTAGCCCAGTTAACCAAAAGAAAGAAGGAACAACTCCAAATCAGTAGAATCTGTGATGAAAGGGGAAATTTCACAACAGACAATGAAAAGATCCAGACAATCATAAAGGAATACTTCAAAAACCTATACTCTAATAAGTTTGATAATTTAGAAAAAATGTATGAATATCTGAAATCCTGGGAATCACCAAAGCTCAACCAAGAAGAGATCGACAGCCTAAAAAGACCAATAATACATGAAGAAATTGAAGAGGTAATAAGTAGCCTCCCAACCAAAAAAATGCTCAGGCCCAGACCGTTTCATGGCAGAATTCTATAAAATATTTCAAAAAGACTTACAACCATTACTACTCGAGTTGTTTAGAAGGATACAAACAGAGGGAGTTCTCCCAGATTCCTTTTATGAAGCCAGCATCATGCTATTACCAAAAGCAGGTAAAGATACAACCAAAAAGGAGAACTATAGACGCATCTCCCTAATGAACACAGATGCCAAAATTCTAAACAGGATACTGGCAAATCGCATACCGACCCACATCAAGAAGATCATCCATCATGACCAAGTCAGATTCATACCAGAGATGCACGGATGGTTCAACATACGAATATGAATAAATATCATCAAACATATCAATGGACTGAAGGACAAAAACCACACCATTATCTCCATTGATGCGGAGAAAGCCTTTGACAAAATCCAGCATCCTTTCATGTTTAAAGTCCTACAGGGAATTGGGCTGGAGGGATCATTCCTCAATGTAATCAAAGACATATACAGGAAACCCACAGCCAGTACCATCCTAAAAGTGGAAACGACAGAAGCATTCCCCTTAAAGGTAGGAACTTGGAAAGGCTGCCCCCTGTCACCACTCCTCTTCAATATAGTGCTTGAAACCCTTGCTAGGGCATTAAGGCAAGAAAAGGAAATTAAAGGAGTTCTAATTGGAAAAGAGGAAGTCAAGCTATCCCTTTTTGTGGATGATATGATTGTCTAACTAAGGGATGCTAAGAACTCCACCAGAAAACCCCTAGAAACGATTAAGTGCTTCAATAATCTGGCAGGATAAAAAATAAATCTAGCAAAATCAGTAGCCTTTCTCTACACCAACAACAAGCAACTGAAGAAGGACTGCAAGGAGAATTTCCCTTATAGCCTCAAAAACAATAAAATACCTAGGAACAAACCTAACCAAAGACACCAAGGATCTCTACAACAAAAATTTTAAACCACTGAAGAAGGAAATTGAGGAAGACAACAGAGGATGGAAAAACCTCCCATGCTCATGGATTGGGAAAATAAATATAGTAAAAATATTTATCCTACCCAAACTCATGTACAGATTTAATGCAATACCAATCAAAATCCCCAAGAGCATCTTCACAGGCTTAGGAAAAAAGTCCTCAATTTCATTTGGAAAAACAAAAGACCCTGAATAGCCAAAGCAATCCTGGGCTAAAAGAGCAATACAGGGGGGATTGCTCTACCAGACATCAAACAATACTACAGGGCTATAGTCATAAAAACAGCTTGGTACTGGAACAAAAACAGACCAGTTGACCAATGGAATAAAACTGAAGATCCAAACCTGAGCACATACAATTTCAGCCACCTCATATTTGACAAGGGGGCCAAGAAGACACATTGGAGGAAAGACAGCATCTTCAGCAAGTGGTGTTGGCAAAACTGGATCACCACTTGTAGAAGAATGAAATTAAACCCCTACCTCTCACCTTGTACAAAGGTCAACTCCAGATGGACCAAAGACCTCAACGTGAAACCCCAAACTCTGGAGGTGATAGAAGAGAAGCTTGGCAGCAGACTACAAGACATAGGTGTAGGAAAAGACTTCCTAAATCAGACAGCAGCTGCACAAGAAATAAGATCGACAATTGACAAATGGGACCTCATTAAACTCAAAAGCTTCTGTACATCAAAGGAAGCAATAAAGGAAGTGAGGAGAAGACCCACAGAGTGGGAGGAAACCTTCACAGCAGATACATCTGACAAAGCATTAATTTCCAGAGTATACAAGCTACTCAAAAAACAAAGAAGAAAGAAAACAAATGAATCATTCAAAAGATGGAGCAAAGATCTGAATAGAGACTTCACAGAGGAGGAGTTAGAGATGGCCGAGAAACATCTTAAGAAGTGTTCAACATCTCTGATAATTAAGGAAATGCAAATTAAAACCACTCTGAGATATCACCTTACTCCAATAAGACTGGCTAGGATCAGGAACATGAATGATACCAAGTGCTGGAGAGGTTGTGGGGAAAGGGGAACACTCATCCATTGCTGGTGGGAATGTAAACTTGTACAGCCACTATGGAAAGCAGTGTGGAGAACCCTTAGAAGACTCAAAATGAGCCTTCCATTTGACCCAGTCATACCACTCCTGGGTATATACCCACAAGACACAACTTACTGCAAAGATACATGCACAGCTATGTTTATTGCAGCTCTGTTCACAATAGCAAAAAGCTGGAACCAGCCCAGGTGCCCTTCAACTGACGAGTGGATAGAGAAAATGTGGTACATGTATACAATGGAATACTATGCAGCAGTAAAGAGGGACAACATCATGAAATTTGCAGGTAAATGGATGGAGCTGGAAGACATTATGTTAAGTGAAGTAACACAGTCCCAGAAAAACAAACGACAAATGGTGTCCCTCATATGTGGATGCTAGTACCAACAACCCAGATATAAATATTTCTCATGGAGAGGGAGGCATAGTAAAAGAACAACAGAAAGACTGCATCAGAAAATGGACTGAAATGGTGAATTGGAAAGGGGGGATGGGTGGGAGAGGGACACGGGTGTATATTCGATTAAGGCATATTTAATTGACGTGAGCTCAGCAAGTACCCAGTTTCGCCTAGACACTGTCTACAGGACACATGGTGTTTTAGGACTTAGTAAAAGTAAAAGTAAACATGTGTATATTAAACAACATTGGTTTACAGAATCTGATAAAAATGGTAATGCATCTGAATTAAATGGAGATATAATTCGCTGTTGCCCACATTTGCTTTACATAAAATCTGTAGAGCAAGAACTTTGGGATTGACACATACAAATGTTCTCTATAATTTCTCTGTTGTACAGTATCACCTTGTAGCATTCTCTTTAAGATGATTTAACGTAAAAATTAAGTTTGCTTCCCAAGTTAATCATATATAGTCACCCAAAACAACATGGGTGAATTTGATGAAATCTGTGCCTTGACTCCACCCTATAGTCATGTATAATACAACTGTCTTCTGGAGACTCATACGCTAAAAAAAAGGGGGGGGGAAACAGAAAGACATGAAACCTTTTCATCAAACCCTTGCAATTCAAATCTTAAAACTAACTATGGGAAAAGATTTGTTTGTTCCAACAGGACAAAACGTCACCAACTTAACGGCTGAGAAAGAAAAGATACAGGTTTGCATTGAGTAGGATGTACCAAAAAGTGGCAACGGAAAGGCTGACCCGTCTGAACATTCAAAGGAAGAAAAGCCTCAGATTGCCATAAACATCGAACCCCTCTGTGGATCCTACATGTAACAACTAGTTATAATGAGTCCTAATGAAACTTACCTTCTAGGTGCCACAAAGGTTCTGATATGAGAGACTTCCTTGCCTTCCCACCCATAGAACAAGGAGAAATATGACAATGATGAGGTCGCTCCCCAACTGTAAATTGGAGACAACTATTGTAGAGGTAATCTCTTATAAAACCGGTAAAACTGCTTTCTTTAATTGACTACTAGACATGGGAACTGTGGAAGGGATTACTCTCTGTTCAGAACCAAATATAATACTAAAGTCCTAGGGCTATGCACTCAGGCAAAATATATTAATACAGGAGCTCTGACATCAGCAATGGATTGTTCTACCAGGTGGATGTTGGCCAGGGGATCCAAGGCCCCACAAAAGGTAAGGGCTCCTTGCCTCTAAGTTGGGATACCTACAGGAGGAGAGGCAATAAGACCCTGCTGCCGAAGACCTGACGTTAACATGGGAGGGATGTATTGAGACCACACATGCAAGTGTACAGATGGCCTCTGGAATGCCAGAGAGTGTTACCAAAGGCCACTAAACCAATAAAGCAAATATGGGTCTCCCTGAGTCAAGCAAGACTCCACCGTCAGCACCAGCTACACCTCACCTGCCTGGAAATACTGTGCAGCAGAGGCAGCCATGTGCCTGTATATCCCAAATCTAATTGGCTATTGGCTCTCTCCTTGGAGGAATAACCCACTGCTGATACCACAAGCTTACATCCTCTAATGGTTAGGAGATGTTATAAGCCACAGTAAGACCCTGTCATATTTAACAGAAAAAAAAAAAAACGTAATTCATGGACTAACATAACATCCAAACATCTGTGTCTATACCAAAGTAACCTACCATAACTATTAGTACTGTTTAAATACCTACATATCTAATTGCTTGTGCTTCATTAGTAGGATCGAAAGGTTATTCCTGGACAAATTGTCAGCCCATGAAAGGAAACAGCCAGAATTGACCAGAGTCCAAGACAACAGCTCCAGAGAAAGTAGACTGTTTTGCTTCTCATCCACCTGTGCCCCTTTTCTAAGCCTAGGGACCAATCTGCAGAAGATGGGGCATGGTAGAAGGTAAGGGCTGCGATTGGGGTGAAAGGTGAAACTACAGCAATATAGTCTGGACAGTCATTTGATCAACTTGATTGAACATACAAGCCCCTCCACCGCTGGATAGTGGGACCCATGGGCTGTGTGGGTTTGGGCACAACCGCTTGCAAATTGGTTTTACATGAAGTATGCTTGTACTCATAAATTATTACTTAATGTTAAAAAATGAAAAAAAAACTGAGAGAAAGTTGCAGGACAGTTATGGCAGAATACATGATCTGGGATGGGGTGGGGTGGGGTGAGGGGAAGGGAAAAAGAAATATGCCTGAATTGATTTGGAAAATTATGTATGAAATACACAAAGCATCAATAAAAAATGAAAAATAAAAAAAAATTCTTGTCATGAAGAGCAGAAGTGTCCTCCACATAAACAATATACCTTTAATTCTAGCACTTGGGAGGCAGAGGCAGGCGGATATTTGTGAGTTCAAGGCCAGCCTGGTCTACAGAGTGAGTTCCAGGACAGCTGGGGCTATAGGGAGACCCTGTCTCGAAAAGACAAAAAAATAAATAAATAAAAATAACAGGTCTCACACCCTAGCGCAGATGAAGCATAGCAATGGAAAACTGGTTAAGAAACCCCAATCTTAGTGGATAAACTATTGGCAACCAATGGAAGATGCCCAGTATTGTATAAGGATATGACTCTGAACAGGTTAAATAGGCTCCCGTCACGGGCACTGAACGGAAGGGCTTTTGGAGACACAAATTTGACCTCTTCCACAATGATCCTTGAACCTCAGGAGGAAGAAGTTTGATATAGTTGTCTTACGGCTTAAGCAGCCGTGTTGACCAGATATGGTTCTCTCTATTGACCGTCATCTGTTCTATAAAGAATCTTTATGCCTGACAGTTGAGATATGCATTAATCTATGGTTATAATAATCAGTTTAATCTTATTTTTTATTTTATTGATGCTTTGTGTATTTCATACATCATTTTCCAATTCAGTTCAGGCATATATCCCCTTCCCTTCCCCCCACCCCACCCCTACCCATCCCAGATCATTCATTCTGCCGTAACTTTTCTGCATCTTTCTGTTTTTTGTTTTGTTTTGTTTTCATTTTTTTTAACAATAAGTGATAATTTGTGAGTACAAGCATCCTTCATGTAAAACCAATTTGCGAGCAGTTCTGCCCAAACACACACAGCTCATGGGTCCCACCATCCAGCGGGGGGGGGTGGGGGGCTTGTATGTTCAATAAAGTTGATCAGATGAGTGTCCAGTCTATATTGTTGTAGTTTCACCATTCACCCCAGTCGCGGCCCTTACATTCTACCGTGCCCCCTCTTCCTGGACAAGCTGGCACCCCATGAAAGAAAACAGCCAGAATTGACTAGAGACCAAGACAACAGCTCCAGAGAAAGTAGACTGTTGTGCTTCATATCCACCTGTGCCCCTTTTCTAAGCCTAGGGAACAATCAGTTTAATCTTATTACGATTTAGCATTCTATTCTATTTCTTTCCATGGCCTATTTCTATCCAGCCTCAGGTTGCAAGGTCTGCATGGACCTGACACATACCTGAGCCTGTGCAGAATGTAAACCCAATTAGAAAGTAGTTGGTTACTCCTATACTATCCATGCAACTATTGCACCAGTGGACATATATTACAGGCCAGTTGTTATAAATTGCAGGATTCACGACTAGGTAAGGTGTGTGCTAAATTTTCTCTTCCATGAAATTACATAGCACTTTCTAAGATTAAGAAAACTACATAGTAGAGAAAGAGGTTTGAAGTCAGTAAAAGCTTGATTTCTACTTGCTTGTTCTACAGTTCATGTAGTGTCTTATCGTGAAGTTCTTGAGAGTAACGAAGAGCAGAGACAATGGCCAGTGTTGTTTGAAGGTTTATGAGATTCCTGATCAACAGCTTCAAAAAGGGAAGTCCATTCCTGGTATAGGGACTTACTTTCATACCTATACTATCTAACAGAGGCAATTTCTGTATGCTATAAGGTAATTTTGTTCAATTTCTTTTTATAAAGTAAATGTATGTACTATAAGTAGCTTCTATAGTGGTGGACTTCCATATGGCTTCTTCTAAAGACCTTTGGTGTTAGTTACCCCTTCTCATGCCACCCCTGCCATGTCCTCCATTTCCCCCCACCATATACCTCCCCTACTCTAGTTTCCCCCTGCCACCTCTATATCATTGTATTCAGTGTTCCCTCCCAAAAGCCTATGATGCCCCCCAACAACCCATGGCAATTTATTAGTTTTTTATCTCTCTGTATTTTGTGAAAGTAAAACATTCATATATAATATTTCAAAGCCAGCATCCAACTATGGGAGAGAGCATCTGGTCATTTTCTCTCTGGGTCTGAGTTACCTCATGCAGGATGATTGTTTCCAGTTCTATCCACTTACCTGAGAGTTTAGTGATTTCATTTTTTTGTTGTTGTTGTTCTTTTTGAGACAGGGTCTCCCTTCTATTCCCTGCTGACCTGGAGCTTGCTCCATAGACAAGGCTGGCCTTGAACTCATAGGGATCCTCCTGCCTTTGCCTCTTGAGTGCTGGTATTAAAGGTGTACTCCACCATGCCCAGCTAGTAATTTCATTTTTTGAGAGGTAAATAATAATCTGCTATGTATATGTTTCATACCTTAATTATCCATTAATCAGTTGATGAACATCTATATTGTTTCCAGTTCCTGCCCATTAGGAAGAGGGAAGCAAGAAGCATGAATATCTGTAGTAGAGTACAGAGTCTTTGGAATATATGCCCTAGAATGTTATATCTAGGCCATACTGTGGATCAATTTCTAGCTTTTTGAAAAATCTCCTGCTGGTTCCATAGTGGCTACACTGGTTTGCATTTTCACGAGCAGTAGATTAGAGTTCCCCTTTCTCCACATCTTCACCAACATTCGTGATTGGGGTGTTTTTTTTGGGGGGGGTGGATCTTAACCATTCTGACTGGGATAAAATGAAATATCAAAGTGGTTTTAATTTGAATTTCCCTGATGATTAAAGATGTTGGAAAATTTTATAGCTTTACTCACACATTTGCATTTCATATATTGAGAACTCCCTGTTCAATTCTTTCCCTCATTTTTAAATTGGGTTATTTTATTTTATTATATTTACTTTTTAAAATTCCTTCTGTATTCTAGATACTTTCAGAACTTGAAGAACTGAAAACTGAGATGACATCACTAAAAGCAGCAAGAAAAGTGATATTTATTCAACTGCATGTAAAATAAACCAGCAGCATTAGAGAAGTACAAGGAGGGATGCTGCTTGAGGATCATTGTTTCTTAAAGTTTGAGACGATAAAGATCAAACCTGTGCTAGCTGATTTTGTCAGGCAAAGATGTTTTCCATGTGGATCCAAATTTGTGCAATGTTAAAGGAAGAGAATCCTGAAAGGAGAGGGACAGGCAAGTGATAAGAAGTCTAGTCTGAGTGCAAGGAAAGAAGCAGGCAGCCCTACCATCCAGGAACACTGTGCCCTACTTTGGTTTCTGTCACTTTATAAAACACTGACGAAAACCAACAGGGGTGATGAAGAGGTAGATTTCATTGTTACTCTTCCATGGGGACGTCTGCTGGAGTTTAATGTCTTTGAGTCATGTGTGACTGCATTCCACACACTGTTCTTCTCTCCCTGGTAACTTCAAGACTGTCCCCTGCCTGCAGGCCGATAGTCTCTAGGCTTAGCTGTGGCAAGGAGAGGGGAGGGGGAACCACAGGAGATCACCCATGGAAAATGAAAGGACTTACACACAGAGAGCCTGGAGGAAAGTAACTCAGTTTTATTCATGCCAGTGATGTTTATATATAGAAGGCTACTGTGCTTTGGGCAAGGAAGTAGGGGCAGAAGGGAGGGGAAAGGGGAGACATCATGGCTCCTGCAGGGGGGCTACAGATCTCCTGTTTGCGCAACAGGTAAACTAGAGGTGCGACATTCTGCTCAATGCCTCAAGGGAAGGGGCCATCCTGTCCTGGAACTTTGCAGAGATAGGCAAAGCAAGAAAACACTGTAATATCCTGAACCTTCTGGTGCTAAAGATAACTCACAGAGGCAACTGAATACCCACAGATATATCAGATAACTCTGTCAGAGGTCTTACGGGACAGGTCTTACAAGTTCTTGCCTCAAGCTAAGCAAAGTTTCATTCCTACAAACATGGATCACTGAGTGAAGCTAAGGCAGGAACTTAAGAACAGGGCAGAACCTGGAGGCAGGAACTGAAAGAGACCATGGAGGATGCTGCTTACTGGCTGGCTCCTCTGCCTCTGCTCAGCCTGATTTCTTATGCAACCCAGGATCCACTATGTGTTGCGCCCTCCCAGATAAATTAGCAATTAAGAAAATTCCAAGTAGATATGCCCATAGGCCAATCTGATTGAGGTGATGTCTTAATTCAATTTCCTTATTCCTGAGTGTGTCAAGATGACAACTGAAGCTGTCCAGCATTGTCCTTTTAAAATTGACAAACACATCAACATTAAACCATAAGCTTTCCTTTTCTTGATCTCATCTTAATGTTAACCTCACAATCTAAAGAGTGCAAGCTTATAAGACCCACAATCCTTAAATACCCAATACTTTGAAAACTCAATATCCTACCCTTTCCCCTACACCCTCTCCTGCCTTGCCCTCCAATTCCCTACCTCATTTAATCTTTCATCCTCTAATGTTCCACTTTCCCCATTGTTTCAATGCATTCTAGCATCCCTCTGTGGAAGCCTCCTCCCACCACCAATGGCCATTTATTAGTATCTGAACTCTCCGAATTGACAAATTAAAAAATGCATATCTAAGATTTTAAGCTAGCATTCAGCCCTGAGAGAGAAAATTTGATGTTTGTCTTTCTGAGTCAGGGTTACCTCACTCTGGATAATTGTTTTTTGTTCCATCCATCTACTTGTGAATGTCATATTTTTGTGTATTTAAGAGCTGAAAAACATTCGGTTATGTAAATGCACTGCACATTCATTATCTATGCATCAGTTCCCAAGACACAGGGGAGAAACTAATCCTAGTTCTCTACTAGTTAATGTAGTAAATTGATTTTTACTGTTAAGCCCATACATTGATACATCTGTCAACTCTCACTACAGAAGTTACCTTGTGCAGCAGATAGCGACTTACACAGAAACCCACAACTGGCCAATGTACAGAGAACAAGAGACTGCAGAGTACTTCTCCCTGAACAGGACACCTATACCAAACGTCTATCTCCCAAGGCTCATGGATCATTGGGGAAAAAAGGAGTGGAAAGATTGCAAAAGCCAGAGTTGATGGATGACCACAAGGAAACAGAGTTTTTCAGACAGCTGGTTTGTTACTCACATGAGCTTATAGAAATACTGAAAGCATACACAAGTCCCATGAAAGCCCAAGCTCAACCCAGAAAAAATCCCAGCAGAGACATGAGAAAGTGAGCTGGAATCTCCAAACCACCAAGTAAATTAGTGCAACAGGCTGTTGGGAGGGACAGACTCAAGCATAGGATCTTCGATGGGTTAACCAGGGTGGATGGACCCACACGGAAGAATGTTTAGCAATATATTAAACTCTACAGGCCATATATATCATGTTATATATATAATATCATGTATAATATATAAGGTATTATATATGTTATATATAATATTGGGTGGTGGACAGTATGGGGAGATGTGGCTATGGGAAGGAATCTAAATAGTATCAAATTATATCATATGAGAAATACAAAACTTCAATTAAAAAGTAATAAAAGCCCAACATCTCTTTAAAATAAACTCTTTCAATGTGGGCTCCTGTAAAACCCAAAACAAGTTACATACTGTTTTATTTCAATAGAGAGGTAGCAGTGTGCAAACCCAAGTCTAGCAACGTAGCTCAATCCTGGATGTCTGGAATTTAGTCACTATCTTCTGAACTCTAAGAAGCTTGGGCAGTCCTGGTTCTCAGACTCTACCATCTGAAGTACATAGAGCTTGTCTCCTAGTCTCAGGTCAGCTCCACGCCACCATTGCCACTGTCCTTGGTGCTCCTCCCAGAGTCCAGGAATCTCTGCTGTATGCTGAGGTCCTCAAAACAACTGAAGTGATGCTTGTGCCAGTGGTTTTTCCCAGGCTGTCTGGATAAAAATCCTGTTTCCCTCCATGACCCATTCAATCCTGGGAGTCCTCATTGCAACTGAGGCCTCACCTTCACTGATGGGATCTCCCAGCTTCATATCGTACCAAGCCTTGGATTCTCTTCATGGCCCCATCAATTGTGCATTTCATGCCTTCAAAATGAGGGCCACCTGGAGGACTCTTACATATTGCTCAGTTCTTCTGTCATGTTGATGTGCAGCCTTGGCCCCCTCTAAATCAGAGCTTCTGTTTGTGGGCCCTGAGGAAATACTTCCCAGAAGATTTCACCTCAGTGATGCAGGTCTGATTAACCACAGCTGACTCTTCAGCTCTAGCTGACCAGGACGGATCTTCTGGGTAAAGCACAGATGGTTTCATTTCCACAGATTCTAAATCCAAAATATATCAAACAAATGCCCCAAATAAATTTTGAGGGACTCTCAAACTTCCCCCTAAAATGTCACAAGCTAGGTCTTCATTGCCTCCATTTCTCTACACATACTTATTTTTTAAGTTCCCACAACATCTCATTAAGCTATAAACCTGCAATGGCTTTTCTAGTCCAAATATCCTCTCCAAAACCACATGATCGGGCTCTTCACAGCAGCATCCCATGATCCTGATGCCAATTTCTGTTTTGGTCTGGTAACTAGTGCTGTGGTAAAACACTAACCCAAACCAAATTGGGTGTTTATTTGAATTAGACTTCCACATGTCAATTCATCCGTGAAGGAAGTCGGACCAGGAACTCAAATCAGGAGCCTGGACACAGAAGCCAAAGCAGATACCGGGGAATGCTGCTGACTGGCCTATGCTCTGCCTGCTTTCTCAGACAACCCTGGACCACCTTCCCATGGGTGGCTCTACCCGCAGTGTGCTGGACTGTCTCATATCATTCAGCAATAGTGATAATGACTTACCTCATGCCCAGAGGGCACCCACCCAATGGAGGCAATTATTGCCTTAAATGAGGTACACTCTTCCCAAGTCTGACAAGTTTATGACTGAAGCTATACAGCACCAAGTGGCTATGTGCAGAACTGCAGCTTAGTGGAGCTCTGGCACCTGAGGAGAGGACAGATGGTGACCAACTCCTGTTGCCTGTCTATGAGTGGCTGTGAAACAGTGGATGTAAAAAACTCACTGCATATTTAAATTAATTCCAGTACAATTATACAAATAAAATTCAAAATACTTCATTATTACTTCTATGGGAAAATAAAACAGAAATTTGGATAAATAAACATTTGTATATCTTAAATGGAAATGTAGACAAAATTTAAGACAAATTATAAACCTTGAAGTAATGACTCAATGGTGGATGTAAACTAAGTCATTATGTACAATAAAAAAATTTAATGAGAATTCTGAAGTTTAAGAGCATCTACTGGCCAGGCATGGTGGCGCACGCCTTTAATCCTAGCACTTGGGAGGCAGAGGCAGGCGGATCTTTGTGAGTTCAAGGCCAGCCTGGTCTACAGAGTGAGTTCCAGTACAGCTGGGGCTACAAGGAGACCCTGTCTCGAAAAGACCAAAAAAAAAAAAAAAAAAAAGAGCAACTACTTTATCTCTGAAAATTGTCATAGGTTTTGGTATGGTGGCGCTTCTGCAGTCAGATGTCACTCAATTCTGCTGAGGGAGACTATGGCCCTCTGCTTCTCCCTGGGGAATTGGCACCTTTCACAGGTACAAGCTGGCTGCGGAAATACTTATTCTGTAGCCATACCTGGGCGGCTGATTGCACCTCAGATTTAGGCAGATCTGATTCTCCCCACCCCTTAAAGCCTTTCTTCACTTAAGAACTCCACTAGCCAGAGTGCTGATGACCACAAAGCTTGAATTCGGACTGGTGGCTGATAATGCTGATCTCCAGAGTCACCAGCTAGCAAACAGCCAAGTCTGATGGACTGACACTGACATACACATGCGTGAAATAAAAGACCTGGGATCTTGTTAGATGGTAAAGGTAATGAAGATTCCATTTATTGTATGCAGCAAATCTCTTATATAGGCAGAATGACGGCATCTCCCAGCGGCCAACACAACACCTCTGCATCACGCGCTTTGGTAAATTTTGTAGGCACTAATGTACATTTTTCTTTCTTCCAAATCTGTGTTTGTGTGTATGCACATATAATGAAATAAAAAACCTATTATGAAAATGTTGTAGAGATCTAAAAAATATGTTTTTGGAAAGCATTCATCTTTCATCTGCAATAAGCTTAAAGATGGATGGTGGTTCTTGGCTAACTATGATGAAGCATGTTTGTTTCTGCACATGTTTTCCTCCTGTTTTTATAGAATGTAAAAAAATCAATTTTTAAAAACTTTGTATTAGATATCTTTATTTTAACTTACTTAATTGAAAGTGACTTTTTTCAATTTCATGATCATTTCAAAACAATTTTATAGTAGAACTGAACAAGTATATTTTTACTTAAGAAATTTCCCTTGGACTCAAATGCAAAATTTTCCTATATTTTTCTCAAACACAACTGGCATTTAATAAGATAAAGAAGAAAACCATAGAATGAAGAACTTTATGGCATTATTTCCTATAGGTAACAGTATTCATCATAAACTTAAGCTAGTTTTACATAAAATTATTTTCATTTTGCGTAAATTAGTATTGTATTCTAGAACTGTATATAATTTCTACTTGTCAATTAAAAAGTGAGTTTTGATTGCTTAAAATAAAAATTCTCTATTTTTGGAAATGATATAGTCCAATATAAGTTCATGATTGGAAATGAAATATACTTTGTATGAAATGAACAGAGCTTCAATAAAACATTGGCTAAAAAAAAGAAAATGAAATATACTACGTCTTCATCACATCAGGTTCTTGAATAAAAACTTACTATATTCTGAGCTTTGTGACTTTCTTTATTTGGGAGCTTTATGATTTATTAGGATAGGCATCTCATCTTTCACTCTTAAAGCTCCAGATTTCATGAATCACTTTTAATGTCTACAGTTCCCAAGAATCTTTCAAACAAGAAAAAATTTTTCAAAAAAAAAAAAAAAAAAAGTAACATTCAACTTTATCCAAAGCAAACAGACATCAGTGGTTAATCCTAATTAATGATGGCAAAACAAAGAAACTACATTTTTGGATTACTATTTCAACTAAAGAATATTCATCTCTTTTTTTTAAGAGATGTCACAAGTACATTGATTTAGTTAATAATCTCCATAGGCCTTTTAGGAACTTCCATACAAATAAACATAATTATTTCTATGTGTATTACTTATATTTCTCATTGCTGTCACAAACTATATTGTAAAAATAACGTGAAGAAGGAAATGTTCATTTTGATGCACAATTTAAGGCTACATTCCTTCACAGAGAGGGATGCTGGGAGCAGAAACCTAGGGCAGCTGATCATGTTAAACTGTGGTCCAGAAACAGTGATGAATACCAGTGCTCAGCTCACTTTTTCCTTTTTATTCAGCTTGAGATTATAGCCAACCTCATTCAGGTTGAGTGTTAGCTCTTTAATTAAGTCCTCTGGAAGCCCCCTCAATTGACACACCTAAATATGTCTTTCCATGAATCAAGTTAAGCTGTTAATGGCAATTTACATCACACTACAAATATGACATAAGTCTTATAGTATTTCGTGTTCTTCCTGATTAGATTTCACTATGGAGCTTGTTCATATTTGCATTTGATTTTTGTCTTAAAGGGTTCATAGCAGCAGAGGTGCTTGTAGTCATAACCTTGACAAAAATCAGGAAGAAAATGAAATTAGAAGATGAGATGGAAAAGTGAAAATAAGTAAGATTTAGAGCTATTGTACATATATGTAAAACAGTAAACTCTCTTGGGGATTCTTGGTTGAAGAGGCTTTCCTGAGAGTCTAGCAGAGTGGTACGTGGTGATCCTGTAGTCATAGATTTTAAGGAACCAGAAACACCTGCTTCAGGCCTAACCAGCTGGTGCCACGGTGCCAGAGAAGTGTGCAGATAATGAGAATGAGAATGAGAATGAGAATGAGAATGAGAATGAGAATGAGAATGAGAATGAGAATGAGAATGAGAATGAGAATGAGAATGAGAATGAGCATGCTTCTGTGGTGGGGATCCTGATGTGTGCACATTCTTTCTGACAGTTCCCATTCACCAAGATCCACTCTGAAATCTGGACTGCGCTTATCTGTGATGGATAGTCGGGAGATACTGGCGATAAGAAAACAGAAGTCATCCAGATCATGAGGTGGAGCCTGGACTACAGTTCCAGTGCACTTTGGGAATTGGCGAGAATAGTCCATTAACACCAAATTCCAAGAACAAAATTAACTCAGGGTAGAAATTGAGCCTCAGAATAAACTTTTCTTCCTATACTACAAAGATTTTTTTTAATAGTGGGTAGCAAGTGTCACTATGATATAGGGGAAAGCACTTTTACAACATTATTAATGCCCTAGGTTCAATACCTAGAACCACAAGAAATGTAAAAAGAAATAATAAACACAACTGAGAAAGTTGATAAGGTTGAAAAAGACAAAAGATTTTCTTAAATTCAAGAAAAAATTATTCATTCAATTGTGCTATTACATGTTGTTATCCTATTATTTCTTGTAATTAAGAAAATGAGAATAAGCCTCAATTTTTGAAGCATATTTACCACCATTGGTATTATGTTTCTTGTTTTCTAAAAGTCTGTGAAATTTTTAAATATCTGAGTCTGTTGTCTAAACTTTGTATTCAAACTTACACTTACAATCTGCATGCTCCAAATAATGTATATTCAAACTTCTTAAGAATCTATATTCATTCCTAAAATTACAAGTGTGAGTTGATAATGAACAAACACTGAAAAAGAAGAAAGAGCTGAGAAAAATAAAACTTTAAAATTGCATCAGATTATGCATGAACAAATGTGCTTTAAGCATACATGTTGGGTAAGGCAGTTTGCTAAGTACGATTTGGGGTTCATTTTAAATGATGCTTCTGGTCTTAAAGAATATTGCTTCTTCCTACTTTTGATGATCACATTATTTACAATTATGGTTAAGAGTATTTTGTTTCCCTTCCTCTCTCTGTTTCCCCTGTAAAGACACCTGAATTCTCACGATAACTTGTTCAGTTTCTTATGAATCCCCTTTTCCCTAAACTGCTTAGCATATTTTACAAAATTTTCCCCAGTTTGGATTCCAGAATGCTGTTGCCTGTGTGTGCTGCAATGTGCCATCCTCCCTCCTGCATGTGCCTGACATGTGCATCACAAAAGCACTAACTGCACATCAGATCCTCTAAAAGAGCAGCCAGTGCTTTTTCTCACTGAGTCATGTCTCTAGCCTCAATCGGTTTCTGAAATAATGTACATTACCCCCCAATTTTTTTCTTTTATAAAATATTTGGGAGTCATTTAATCCTAAGAATCTTTTCTTTGAATATTATGGACTTGAGAAATAAAGAACTTGAAACCTAATAAATACTAACACCAGTGAGATGGCTCAGTTGGTAAAGATACTTGCCTCTTGATGATTCAAGCTTAACCATCTGAGTTTGAGTACTGGAACCCACATAAAGAAAGGAAGAAAGAACCAACTCAAAAGTTTACTCTGACTGCTGCACGTGCGCATGTGCACACATGCACGCACACACACACACACACACACACATAATGATACATTTACTCACAAATACACACATATATCATACACATGTTATAATTGATAAGTGTTTTTATAACTTAGAACATACTAAAATGAGTTCCTTCTTTTATTCTAAACTCATTTGATGATAGACAGACTTGTGTTGATGTCTTAGGAGACCCTGTCTCAAAAAGACCCCCAAACAAATTAGAAGCTTGGATGGGATCTTGTTCTGAGGGAACTCTCTCAGTTGTTCAAGGGCAGAGCAAGATACCTTTGATAAATGGCTGTAAAATCAAGTTTCATAATACTTCTCTACAAACTGTGCATTTTGTATTTCTTCTTGTTATTGTTTTTCCTTGTAGGCCATCCCTAGCCTCAAATTATACTACAGAGCTAACGAAAAACAGCATAGCACTGACAATGAAACAGAAACACAAATAAATGGAATAGAATTATAGACCCAGACTTAAATCAACATATTTACAGCTACCTGTATTTTGAAAAGGTGCCAAAAATACATACTGGAGAACAGAGTGTGCCCAACAAATTATCCTGATCAAACTGAGCAGCAGCATATAGAATAATAAAATTAAATCTCTATCTCTCAGTATGTACAAAACTCAACTCCAGATAGATCAAAGACCTCAACATAGGATCCAATTCCCTGGATTAAACAGAAGAGAAAATAGGAAATACGATGGGACTTAAAACATGGAGAAAAGATTTTCTTTTTTTTTCAAAGCCAATTTTTATTGAACCTTTGTGCATTTCATGCAAATTTTCCAATCAAATCTAGCCCCATGTTCCCTTCCTTACCCCCACACCCCACCAGAGCTCACACATTCTGCCAAACATACTTTTCATCTTTTGCTCAGTCTCTTAAAATTTTCAATGCATGTTTATTGTTTTGAGCAGAAGTTCACCGTTTCAATCAGTTCTTTGACCCAGTCTTTTTGTTGTTGTTGTTGTTATTCCTTCCAATTTGCATCACTCCAAAATATGCATATATGCATGCCACATGTATCATAGGTTTTATCATCTGCAGCTTAGGATTTTTTTTCTTTATTAGGCTGAAAGATGCCAAGTTTGAGGGCTCCTCCTTGGCAAAACCCAAACCACCATCGGTTCTGCCTTTGTGCCCCACACTGGGGTTTTCCCTTCCCATGGTCACCAAATGAGGTCCTACAGTAAGCACTGCGTCCTGACTTGATCTTTGTGCCTGGGTAGTCCGACAATGGCAGTCTATACTCTGAAGAAGCTGAAACCTCAGTAGTAGCTCGGTCCACAAGCTGAATGTCTCAGCAGTCCCCATTGGCACTGAAGGTTTGGAGGATTCTTGAAGAGACATGAGTCTTCAGTCCATATTGGAAGCTGGACAGTGACAGCCACAGGGTAACCACACTGGCCAGTAAGACAGACAAAACAACTGTGCTCTTTTTTTTTTTTTTTGGTCTTTTTGAGACAGGGTCTCCCTGTAGCCCCAGCTATCCTGGAACTCACTCTGTAGACCAGGCTGGCCTTGAACTCACAAAGATCCGCCTGCCTCTGCCTCCCAAGTGCTAGGATTAAAGGCGTGCACCACCACGCCCAGCTACTTTTTGTCTTTTTACTAAGATCTCAAGTTTTATACCTGAAGTACAATTTCTCAGGCTTTACTAATTATTTATTTCTGGTTATACTTTCCTTTTGGATGTTTAAGGCCACACAGTTATCCCAGATTAACGAAGGTTTTTGTTTTCTCAAAGTCAGTTGAAGATCTGGTCCTCAGGAGTCACTGAGGTTTTGGAGGAAGGGAGGGAGCTTCTGGCTCCTTTTGGCTTTTCATTTACCAGTTCCATCTAGTCAAGGACAAAGTCAGGTCTTGCAAGACCAGGCTTCCCTCTTTGAGGCATGAGCAGACTTTCTCATTATAGACTGGACCCTGGCTGAAGTCCCATTAGTGAATCTCCAAGACCTCCCTGTACAGGACTGGTGAATGTGGGAGAATTTAGTTAAGATGGGTAGCATTCTAAACCAATGGGATCGCCCTGACCACACCCTTGGGGTGGGATGTAGTGATGAAAGGTTTAGAATTTGGCAGGGGGAGTGGAGTCATGCTGTCTATATAACCAGACACTTTGGAATAAAACTATATTTGGACCTTAGCATGCATCCATGTGGTGTGTTTTCCTGCGCATGTTTTCCACATGGATTGCCCTGGGAATAAATGGGACACCCCACAAATGGCCCTACAGTGACTCACATTTGGACATTTCAAGAGTTGCCCCCTGCATAGTCCCCTGGGTCTTAGTTGACCTCTGAGGGCAAGGAACAAAGTTATCCCCCAAAGATTTTCTTAACAGGACTCCTAAAGTCTGAGCATAAGTCCAACAATTGATAAATGGGATCTCATAAAACTTAGCAAGCATCCTTACAGCAAAGGACACAATCAGTCCAATGAAGAAGCAACCTACCAAATGGAGGAAATTTCTTACCTGCTATACTTCTCACAGAGGATTAGTACTTAGAATATACAAAGAATTCACAAAACTAAAGATCGAAATTACAAATAAGCCAACCAAAAATTTGGGTCCAGAAGATGAACAAGGAATTCTCTAAAGATGAAACACCAGCAGCTGATAGAATTTTAAAAAGAATTCTTAATTTTTAGTCACCAGGGAAATGGAAACTAAAACTAATTTGAAATTACATCTTAGTTTTCTCAGAATAGCAAAGATCCAAAAATGAACCACAAATGCTGGTGAAGGTAAGGAGAAAGAAGACTCTTATCCACTGCTGGTAGATATCAAATTTTTATAGAGCAAAACAATATAATAATTTTGAGTACATAGCCATTATATGCAAGCATGTTATCCCAAACTGATAAAGTTGTTCAACTAAGTAAGGATTATTGTCTATTCAGCCTTCTTTTTTTCTGATTGCTGGATATGTGCATTCCAGTTTAATGGATACAAGATACTGGATTCACACTCAGGATGCTTGATTGACCCCCAGGATGCTTGATTCACACCCAGGATTGACAACAAATACAAAGCAAAAGGTATGTGTTAGCTTAGACATCCTCTGCATTAGGGAGACTATCTGCTCTTCCAATACCTTCTATTTCTCTCTATTGTATATAGAAAAGTTTCATATCCACCCCCATCTGAAATGATGCATAGATTTGTAATCTCATTAGCTCTCAAAACCAGCAGACTGGGTATTGATTAGGGAGACAGATAATCCCCATTAGACAAAAGATAATATATATTGAATTTGGTTTTACCAGTGAGTTTAAGGACTGCTGAACAGAAGTTAATTTCATAATAATGTTTATTTATATGTTGTTTCTACATACCTTTTGTAATAATTAAGTCAAAAGTAAAATGTGCTGTTAGATAAAAAATGTTGTTCTCATTATTGTCAAAAATAAAGGAGAAAAATTTGAAAATATGGTTTAATTTCTCATGTGGAGTACAATATTTGTCAACAGATACTGAAATAACCATACAAATTTAGAGATATCTTATTAATTGTTATGTTTTCTTCTGTTTATTAGAGCTTCTTTTGGTATCAGAAGATATTTATTCCCAATATTTTTAATTTCAATTTAGAATAATATGTCAAGACTATTAGGAGCCTGTTTATAGATCATTTTTATTATGAATAATGCAATAGAATTTACATTACCAAGTATAATATTTCAAGTTAGGTCTTATTTTCCAGAGCGATTTGAAACAAAAAGAGAGAACTTGTGATAGACAATAAATAGCATAATCCCTGATTTTAATGGATTTTTAATATTTTCCATAGTTGAGAAACTATCACTCAGCAACTGCCACATTAAGCTTTCATGTGAAGGTCTTTTTCCTCTATAATTTTTAATTTACTAGTATTTTATTAAATAAAAGATTTAACTACTGAAAATTAAAAAAAAACATGTTCGAAATAATTTTCAAAGTTAATGTGATTTGTCACTTGGGAAGAAAAGTGAATATTTTATCTTCTTAAATTAAGTTTTCATTGCAGAATAGTTTCAGATTTACAGAAAAATTTCAGAGTTATTAAAATAGTGTCCCTACGTCTTGTACCCAGCATTCACCATTGTCCTATCTGCTTCCTCCATCATTAAGACCAGGGGTGGCTGTTAGCTTTCTCTACTCTCAAGTCACTGTGTGTCCCTTTGCCAAATCTACCCTTTAGAAGCAAATCATTAAGTTTAACTTTTATAATAAATTTAGAATATTACTTCAGAATATAACACAGTATAGCAATCAGGATTCTCCAGAGCACATAAAAGCAAACTTATGTACATACCAATTTGCGTAAATAAATTTTCATATACTGCTTATTGTGGGAAGATATTTATTGTGGAAGTATTCAAGGAACCACATGTGATTGTAGAGACTACTAAAGCCGATTGGGTAGCCAAAAGGCTATGGAAGCTACCAGAAAGGAGCTGATCCTGCACTTGTGAGGTATTGTTTTGTTTTTTATTTGTTTGTTTGTTTTTGTTTTTCCTTGAAGAATAACTTCAACCTTTGTTTTTAAATACTTTCAACAGACTGGTGAAGCCCACTCATTAATAAGAGCAATTGGTTTTCACTTGAAGTCAGAGGATTGTAGATTGTAACTATATAATTAAATAACTTATTCAGGGGTTCTAGAGATTTTTCAGTGGATAAGAGCACTTGGCACTCTTGCAATGGAACAGGGTTCAGTTCCCAGGACCCACAGCAGACAGCTTACTACCACCTACAACTACAGGTCTAGGAGATTGGATGCCTTCTTCTGGCCTCTGTGGGCACCTGCAACACTTGCTGCTCATAATATATTCAGACCCCACATACACACACATATAAAATACATATGTAAATACATACATATGTACATCCACAAAAACTCAGAATTGAGTTTAATCATATAATGGGGTATTTAGACCAGTCATAATCTTACCTTCACTCATGAGCTGTGGATTAAGTTTATTTTGATTGAAAGCAAGACCTAGTGCTAATCACTGTTTTTGTTTTTTCACAAAGTAACCCTAAGTTCATTCCCTGCCATGTTCCATTTTAAAACAGATAAACAGACTAATGAAATTTCAGTATGACTACATTGCCAAACTAACTGGTGATTTTTAGAAAAGGAGAAGGAATAAAAAATTAAAACTGATATATAAAAATCATAACCTACCAGTCTATTTCAGCCCCACTTATAAGAAAGAAAACGAGATACTAACTCTAGTCAGTTATAATACTTGATTCTGGAAAGAATGTATTTTTGTATGAGGGGGACTTTTAGCCTCAGTTCCTCTAAAGCAGAGCTTGTGACTCTTTGGGAAAGTAACCCTAACATTCAGGAATGTGAGAAAAGTAAGAAAACAATAAAAAATGAGAACAGAACAGTATATTGAGGTGTCTAGTGTTATGTAAAGATACTTTTCTTCTGCTAAATCATAAAATAAAGCTTAGAATGGCTTCTGTTTCTCATAGATCTAAGTCAACATGGAATATGACTTCATTCATGTGAGAACTGACAGTTCTACGCATGAGCCAGGCTGGGTTTTCAGCGGACAGGCAGAAAGGGGGAACTTGAGCAGGGGTCGGAAAGTGGGTATGTGGGGAAGGCCTGGACTTACTCACTTGCAAGAATCTAGTCAAGCCCAGAGAAAACTGACCTCTGAGCAGTGGCTGGAGTCACACATGTGGACAGGCAGTAAGGTAGGTAAGAGATACCCAGACATGCTTCTGGGTTGTATGATCATGTCTAATAATATCACCCCAACTAACTTACTATGAGAAAATATACATATATGTAAAACACTCGTTGATTTTTCATGAGCAAATGTATTCTTTTTCTTATTAGTTTGGATAGTTCATAGAATTAGAATGGTTGAAAAGATGCATTTTTCAAATGCTGAAAAAAAATCAAACATTTGTGGACTTGTGATTTTGATATGTAGCACAGCTGCCTGGCTGAGGCTTCTTCAAATCCTTTGCTCTATTCCATCCAATACATATTCTTTCTTTTCTCAGACAGATATCTCCTAATTATATCACTTTTGTGTAAATTTGCTCCTCCTAATGCATAGGTTTGGTAACATCATAAGTAATTTAGATACAGAAATTGCTTTTAATATTTGATAATTTACATTTATTATTCAACTTATAGAATTCATTTTGATGAGACAAAGGCTAATAATTTTACTTTCTCTGATATCCCCCCTGGAAATCCCCATGGTATACAGAATGCCATCATCTCAATATGATAAAATTTCAAAACTATTTAAAAATTAGTGGTATTTTGAGTTGAACCCTTGGTCACAGACATCTCTAGTATGACTTTTTTATCCTTTTTAATTCTAGAAGTTTGAAATTTCAACAACAAAGAGTTTTCTCAGATTAAGAGTAATATAAATGAGGTAATCATATATATATATATATATATATACACACATGTATATGTATGTGTGTGTTCATGTATAATTAACGTGCCTGGGAATTAAGAAAAATGGCAGTGGTCACAGTGAGTGAATTTTAGTCATTGCTGCATAGGCACAAACTTGTAGGATCTCCTTAATTTGATCATCTCTAACCAAATAGATTTTTCCCCTATAATGTGTTCATAATTGCATGCCAAATTTCTCTAATCTCATAAAAATTAACTGAACAGTTTTAGAAATTTGGGGCTACAGATTTTGCTCATCAGTAAAAAGCACTAGCTTCTCTTGCAGAGGTTCAATTCCCAGTATCCAAACGACAGCGACAGCTAAAAATTGTCCATAACTCCAGTTACAGGGAATTTGACATCCTCCTTTGACCTTTACACACATTGTATGACAGGGGTTCACTTACATACATGAAGGCAATACACTTATACACCTAAAATAAAAACATTTTTAACATTGTTAATTTTAAAAATTAAAATTTAACTTTTGTGGATTTCACATAAAACATCCCAATCATCTCTGTACTCCCCCTCCTCCATTGGAATTCATACATTCTCTGTCAAGACCCATCATGTCAAGCTAGGTTCCCTAGACATCTCTCAGTGCAAGTTCATCCATTGGGGTCTAATCACCTTAGCCAGAGTCCCTCTCTTAAGAAATCAGCTCGGGGGCTGGAGAGATGGCCTAGCGGTTAAGAGCGCCGACCGCTCTTACAGAGGACTCGGGTTCGATCCCCAGTACCCACATGGCGGCTGAGAACCGTCTAAAACTCCAATTCCAGGAGAACTCCAGTTCCAGGGGAATCCGACACCCTCTTCTGACCTCCGCGGCATTGCACGACACGGGTGCGGCATTGCACGACACGGGTGCACAAACCTACATGCAGACAGTACACTCACACACATACAAAAATAAATAAAATTAAAAAAAAAAAAAAAAGAAATCAGCTCTTCTTCACCCAGCAGCAATCAGCTACAAATATATTTTTTTACTAAGATTGGGGCCTGCTACTCATTTCTGCAGTTCATTTCTGGGTTTTTGTCTGCTTGAGTTTGCATAGGTCATGTGCATGCTGACACCATACCTGTTGGTTCATATGAACAAGATCCTAGGAGCCCATAGAGCTCTGCTTCTACATGGCCATTCGCCTCTTCCCTGGTTATTACAGTCTTTCTTCCTCTCTTCTGCAATGGTCCCTGAGCCCTGGGTGGGTGGAATTTAATATAGGAGTCCTCTTGAAGAACACACACTTGAAAGACTCCAATTCTCTTTTTTATTATATTTTATATTTTAAGGTATTCACAATATAAGAGCACAGCTGTATTCATATCACATTGACATTGCTCAGTTTGCCATGCAATTGATGCTAGCATCCACTGATGAGGGATACCATTCATCATTTGTTTTTCCGGGACTGTGTTACTCCATTCAGCATGATATTTTCCAGCTCCAGCCATTTACCTGCAAAGCTCATGATGTCATCCTTCTTTACTGCTGCATATAACTACAGTGTAGATGTAGCACATTTTCTCTATCCACTCGTCAGTTGAGGGGCACATGGGTTGGTTCCAGCTCCTTGCTATTCTGAAGAGAGCTGAAATAAACATGGCTGTGCATGTATATCTGTGGTAGGATGAGTCTTGTGGGTGCATGTCCAGGAGTGGTATGGCTGGGTCAGATGGAAAGTTCATTCCAAGTTTTCCAAAGGTTCTTGACACTGCTTTACATAGTGGCTGTACGAGTTTACATTCCCACCATCATTGGATGAATGTACCTCTTTCCCCACAATATCTCCAGCACTTGGTATCATTTGTTTTCTTGATCCTAGCCAGTCTTATTGGGGTAAGATGATATCTTAAAGTGGTTTTGATTTGCATTTCCTTACTGATTAATGATGGTGAACACTTCTTAAGTCTTTCTCAGCCATCTCTAATTCCTCACTTGTGAAGTCTCTGTTCAGCTCTTTGCTCCATTTATTGAGTGGGTCATTTGTTTTATTTCTTTTTTGTTTTTTGAGTAGTTTATATATTCTGGAAATCAATGCTTTGTCAGATGTTTCTGCTGTGAAGGTATCCTCCCACTCTGTGGGATTTCTCTTCCTTGATACTTTCTTTTGATGTACAGAAGCTTTTGAGTTTAATGAGGTCCCATTTGTCAATTGTTGACCTTAATTCTTGCACAGCTGCTGTCTGATTTAGGAAGTTATTTCCTAAGCCTATGTCTTGTAGTCTGCTGCCAACTTTTTCTTCTATCGCCTTCAGAGTTTGGGGTTTCAAGTTGAGGTCTTTCATCCATCTGGAGTTGACATTTGTACAGGGCGAGAGGTAGGGGTTTAATTTCATTCTTCTACAAGTGGTGATCCAGTTTTGTCAACACCACTTGCTGAAGATGCTGTCTTTTTTCCATTGTGTCTTCTTGGCTCCCTTGTCAAATATGAGATGGCTGAAATTGTATGTGCTCTTGTTCAGTTCTTCAGCTTTGTTCCATTGCTCAACAGGTCTGTTTTTGTGCCAGTACCAGGCTGTTTTTATGAATATAGCCCTGTAATAGTTTGAAGTCTGGTATAGAGATGCCCCCTGTATTGCTCTTTTCACTCAGGGTTGTTTTGGCTATTCAGAGTCTTTTGTTTTTCCAAATGAAATTAAGGACTTTTTTCCCAAGCCCACGAAGAAACTCTTGGGGATTTTGATTGGGATTGCAATAAATCTATACAAGAGTTTGGGTAGAATGGACATTTTTACTATATTAATTTTCCCAATCCCTGAGCATGGGAGGTTTTTCCATTTTCTGATGTCTTCTTCAATTTCTTTCTTCAGCGGTTTAAAATTTTTGTTGTAGAGATCTTTAGGTCTTTGGTTAGGTATGTTCCTAGGTATTTTATTGTTTTTGAGGCAATTGAGTGGGAAGGTATCCCTGAATTACTTCTTCAGTTGTTTGTTGTTGGTGTAAAGAAAGGCTACTGATTTTTCTAGGTTAATTTTATATCCTGCCACTTCACTGAAGCTCTTAATCATTTCTAGGAGTTTTCTGGTGGAGATTTCAGCATTCCTTAAGTAAACAATCATATCATCAGCAAATGGGGATAGCTTGACTTCCTCTTTTCCAATTAGAACTCCTTTAGTTTGCTTTTCTTGCCTAATTGCCCTAGCAAGTGTTTCAAGCACTATATTGAAGAGGAGTGGTGACAGGGGGTAGCCTTGACAAGTTCGTACCTTTAAAGGAAATGCTTCTGTCCTTTCCCCATTTAGGATGATATTGGCTGTGGGTTTCCTGTATATGGCTTTGATTACATTGAGGAATGATCCCTCCAATCCAATTTCCTCTAGGACTTTAAGCATGAAAGGATGCTGGATGTTGTCAAAGGCTTTTTCCATGTCAACTGAGAACATGTGAGGTTTTTGTCTTTCAGTCCAATTATATGCTTGATGATATTTATTGATTTTCATATGATGAAACATCCCTGCATCTCTGGTATGAATCCAACTTGGTCATGATGGATAATCTTCTTGATGTGGGTCTGTATGCGATTTGCCAGTATCCTGTTTAGAATTTTGACATCTGTATTCATTAGGGAGATGGATCTATAGTTCTCCTTTTTTTTTGTATCTTTGCCTGGTTTTGGTAATAGAGTGATGCTGGCTTCATAGAAGGAATTTGGGAGAATTCCCTCTGTCTGTATCCTTCTAAACAATTTGAGTAATAATGGTTGTAAGTCTTTTTGAAATGTTTTATAGAATTCTGCTATGAAAATGTCTGGGTCTGGGCTTTTTTTAGTTGGGAGGTTTCTTAGTACATCTTCAACTTCTTCATATATTATGGGTCTGTTTAAGCTGCCGATTTCTTCTTGGTTGAGCTTTGGTGATTCCCAGGATTTCAGATATTCCCCCATTTCTTCTAGGTTTTCAAACATGGTAAAGTATAGGTTTTTGAAGTATTCCCATATAATTTTCTGGATATTTTCCTTGTCTGTTGTGATATTTCCCTTTTCATCACAGATTGTACTGATTTGGAGTTGTTCCCTTTTTCATTTGGTTAACTGGGCTAGAGGTCTGTCTATCTTGTTTATTCTTTCAAAGAACCAACTTTTGGATTCATTAATTTTTTTTTGTATTGTTTTCTTTATTTCTATTTCATTGATTTCTGCTCTGATTTTTGTTATTTCTTCTTCTCTCTTGTGTTTACGGTTTATCTGTTGTTGCCTCTCAAGTGCTTTTAGCTGCAGTGTTAGATCATTCACTTGTGCTCTTTCTGTTTTTCTAATGCAGGCTCCCAGGGCTATAAACTTCCCTCTTAGGACTGCTTTTAAGGTATCCCATAGGTTGTGTTGTGTTGTCATTCAGTTCCAGGAATGCTTTTATTTCTTTCTTTATCTCTTCTTTGACCCATTCATTATTCAAGAGTGTGTTATTTAGTCACCATGTGTTCTTGTAGATAGTAGTACTTATCCTGGTGTTGATATTGAGCTTTATTGCACTGTGGTCAGAAAGAATGCATGAAATTATTTTAATCTTTTTGTATTTGTGGAGGTTTCTTCTGTGTCCCACTATGTGGTCGATTTTGGAAAATGTTCCATAGGGTGTTGAGTAGAAAGTGTATTCTCTGGTATTAGGGTGAAATATTAAGTATAGGCCTGTGAGGTCCATTTGTTGTATCATATTGTTCAGTTCAGATGTCTCTCTGTTTATTCTTTGTCCCGTTGACCTGTCCAAAGGACACAGTGGGGTATTGAAGTCCCCTACTATGAGTGTACTGGGGTTAGTATGTGACTTGTGGTCCTGGATAATTGTCTTTATCAAAGTTTGTTGCACCAGAATTTGGTGCATATATATTCATAATTGTGAAATCTTCTTGGTGAATTGTTTCTTTGGTAAAAATGTAATGGCTTTCATTGTCTCTTCTGATTTCTTTACTTCGAAGTCTATTTTGTCTGATATTAATATAGCAAAACCTGCTTTCTTTTTGGTATCATTTGCTTGGAATATTTTTTCCATCCTTTCACTTTCAGGTGGTGCCTGTCCTTGAAGGTAGACAGCATATTGATGAGTTCTGTTTCCTAATCCAATCTCCTAGTCTATGTCTTTTGACTGGGGAATTTAGTCCATTAATATTTATGGTTATGACTGATAGGCTTGTGTTGCTTCCTTTTGCCTTATTATCCGTTTGTAGTTTTGGTTTAGGTTTCTACTTCTGCAGTTATGCCTTTATTGATTTCTCTTTCTAGGTGCCTGGGGTTGATTGCTCCTTTCTTCTGTCCTTTGAATTGTTTCAAGTATTCTCTGAAGGGTTGGTTTTCTGGACATGTATTCTTTCAATTTGTTTATGTCATGGAAGGTTTTTCTCTTTCCTTCAACTAGAATCGACATTTTTGCTGGGTATAGTAACCTGGGTTCGCATCTATTGTCCTTTAACACTGGGAATGCTTTGCTCCATGTTCTTCTTGCTTTCACATTTTGCACTGAGAAGTCAATTGTAATTCTGTTAGGTTTCCCCTTATAGGTCACTTGTTATTTTTCTCTTGTGGCTTTAAGGATTTTGTCTTGTTTTGGGTGTCTAGGATTTTTTTAAACAATGTTTTTTTTTTTATTATTCATTTTTGTATGTGTATGAATGTACTGTCTGCATGCAGGTCTGTGCACCCGTGTCGTGTAATGCCGCGGAGGTCAGAAGAGGGTCTCGGATTCCCCTGGAACTGGAGTTCTCCTGGAATTGGAGTTACAGACGGTTCTCAGCCGCCATGTGGGTGCTGGGGATCCAACCCTGGTCCTCTGTAAGAGCGGTCGGCGCTCTTAACCGCTAGGCTATCTCTCCAGCCCCTAAACAATTTTATTATTCATTTTTGTATGTGTATGAATGTACTGTCTGCATGCAGGTCTGTGCACCCTTGTCGTGCAATGCTGCAGAGGTCAGAAGACGGCGTCGGATTCCCCTGGAACTGGAGTTCTCCTGGAATTGGAGTTTCAGACGGTTCTCAGCCGCCATGTGGGTGCTGGGGATCCAACCCTGGTCCTCTGTAAGAGTGGTCGGCACTCAACCGCTAGGCCATCTCTCCAGGGTGTCTAGGATTTTAACTTTGTTGTTCTGTGTTATCTTTCAGGTCTGATATTCTTTGATCTGCTTCCTCCATTCTGCTTCTGAGGCTTTTTCCATTCCTTTCCTTTTGATTGAATGGGTGTTTGATATCCTTTTTCATTTCCTCTTCTGATTTCTTTAGTATTTTGACTTCTTCTTGTAGCTTCTCAATCTCTTCCTCAAGCTCTTTGCTTCACTGGTTGGTTTCCTTATCTTTTTCAGTATGGGATCTTTTCAGTGTTTCTACTTCCTTCCGGAGTTTGTCATTCTCTCTCTCTAGGTCCTTCTTGAGTTCTTCATTCTCTTTTCTTAGTTCTTTGATTTGCTTTTTATAATGTTGTAGTTCTTTAAATATGTTCCCAATTGTGTTTCTGATATCTGTGTCCTGGGCATCCCCAGAGGGATCCCACTGTAGGAATCTTCCATGGGGTTGGTTGAGCTTGTTGTGGGATTATCCTGCCCCTTTCTCGTGTTGTCTCTTCTTCTTGTTTCTGGCATATGGGCTTCTCCTTGCCTTCCTGTGCTTCAGCTTGTCTCAGGAGATCTCAGATCTGGCACATTTATCTTGGTGGTAAACAACAACTACCTAATTAGAATTAAAGGTCTCTCAGTGGGAAGAAAACTCATATGTGGTACTGTAAGCATAACCAAATACACATGGCTGGAGAGGGCATAGTTCTTAAAGAAAACCTCAAGACTGTCACAATCCTAAACAAATGTAATATCTTACTATGTGCAAAATATGCATCCATTTATATTGATATTCATATACATATTCATATTTATAACCACATATCCCAGTCACAATTCATCAAAGAAGCTTCTTTTTTAACAGATGGAGATTATTGCAGAGTTCTATAACTGGTTACAAACAGAAATTGTCTGAAAATTGCCCAAGCCTAAGTGGCAAATATACAAAGCAACCTCTATACCTAAGGCTCAGGCAATATACAAGGTATAAAGTTGACACTAAATCATATCTCAATTCTCATCAATGAAGCATCCTCATGCAACAGAGCGCCTGGAATACAAAATAACACAAATAGCCAAAGAGTAGAGAATTGGAGTCAGAGGGGGGTATCTCCCAAGACCACCTGAAGCACATGTAAGATCTGGGTGCTTCAGCTAGGCCGATTGCTTGATTGGATTTCATTGTCTTTGTTGATCTTTGGCCTGATTGGCTGGTGTAGCTGTGGGGGCGGGTTATCCTCCCAGATGGTATAAAATGTGGGTTTGTGTGAGTCTTGAGATTGGGGATCTCCCAAGACCACCTGAACACCTGAAGCATAGGTAAGAGTTGGGTGCTTCGGCCAGGCGTATTGTTGTTTAGTGTGGGCTAAAGAGCAAATCCCCCAACCCCAACTGGGATTACTGAAGGAAGGGGAAAGATTGTCCATGTGGATTCTTTGGAGAACCTTCAGAAACAAAAGGGAAGAGTGAGTTGGACTTCCAATAGAAAGCCTAGAGCTTAGAGAAGTCAACACTCCATAAGCAAGGGGTAAAGAAAAAAAATCAATCAAACAAACAATGAAGGCATCTGAAGGAGACAAGCAAAGCAAGCCTTCAACACAGTGAAGAGGCATTTGGGATTCACACTGGAATACAGGAAAGTAGAAGCCCATATGCCAGGGACATGAAGAACAGACAACATGGGAAAGGTGCAGGATAATTCCACATCAAGCTCTACCAGCCCTGTGGAAGATCCCTACAGTGGAATCCCCCTGGGGATGGCCCAGAACACAGATATTGGAAGTACAATTGTGAACATGCATAAAGAAGTACAACATTATGAAGAGCAAATCAAAGAATTAAGAAAAGAGAATGAAGAACTCAAGAAGGACCTAGAGAGAGAGAGAATGACAAACTTGTGAAAGAAGTGGAAACACTGAAAAGAGCCCATCTTTAGAAAGATAAGGAAACCAACCAGCAAAGCAAAGAGATACAAGAAGAGATTGAGACGCTCCAAAAGGAAGTGGAAACACTAAAGAAATCAGAAGAGGAAATGAAAAAGGAAATCAAAAGCTCCTCCAATAAAGAGGAAGGGAATGGAAAAAGCCTCAGAAGCAGAATGGAAGAAGAAGGTCAAAGAATATCAGACCTGAAAGATAACACAGAACAACTAAAAACCTCAAGGAAAGATTATGAAAAATTTAAAAATACACAAAAGTGGAGCAACCAGGAACTGTGGTTTGATCTTTTGAAAGATCAAACCACTGCATCATAGGAATAGAGGAAGGAGAAGAATCTCAAGAGAATGGTATTGATCAGATCTTCAACAGAATAATAGATGAAAACTTCCCCAGACTACAAAAAAGACAAACCAATACAAATACAAGAAGCATATAGAACTCCAAACAGACAAGATCAGAAAAGAAATTCTCCACGCCACATCATGATTAAACTGCTAGACACCCAAAGCAAAGACAAAATCCTTAAAGCCACAAGAGAAAAATAACAAGTGGCCTATAAGGGGAAATATAACAGAATTACAACTGACTTCTCAACGCAAACTATGAAAGCAAGAAGAAACTGGAGCAAAGCATTCCCAGTGTTAAAGGACAATAGATGTGAACCCACGTTACTATACCCAGCAAAATTGTCAATTATAGTTGAAGGAGAGAGAAAAAACTTCCATGACATAAACAAATTGAAAGAAGGCATATCTGGAAAACCAACCCTTCAGAGAATACTTGAAGCAATTCAAAGGATGGAAGAAAGGAGCAACCAACCCCAGGCACCGAGAAAGAGAAATCAATAAAAGCATAACTGCAAAAGTAGAAACCTAAACCAAAACTGCAAATGGATAATAAGGCAAAAGGAAGCAACACAAACCTATTGGTCATAACCATGAATATTAATGGACTAAATTCCCCAATCAAAAGCCATAGACTAGGTGATTGGATTAGGAAACAGAACCCATCAATATGCTGTCCACAAGGAACACATCTTATCTTCAAGGACAGGCACCACCTGAAAGTGAAAGGATGGAAAAAAATATTACAAGCAAATGGTACCAAAAAGAAAGCAGGTGTTGCTATTTTAATATCAGACACAATAGACCTCAAAGTAAAAGAAATGAGAAGAGACAAAGAAGGCCATTACATTTTTATCAAAGAAATAATTCACCAAGAAGATTTCACAATTATGAATATATATGCACAAACTCTGGTGCAACAAACTTTATAAAGACAATTCTCCAGGACCACAAGCCACACACTAACCCCAGTACAATCATAGTAGGGGATTTCAGTACTCCACTGAGTCCTTTGGACAGGTTAAGAGGACAAAGAATAAACAGAGATACATCTGAACTGAATGATATGATACACCAAATGGACCTCATAGACCTCTACCGAATATTCCACCCTAATACCAGAGAATACACTTTCTACTCAGCGCCCCATGGAACAGTCTCCAAAATCGACGATATAGTGGGACACAGAAGAAACGTCCACAAATATAAAAAGATTGAAATAATTTCATGCATTCTATCAGACCACAGTGCAATAAAGCTCAACATCAACACAATGATAAGCCCTACTGCCTACAAGAACACATGGAGACTAAACAACACACTTTTGAATAATGAATGGGTCAAGGAAGAGATAAAGAAAGAAATAAAAGCATTCCTGGAACTGAATGACAATGAGAATACAACACAACAAAACCTATGGGATACAATAAAAGAAGTCCTAAGAGGGAAGTTTATAGCCCTGGGAGCCTACATTAGGAAAACAGAAAGAGCACAAGTGAATGATCTAACAGTGCAGCTAAAAGCACTTGAAAGGCAACAACAAATGAAGCCTAAATGCAACAGACAGGAAGAAATAACAAAAATCAGAGGAGAAATCAATGAAATAGAAACAAAGAAAACAATACAAAAAAAAAATCAATGAATCCAAAAGTTGGTTCTTTGAAAGAATAAACAAGATAGACAGACCTCCAGCCCAGTTAACCAAATGAAAAATGGAACAACTCCAAATCAATACAATCTGTGATGAAAAGGGAAATATCACAACAGACAAGGAAAATATCCAGAAAATTATATGGGAATACTTCAAAAACCTATACTTTACCATGTTTGAAAACCTAGAAGAAATGGGTGAATATCTGAAATGCTGGGAATCACCAAAGCTCAACCAAGAAGAGATCGACAGCTTAAACAGTCCCAAAGTACATGAAGAAATTGAAGATGTAGTAAGAAACCTCCCAAATAAAAAAGACCATGCCCAGATGGTTTTGGGCAGAATTCTATAAAACATTTCAAAAAGACTTACAACCATTATTACTGAAACTGTTTAGAAGGATACAATCAGAGGGAATTCTCCCAAATTCCTTCTATGAAGCCAGCATCATTCTATTACCAAAACCAGGCAAAGATACAACTAAAAAGTTGAATTATAGACCCATCTCCCTAATGAACACAGATGCCAAAATTCTAAACAGGATATTGGCAAATCGCATACAGACCCACATCAAGAAGATCATCCATCATGTCCAAGTTGGCTTCATACCAGAGATGCAGGGATGATTCAACATACAAAAATCAATAAACATCATCAAACACATAAATGGAATGAAAGACAAAATCCACACCATCATCTCAATTGATGCTGAAAAAGCCTTTGACAAAATCTAGCATCCCTTCATGCTTAAAGCCCTAGAAGGAAATGAATTGGAGGGATCATTCCTCAATGTAATCAAAGCCATATACAGGAAACCCACAGCCAATATCATCCTAAATGAGGAAATGACAGAAACATTCCCTTTAAAGGTAGGAACTCGGCAAGGCTGCCTGCTGTCACCACTCCTATTCAATATAGTGCTTGAAACACTTGCTAGAGCAATAAGGCAAGAAAAGGTAATTAAAGGAGTACTAATTAGAAAAGAGGAAGTCAAGCTATCCCTATTTGCTGATGATATGATTGTTTACTTAAGAGATGCTAAAAACTCCACCAGAAAACCCCTAGAAACAGTTAACAGCTTCAGCAAAGTGGTGGGATACAAAATTAAACTGAAAAAATCAATGGACTTTCTTTTCATCAAGAATAAGCAAGTGGAAAAAGAATTCAAAGACACCTTCCCACTCACAATAGCCTCAAAAACAATAAAATACCTAAGCACAAACATAACCAAACACACCAAAGATCTCTACAACAAAATTTTTAAACTGCTGAAGAAAGAAATTGAAGAAGACATCAGAAGATGGAAAAACCTCCCATGCTCACGGACTGGGAAAATTAACATTATAAAATCTCTTGTATAGATTTAACGCAATCCCAATCAAAATCCCTGAGTTTCTTCATAGGCTTGGGAAAAAAAAGTGCGTAAATTCATTTGGAAAAACAAAAGACTCCGAATAGCCAAAACAACCCTGAGCGAAAAGAGCTACACTGGAGGGATCTCTATACCAGACTTCAAACTATACTACAGGGCTATAGTCATAAAAACAGCCTGGTACTGGCACAAAAACAGACCTGTTGATCAATGGAACAAAACTGAAGATCCAAACCTGAACACATACAATTTCAGCCATCTCATATTTGACAAGGGGACAAAGAAGACACAATGGAGAAAAGACAGCATCTTCAGCAAGTGGTGTTGGCAAAACTGGGTCACCACTTGTAGAAGAATGAAATTAAACCCCTACTTCTCACCCTGTACAAAAGTCAACTCCAGATGGATCAAAGACCTCAACATGAAACTCCAAACTCTGAAGGCGATAGAAGAAAAAATTGGCAGCAGACTACAAGACATAGGCGTAGGAAAAGACTTCCTAAATCAGCCAGTAGCTGCGCAAGAATTAAGGTCAACAATTGACAAATGGGACCTCATTAAACTCAAAAGCTTCTGTACATCAAAAGGAACAATCAAGGAAGTGAAGGGAAATCCCACAGAATGGGAGGAAACCTTCACCACATAAACATCTGACAAAGCATTGATTTCCAGAATATACTCAATAGATGGAGCTAAGAGCTGAACAGAGACTTCACAAGTGAGGAATTAGAGATGGCTGAGAAACACCTTAAGAAGTGTTCAACATCACTAATCATTAAGGAAATGCAAATCAAAACCACTTTAAGATATCTTCTTACTCCAATAAGACTGGCTAGGATCAAGAAAACAAATGATATCAAGTGCTGTATAAGTTGTGGGGAAAGGGGAACACTCATCCACTGCTGGTAGGAATGTAAACTCGTGCAGCTACTATGGAGAACCCCTGGAAAACTTGGAATGAACTTGCCACCCGACCCAGCCATACCACTCCTAGGCATGTACACTCAAGCCTCACCCCACGGTAGAGATACATGCACGGCCATGTTTATTTCAGCTCTCTTCACAATAGCAAGGAGCTGGAACCAACCAAAATGTCCATCAACTGATGAGCAGATAGAGAAAATATGGTACATCTACACCATATGTCAGATATTGTGCTCAGATCACCACACACATTAAATAATTCAGTCTATTCTTAAGACCCATCACCTACAAAAGCACCAAAGATCTACAGTGACCTAGAATGTTTAGAACTTCAGTGTCAGCTGAAAGAATAAAATGCAAGATTGTAAAAATCCATAATCAGTCTAATAAACCTAATTGTAAGGACCCCAGCAGAGTCTGGCCTTATTCTCACATACTGAAGTTCCTTTGTTTTCTTGTTTTTTTCATTTTAAGGCCAATAGTGTATTCAAACTGTCCCTTCTGATTTCTCTTGGAAACATTCCCCCTAAACAACGATGGCATGATTAATTTATTGAAACAGTATATCTGGTATAAAATGGGGTAATAAAGTCTGACCCTTATTTTATGAGAAAATGTTGCCCCTTCTGAATCCTAGAGGTAGACCAACACACACTTACAGCTATAATAGATATTATGAATTGTGTTCCATCTCTCCATTAGAACACAACTGGCATAATCTTCATATCTTCTTTGATACTCACCATGTGCACACACTGGATTTGAGGCCCAGAGCAAGGAAGGCCCTAAGAAATTAAAGTAACGTTTATGTTATACAAGGAGATCAAGGCAGAATGAGTCTTTTTGAATTATAAATAAGCTAGGAAAATTAAATTTTTGGTTGTAGTGTTAGGTAAAAGTCATTCCTCCAGAATATGTGCATATTATAAGAGTAATTACCACATTGCATGGAGCCTAGTTTTCCATTTATCTTTAAGTTAGAGATGTGCAGAACATTTTCCTCAAAATGGATTACTTACCATTCTTATATGGATCAAGACTACCTTTTTGTTGTTAGTTTCAGATAATTTCTCATCTTCATTTTTTGGGACCTGGTCTCCTTGAAGCCCTATCTGGCCTCAAACTAGCTATATAGACCAGACTGGCCTCAGTCTCACAGAGATCTGCATGCCTCTGCATGCCAAGTGCTGGCAAAAAAAAAAAAAAAAAAAAAAGGGCTTACGCCAGGAAGCCTGGATATGGACTTTCTGAAACTTTCATAGCGCAGTTTGATAATATGAAGAGCCCCTCTCCATTTCATTCACTTAGTAGATTTAGTTCATGTTATTTTACAGCTTTTAGGGCTGCCATGAATAGCATTCTTCCTTGGATTTTTTTCTCAGTAATTTTGCTGGTGGCGTATAGGAAGCCTACTGATTTTCCTGTGGTGATTTTTTTATACTGCTACTTTGCTCAACATGTTTATCAGGATCTTTTAGATATATTGTCACATGCATATGGAGAGTGGACATCCTTGTTTCCATCCTGTGTAAATGTTTTAAGCTTTCCATTTAGTATGTTTTTGCCTCTAACACTGAAAATACTTTTAATTACTGTTTCTGATAACTATTATCATCACTATTTAATTCTTTATGATTTTCTCATACCGGATTATTTTAATCACTTCAGGTGTGATCACAGTTCTAAGACTTTCTTTATCACACTTCTGTATCTCTCCTAATTTCAACACATTAGCTTCTCTCTTTTCACTGTGGAAGAAAATATATTTTACTTCCCTATCATTTTTAAATACTAAGCCATGCTGTATATTCCTTCTGTCTCCTCTCAGAGGCTTTATGTTGAATCTTTCTCTTTATGTCCTTTAAGTTTAATAGCACTCTCTCCTCCAATTCTTCCTCTTCTACATAAAGGCCTGTTTAAATGTTTCCTGCTCTTTTTTTATGCGATCTTGAAACCAGTAGTGTTCCCTTATGAGCTTTTTAGTTTTAAAATGACTTTGTTTCCATGTAAAAAGACTGAGCAATTAGATTAAGGTTTTTGCAGTCTTAGATGTACAGATCTGGTAGAATCTGAAGCTGGGAATTAGAGGTCTAATGATCAAAAGCCATAAAAGAAAATTGAGATATGTATTAATAGAAAGAAGGAGAAGGAAATGAATTCTAGTTCATGGAGAATTAATAAGCAAAGAAAGATAGTAGCAAGTCCAAAGGCTAGCACAAAGGATTATCTTGATAGCAAAAAAAAAAAAAAAAAAAAAAAAAAAAAGAAAAAAAGAAATGAGAGTTTCTGTGAATTTTACTAAGGCCTTGGCATTCTAACTCAGAGAAGCCTAGATTTAAATAATTATGCTTTTATACTAAGCTAAATTCCTGATGAGGTTGTAAAGAAATGAAACTGTTTTGGAACAAACTTGTAGGTGAGATTGAACAAACTGCAGGAGACAGAAATCAAGATACAGAAATACTAGTGAGGCCAGGGAGCAATCCCTCAGCTTCATGGCCCAAGCTAAGTGCAGAAATCAAGCTAAAGATGATTCTGAAAATCACTGCACTGAAAATATCAAGAAAACACAAATCCTAAGAGTTTATAATGATCAGAAAAGTAAATGGCAAAATTCATAGAAACCAAAAATTAAAAAAAAAGAAAAAAAAAACTAAAAAAAGAAAAGTTCTACACTCATATTCTTGAATAGGACAAATATATCAATTTTACAATGAAAAAATGATTTATCAAGGAACAGAATTATGGGCTGGAAATTTGGCTCAATGATTGCATAATTGCCTAGCATATGTATGATAGATACTCATTCAATACTCATCACAGAAACAAATGAAGAAAAGTTCCTAATGGCTTTCAAACTAAACTTCTAGGGGCACATACATTAATTTGTAGACTTATTTCAGGATGTAATGCATTTGAAATGCAGTTAACTTGTGTAAATTACTTCTGTACTTAGATAGTTGATCTTTCATAAATACATCACAAATTTCAAGGTGACCATTAAACATCAGCCTTATTTTCTAGATATCAAGTATTGTTCTTCTGATCTACCCTTTTTTAACTCCTAGGAAATTAAGAAAGAGAATACTTAAATTCTCTTTCACTTACATTCATGGAGCATATTTTATAATTTAACCCTCATTTCTTCCCTTGACCTATGAACACAGGCAGAACTTTTAAATATCTGATTAATACAAGAATATATCAACAAATTTGATGAAGTTACCTACTGTTACAGTTTTCTTTTGTCCTTGATCTATAACCCTGCATCAGTTTTTTTTCTGTCACTGACCATCCATTCGTATACAAGTATTAGCCATTAGGCATGTAGCACTTTGGAAGGTTATACTTTAATAGGTAGAAACTGAAAATAAGGAATTAAATAAGTAAATGGGGCAGTTTTAACTGGGAAAGCTACTGTGAATGGAATAATTGTGGTACTGTAATAGAAAAATACATGAAGAGGAAAACCAAAATTAGATCAAATTTCAGGAGGCAATGGTCATTCTGAAGGGAAACTTTTGAAGCAGAACATGAAGAAAGAAAATGCTAGTTTTTCAAAGATCTAGATATAAAAAGTATACCGGGCTCATGAAATACAAAATAGCGACTGAGAGACAAGACTATAAACTCTTAGAAGAATGCATAGGGATCACTTTCCTTAATTTTTTTCACAGAACCATACATGTATATAGTTAATTTAAGTCATTTTTACCCACCAGTACCCTCTCTTGTATTCTCTGTCTTTGCTTTGCCATTTGCTCGCTCTCTCTCGCTCTCTCTCTCTCTCTCTTTCTCTCTCTCCCTCTCTGTGTGTGTACACATGTGGTGTGTACAACTCACTGAGTTTAACTAGAGTTGCTTTCATGAGCTTGAGAGCATGAGTGGAAGGTTATTTTCTGGAGCGTGAGCAATTTAGATTTGAGAAAGGATTCCTAAAGAATACCAACTACAGTAACATTTGACCAGAACAAGTCAACATGCTAAAAACATGAGACTGTGGAGTGCCCACCTGTAAATGGAATATCTAAAGATTACCCTCTCCTCCTAATGCTCAGGAGACATTGCTGGAGAGATGGTGGACTACTTTAAGCTAGCAATGCTGTTCAGACAGTAGGGCTGTTGCTCATGCAAAGTCAAAGAAGTTTCAATAGCATGCATGTAACCTATCCAAGTTCAAGCCAGACAAAACCTTGGCACAGAGGTGGAGAGAGGAGAAAGAAGCTCTACATGAGGAACTGTTGGTAAGTGGTAGCTACTGGGAGACAGCTCATTTATCAGGCCCCAGCTAACCAGAATATATTGTCCCAGTAGAGCAAAGGTTTGACTTCCACAGATTCTTAATACAAAATACCACATGAGCAGTACTAATAGTGTCACTACTTCCCTCTGAAACATCACAAAGCCAGTCCTCCATCACGTGCATTTCTCCATGTTCCCAAAGAACAGCTCACTGAACTGTATTTATTCAACTCTATTTATTCAACAGTTCCTGGTGCTTCCACAATCCTCCACAAAATAACATAATGAGATGTTACAGCAATACCCCACACTCTGACAGCAACTTTTATATGAGTTAGATTTCTTTATTGCTATAATAAACATTGTGATCAAAAATAATTGGGGAAGGAGTTTATTAGATCTTGTTTCAAGGGATAGTCAGATAGTCAGTCACTGAGAGGAACCAAGACAGGAACTTAAGCAGGGCAGTAGCCTGGAGGTAAAAACTGAAGCTTGGACCACAGTGGAATGCTGCTTAGAGGCTTCCTCTTCTGGCCCATTCTGCTTTCTTATATAACCTAGAATCAACTGCCAAAAGATGACTCCCTACATCAGGCTGGGATCTCCCAAGACACTCAACAGTCAGGAAAATGCCTCACACGCATGCCCACAGCCTGACTGGATAGAGAAAATATCCCAATTGAAACTTCCTCTTCTGAGGTGTATCAAGCTGACAACCATAACTAATCCTGATAAATATTCAAGTTTGTTAAGTAAAAAATTAACTGGGTAATAATGTAGCACTAGGACTTGTACACCACAACTGCCCTCTGTCACAGGCTGATCAGGAACAGAAGATAATGGAATATTTCTGTATCTATCATAGGGCTATCAAGACCTGAAGCTTCACAGTAGCTGGCTATTTCAGTTTTTATAATTTAATATAATATTACAATAACCTAAAGAACAGCACCCTAATGTAACTACGAGGGTACACATGTGTAGTTGGAAGTTTCCCAGAGAAATGTTATTCCCTTACTTCTTCTTTAAATTGTGAAAGACAACATATAAAATTGCTTTTAAACAACAGTTGTAACAGAATCCTGGTGACAAAATACAGTCATGATATTAGGTTTTCTCAAATTTGAAGAAATATGGAGAGACTTATTCAGGGGTCCAAAGTCTGCTATACTATAGAAAAAAAAACTTCATAAGATAATTTCTGAGTTGATAGATCATAGTATTTATGATTTTTAAAAAAATATTTGTTTTTATTTTGCGTATTCATATATTGCCTGTATGTATGTAAGTGGACTCATGTTGTGCTTTGTCCTCAGGAAACAGAAGAGAACTGGAATTGCCTATGGTTGTTTGTCACCAGGAAGGTATTGGGATTTGAACCCAGTCTTCTGCAAGAACAGACAGTCCTCTTAACGACTGAGCAATCTCTCCAGCCCTGAATCTATGATTTTTAAATTTTATTACTGTTTCTTGATGTAATAGAAGTGAAAATTTCAGTGCTCATATCAGTGTTTCGTTAAAATAGTTGCTTAAAATCAGTATGTAGGTGTCAACCAATCGAATGGTATTTTAGTGATTCCCTAAATGTTGTTGTAATATACAAATTAAATGAATTGAATGCTCATAACTCACTGCTGCCTATTTTGTCCTCAACATTTACTGCAACAATAATAAATTTACCTTTTTCTGGATTATTATGTTTTGCGAATTAAAATTATATTTTTAGCATTATAGTTTAGTATAGGGCAAATACCTACTTTTGAAACCAAGATTATCTGAAGATGTTTACAGAACATATATATCTCCTCGTCTCAGATTTGAAAGTGAACACTGGCATGTACTAAACACTAAAAAAATCATAAACTGAACTGAAGATCATAGCTTGACACACTCAAGAGTTTAGATATATGAGTTTAGGTTATTAAATATTAGTGTAATCCACATAAAAATCAATCTACAAACAGTATCAGTGCCTGTGTCATCACTAACGAATAGAAAAACAGGTTTATAGCAACTCAGATCTTTAAGTGATAATTTGAAGAGTATTATCTAGTGGGGAAAACCTACTGAAAAATATGTTTTGTTTTATTTTCATTAAATATTACTTTCCTCAGTGAACAATGAATTTCTATGCTTCAGTGCTTTGGGATATCTAGATTTAAAGATTATGAGACCTGTGAAAACATAAAAAGTGTGACTGATAATATACCACACATGTACATGATATATACATTTATTACATGCTTGTTTAAAGAAAGATGAATGTGTCATTTCCTCTGAGAATTGTTAATAAGTGCTATAGTGTGAGCTTCTATGCACTATATTCCCAGAGTCAAATTACTGCCTTCAACGATCATTCTACAGAATAAATGCACATATGAATTGCATGTGAGACTATAATTCTAACCAAGACAGGTATTGCTAAGCGACTTTGCTTAGAAGGATATGAACAAATGTCAATTCACCCCAGATAGAGCACGAAGAGCAGACCAAAGGACGAAGTCTACCAAAGTCCAACTTGGTGAACTAATCTATTTATTGCTGTTATTTCAGAAAACAGGTAAGGAGTTACTTGTAGGAAACTGATGCCACCAAGTCTGCTGTAACACCAAAAAGCCCATGGCAACAGGAGCACAGAATCCGAAAACTGCTGCCCTGAAACCCCTTGCATCATTTGTAGGTAGTCCAAGTGACCAGAGTCTCCAGCTCAGATAATCTTGGGAAAGTTTTTTCTTGTGTGTGTGTGTGTGTGTGTGTGTGTGTGTGTGTGTGTGTGTGTGATAGGGTCTCCCTTTAGTCACAGCTGGCCTGGAGTTCACTATGTAGACCAAACTGGCCTTAAACTCACAGTGATCAACCAGCCTTTGCCTCCTGAGTGCTGGGATTAAAGGGGGGAGTGGTGCCACCACGCCTTGCTAGGGAAGGGTTTTTGTAAACCTTGTAACTTTCAGTTTCATGACATTTGTAAGTTTGTTTACTTCCTGAATATTATGAGCATCCCTTCTCCTTCAGAAAGGAATTAGTTCATTTAAAGCAAAGTGTTCAACACCAGAGCTGTGCATTTCTTTTAACATTATTGTCAGTATATAATGGTCTATGATAGACAAGAGGTATATGTAAAGTATGAAAATTATGAAAATATTAATATTACTGAAATTATTATAATTTACGAGCTAAAATTCATCAAGAATAAGTCAAAATATTATATGTACTGAGCTCCACTTTGTAAAAAATTGAAGTATAGGGGGTGGAGAGATGGCTCAGTGCTTAAGAGAACTGCCTACTCTTGTAGAGGACGTGGGTTCGGATCTCAGCACCCATGTGATGGCTACAAACTGTCTGTAACTCCAGTTCCAGGGTATCTGATGTACTTTTTACTTTTGATCTCTGTGGGCATTGCTCAACATGGCTGTGCTTACATACATGCAGGCATCATACACATACAATCATACATATAATCTAAAAATAATATAAAATAATAAATACAATATTAAAATTAAAATAAAAATACTAAAAATAAAATAGTATAAATAATAAACAAAACCTTCAAAATATATACAAATACTAAATGTTTTATAAAATCAAGTGCAAACTTGGAGACAAAATGAAATCTTTTACAATGAAGTTAAAATCAGGAATCTGGAATTACTTTAAAGTCTTATTTGGCCAGATTTATGTTATTTCTTAAATATAATGTAAATAGATTTTTCAATCTATTTTAAACAGAATTGGCTATGGAGGAAAGGCCCAAATCACTTGTTTTGATTCCAGCTGCATATAAGAATACTGATATTAGCCGGGCGTGGTGGCACACGCCTTTAATCCTAGCACCTGGGAGGCAGAGGCAGGCGGATCTCTGTGAGTTCAAGGCCAGCCTGGTCTACAGAGTGAGTTCTACGACAGCTGGGGCTACAGGGAGACCGTGTCTCGAAAAGACAAAAAAAAAAAAAAAAAGAAAATCCTGATATTTTCTCCCTGGTTCTCATTCTTCTTTTTCCTCGCCCTCCTATCTCAAGACAGGCAAAGAGAACACAGAAGAAAGCACACTGGGAGAGCAGAACTTTCTGAAAAGGAACAAAGCAGGAAATTGCAATGGATGAATCACACTTCCACTGCATACCCCCCTGTATGCTGAAGTTAGAGTGGAGCTGTTGGCTCTTTTCAAGCCCTTGAGAAGGGGTCACTGCTCTGGAGTTGACCCTTCCTCTGCACATCAACAGTGCCCAGTGCAGGAGTTGACCTCAAGCTACCTATTGATTAAATATCTCAGTTAAAGGCTATGAAGACAATGATACATTTTTGTACTCTCTCAAGCAGGAACCAACTATCTTTTGAAATGACCAGGAATTAGGAAATGTGATTTAAATATTTAAGAAACCCTTTTTAATAAACAGTATTTCAAAATATTCCTAATTTGCATCATGTTAATTAATTAATTTTAACAATTTTCAGCCATGTTTTTGCTTTTAGCTCATGTTTTTCAGTGGTCTTTATGTGACTAGTTTCTCCATTACAAAATGGCACTAAGAGTACTGGCAAAATAATTTTCTCCAACATCATAGTTAAGAAATGACCTTTACACTAGAATGTTGAGTAGATGGCAAGAAATCCTGAGACTAGAAGAAGGGACCATAGAAGAGAAATATTCATACCTGTGCAGCTAAAATGTGGAGTCAATTTCTTTTTTTTTTCCCTAGGAAGTATGGAAGTATCCAAGGGCCTTATATCTAATTAAGACAAAGCAATAAGAAACAGGAAATACTGAGAAAAAAGTAACTCTGCCAATGAAGGTTATTTAACTCAAAACTTAGTAATTAGAACTTGGGGGCTGGGAACATGGCTTGGGTGTTAAGAATATTTAGGGCTTCAGCACAGGACTGGGGTTCAGTTCTGAGCATCCAGATCAGGAGGCTCACAGGTGCTGTAGCTCCAGTTCCTGGATATTAAATGCTCTTTTGAAGTCAGAGGACACCTACATGCAGGTAGTAAGCACACACACACACACACACACACACACACACACACACACGCGTGCGCATCTTATTTTCTTATTTTTAAAGAATAAAATTTAAAGAAGCACACCCAGGGCTGGAGAGATGGCTTATTCGTTAAGAGCACTGGCTATTCTTGCAGAGGACCTGGGTTTGATTCTAAGATGTTATAGATCCTGTATAATATGGTTTGAGAGCTTATGTGAGGACAGAAAACCATAAAATGTTGGTAGATCACTCAATAGATGGAGCAAAGAGCTAAACAGAGACTTCACAAGTGAGGAATTAGAGATGGATGAGAAACACCTCAAGAAGTGTTCAACATCACTAATCATTAAGAAAATGAAAATCAAAACCACTTTAAGATATCATCTTACTCCAAAAAGACTGGCTAGGATCAAGAAAACAAATGAGGCCATGTGCTGGAGAGGTTGTGGATAAAGGGGAACACTCATCCACTGCTGGTGGGAATGTAAACTCATGCAGCCACTATGGAAAGCAGTGTGGAGAACCCTTAGAAGACTTGGAATGAACTTGGACCCGACCCAGCCATACCACTCCTAGGCATGTACCCCCAAGACTCACCCCACCGCAGAGATACATGCACGGCCTTGTTTATTTCAGCTCTCTTCACAATAGCAAAGAGCTGGAACCAACCCAAGTGTCCCTCAACTGATGAGTAGATAGAGAAAATGTGGTATATCTACACAATGGAGTTCTATGCAGCAGTAAAGAAAGATGACATCATGAGTTTGCAGGAAAATGGCTGGAGCTAGAGGACATCATGCTGAGTGAAGTAACACAGTTCCAGAAAAACAAACGACGAATGGTATCCCTCATCTGTGGATGCTAGTGCCAATTACCCAGTTGTAAGTATTTCCTGTGCATGGCCTCTTAAGCTTTCGTCCAAAGCAGTTGGGAGTGATGCATATTGGAAACACAACAAAAACAACACCAACAGAAAGGACTACATCAAAGAACTGACTGAAACAGTGAACTTCTACTCAAAACAGTCAACTTCCCCATGGAGAATATTGAGAAAGACTGAGAAGGAGATGAATAGCATGTTTGGCAGAATGTATGAATTCTGGTGGGGTGGGAGGATGGGGGGGACACGGGTCTAGATTTGATAATATATATATATATTATATATATTATCATATATATAATTATAATAACATTTTATTATATATCTATTATATATTTTAATATAATTATATATATCTATCCAACAAGTTTCGGTAGAGCTCAACACAGGTCGATATGCGAAGGTACGGGGAAGAAAGAAATGCTTATGCATCCCTTTCAACTTTTCTATGAAAACATGGTTATTCAGAGACAGGCAGCTACTTTCTTGGCACTAATAAAATGGAGTTATGTGACGATAAACTTAGAGAGTTACGGCTGAAAAACTTGACAGTTTTACTGGAAATTAAAGAGGATTTACTTCTGAAACTTCAGAAATATCAGTTAGAAGGAAGACTCAGAGATAGGTAAGGCAGGAGGGAGTCTTTCATTACTGTTAGAAATTTCCTTGTATATCTAGCTGTTCAATTTATCAAGACAGGTCAAGGATTTAAAGTGGCATCTCAGTTGGCAGCAGACTACTAGTCATTGGAGTAGGAAAGACTTCCTAAACCAGGCAGAAGCCTGCAAACACAGCAATTAAGGTCAAAATTGACAAATGGGCAGCTCCTTAGAACTTGAGCATCTGTCAATAAAGAAACATCAAGGCAAGTGTATATATATAAAATAATGTATATCTACGTTGTGCTTCATCTAGTACACTTCCGGACAGCCTGTCTGGGCATCGGGCATGCCCATGAAAGGAAACAGCCCAGAACTGATTAGAGTCCCAGATGATCTCACGACAAAGTAGACTGTTGTGCTTCTCTGTCCAGCTGTGCCCTTCTAAGTGAACAATCTGTGGAAGAGGGGGTAGTGGTATATTGTAGGAGCTTTGCGAATTGGGGTGAATGGGTAAATATGACAATATAACGCTCTGGGACACTTATTTGAATCTCAACCTTGGATTGAACATTCAACGGGCCCCTCCATCTGATGGTGCGAGCCCTGCTCTGTAGGGGCTGGGACATCAGGTGCGTCTCGCACAAATTGGTTTTATATGAAGGATCTTGTGCGTGGGGAAAAAAAAAAAGAAAAGGAGCTGGATACTTACATTTGAACTAACTGGGAATATAAAATGCAGGTTGTTTTATTTATAGTTTTAATGTATATGGGCCCGACCATTCGCTGCTCACACCTCCTTCCCTTCTTCCCGAATACCAACATCAAGTGTAACATTTCTTTTACTTGTAGGACAAATTTAACAGGAATTAAGCTTAAATCTTTACTTACCAAATAAGTAGAGTCTTAGTCCGTCATAAAGCGTTAAAGAGCAAGTGTTTTGGGCAAAATTTTAGTTTACGGCAGGTTCTCAACTCTGCCCAAGGTTTATCCACCAAGTATAGGATATTTTAAAGCTTAGCGAATTGTTTGACTTTAATTAAATTTTGGTTGTAGGTTTTGGTGAAATGGTAATACAATTGAAACAATGGGAATATAAAAGTTTTAATTGGTTTTATTATAATTTGTTCACGGTGTTTAAGGTATACAAATGGCCATATATTTTTTTCTGAATTACACATATCACATTCTAACACTTTCTTTACTTGTAGGAAAAGTAACAAAGGAACTTTGCTTAAATTTCCTTCCCAAATAAGTAGGATACAGTCATTGAAGAATCAGTTTGGGTAAATGTAATGAAAGCTATGCCTTGGCTCCACTGTTTATGGGCCTATGTGTAATGACAACTTAGCGACATCTATAAGGTCCATAAAAATCTAAATAAAAAAAAAAAAGAGGGAGGTGGGAGGCTGGGGTAGTATCCCTTCTGGAACACAAATGGAAAACTCTGTGTTTTAATCCTATTGATCGAATTTTTCAAGATTTTTCTGAATCTTGAAATAACAATGGGAGGAGAATTTTTTTTGTTCCCACAGGTAAAAACACTAGTTTAAATGCCTGAAAATGTACATATTTTGGCTGTGCAGGATGACTGGGGAATGCCAGCAGAAAGTTTGACCCACCTGAACATTAGGAATGAGGAACCTCAGTACTGCCTCAGACCACGGACACTGAGCATCTCTCTTAATAATATTGGGGTTGACTGTTAATAATGGCCCCTAATGCTGAGAAACCTTCCCTCCTCTCCCCCCCTTTTTTTTTTTTTTGGGAAAAGAATAACAGGATGGTAATGAAACCAACCCCAAACTGTAAACTAGTTCCAATTGTTACAGTGGTAATTTCCTATTAAAAACAGGCACAGCGTTTATATAACTGATTGAATAGGCATAAGGAACTGTGAAGGATATTTTCTCTTCTCTTAGAGCAAATTCAATATTAGTGTTTTTATAAGTTTATAATTTAAGCAAAATATATTACTATAGGAAAGGTCTGATATCAGCAATAAATTATTCTGACTAGGAGATGTTGGCTAGGGGATTTCAAACCCCCCCCCAATTATAAAGGCAATTGCCTATAAGTGGGATATATGCAAGGAGAAAGGCAGTAGGTCCCTGTTGTCGAAGACCTGGGGTGAGCATGAAAAATGTTATGAGACGTCAACTAGCTGCGTAACAACAGCCTCCTGAAATGCATAGAGAGCGTTACCAAAGGCCACTACAGAAATACAACAAAATATTGGTCTCCCTAAGACAAAACAAGTCCCTCCCTCCGAAAATATCAGCTACACCTCACAGCCTGGAGATACAGTGCACAGTGGCAGCCAAGTGTCTATTTTATATCCCAAAACTATTTGGCTATTAGCTTCTCTCCTTGGAGGAATAACTCAACAGCGGATGCCACAAGCTTTTTTCCTCTAGTGGTTAGGCGATGTTTTAAGCCACAATAAGAACTTATCACCCTTTATAGAGGAACCACAGTTTGCAGATTAGCATACCATCAAGCATCTGTGTCTATGCATCCAGCTTAGCTTGATTGTATTAATTAGTACTGCTTAAATGCCTGTACAATCAATAGCTTGTGTTTTGTTAGTATGACTGAAAAGGGTATCATTGGGAGCCTTGTCAATCCGTGAAGGAAAACAACCTGACAGACTGGAGTCCAAAATGACAACTCCAAAGAAATTAGACTGTTTTCTTCTCAACCCATTTGTGCCCTTTCCAAAGCCCAGGGAACAAATTGGCGGAAGAGGAGGCATGGTAAAATTGTGAGGGCTGCGGAGAGATAAGGGGTGAATCATGAGACTACAGGAAATTTAGTCTGGACACCTGATTGATCAACATGCCTGTGCATACAAGCTTCTCCAACTGGACTATGGGAACCTTGGGTTGTTCAAAATTTGGACATAGATACTTGCAAAATGCACCAATTACTTAATTGTATGACATACTGAGTAACATCAATGTTATCTGCAAACAACTGTGTCATTGTATTGTAGAATCCCTTAAAAATTAAAATAAAAAAATATAAAAAAAGAAACAATCAAGGAAGTGAAGAGAAAACCCACAGAATGGGAGGAAACCTTCACTGCAGATATATCTGAAAATCATTGATTTCCAGAATATATAAACTACTCAAAAAAAAAATTAAAACAAAGAAGAAAGAAAACAAATGAACCACTCAAAAGGGGGAGCAAAGAGCTGAACAGAGACTTTACAAGTGAGAAATTAGACATGGTTGAGAAACATCTTAAAAGGTATTCAACTTTTCTAATAATTAAGGAAATCCAAATTAAAACTACTTTAAGATATCATCTCACTCCAATAAAACTGGCTAGGATCAAGAAAACAAATGATACCAAGTGCTGGACAGGTTGTGGAGAAAGGGGAACACTCATCCAATGATGGTGGCAATGTAAACTCGTAGAGCCACTGTGGAAACAGTGTGGAGAACCGTTATAAGACTTGGAATGAACTTGCCACCTGGCCCAGCCATACCACTCCTGTGTATATACCCACAAAACTCATCTTTCCACAGAGATACATGCACAGCCATGTTTATTGCAGCTCTCTTCACAATAGCAAAGAGATGGAACCAACCCATGAGCTCCTCAACTGAAGAGTGGATAGAAAAAATGTGGTATATCTACACAATGGAGTTCTATGCAGCAGTAAAGAGAGATGACATCCGGGGATCTCCCAAAACAACCTAAAGCACAGGTAAGAGTTGGGTGCTTCAGCTAGGTGGATTGTTTGATTGCATTTCATTGTCTTTAGCCCAATTGGCTTCTGTGGCTGTGGGGGCAGAGTTGTCCTCCCAGCTGGTATAAAAGGTGGGTATGTGTGAGTCTTGAGATTGGGGATCTCCCAAGATCAACTATAGCACAGGGACCAGGGCAGGCTAAACAGCAAACACCACCCCCCCAACTGGATTTGCTGAAGGAGTGTCCAAGTTGGTTCTTTTGAGAACCTTCAGAACAGAAAGGGAAGAGTGAGTTAGATGTCCAATAGAAAGCCTAAAACTTAGAGAAGTCAGCACTCCATAAGCAAGGAATAAAGGAGAAAAACAAATCAATAAAAAAAAAACAATGAATGCATCTGAAGGAGGCAAGCAAAGTAAGCCTTCAACACAGTGAAGAGGCATTTGGGATACACATTGGAATACAGGCAAAGAGAAACACTTATACCAGGGACACAAAGAAGAGACAACAAAGAAAAGGTGCAGGATAATTCCACACCAAGCTCTGTCAACCCTGTGGAAGATTCCTACTGTGGAATCCCCCTGGGGATGGCCCAGGAGACAGATATTAGAAGTACAATTGAGAACATACTTAAAGAAGTACAACGTTATAAAGAGCAAATCAAACAAGAAAAGAGAATGAAAAACTCAAGAAGGACCTAGAGAGAGAGAATGACAAACTCCTGAAGGAAGTGGAAACACTGAAAAGATCCCATGTTGAAAAAGGTAAGGAAACCCACCAGTGAAGCAAGGAGCTACAGGAACAGATTGAGAAGTTCCAAAAAGAAGTTGAAATACTAAAGAAACAAGAAGAGGAAATGAAAAAGGAAATCAAACACTCATTCAATCAAGAGGAAAGGAATAGAAAAAGGCTCAGAAGCAGAATGGAGGAAGCAGAGCAAAGAATATCAGACCTGAAACATAACACAGAACAACTAAAAACCTCAAGGAAAGATTATGAAAAATTTAAAAATACACAAAAGCGGAACAACCAAGAACTGTGGAACACTATGAAAAGATCAAAGCTCCTCATCATAAGAATAGAGGAAGGAGAAGAATCCCCAGATAATGGTATTGATCAGATCTTCAACAGAATAATAGATGAAAACTTCCCCAAACTATAAAAAAGACAAACCAATACAAATACAAGAAGCACATAGACTCCAAACAGACAAGATCAGAAAAGAAACTCTCCGTGCCATATCATAGTTAAAAAGCTAGACACCCAAACAAAGACAAAAATTCGGAAAATCACAAGAGAAAAATAACAAGTGACCTATAAGGAGAAACCTATCAGAATTACAACTGACTTCTCAGTGGAAGCTATGAAAGCAAAAAGAATGTGAAGGAAAGCACTCCAAGTGTTAAAGGACTATAGATGCCAACCCAGGTTACTATACCCAGCAAAAATGTCAATTCTAGTTGAAGGAGAGAGAAAAACCTTCCATGACATAAACAAGATGAAAGAATACATGTCCGGAAATCCAACCCTTGAGAGAATACTTGAAGCAATTCAAAGGATAGAAGGAAGGAACTACCATCCCCAGGCACCTAGAAAGAGAAATCAATAAAAGCATAACTGCAGAAGTAAAAACCTAAACCAAAACCGCAAATGGATAATAAGGGAAAAGGAAGCAACACAAACCTATCAGTCATAACCTTAAATATTAATGGACTAAATTCCCCAATCAAAAGACATAGACTGGGAGATTGGATTAGGAAACAGAACCCATGGATATGCTGTCTACAAGAAACACATCTTACCTTCAAGGACAGGTACCACCTTAAAGTGAAAGGATGGAAAAAAAAAATATTCCAAGCAAATGGTACCAAAAAGAAAGCAGGTGTTGCTATTTTAATATCAGACAAAATAGACTTCAAAGTAAAAGAAATGAGAAGAGACAAAGAAGGCCATTACATTTTTATCAAAGGAACAATTCAGCAAGAAGTTTTCAAAATTATGAATATATATGCACCAAACTCTGGTGCACCAAACTTTATAAAGACAATTCTCCAGGACCACAAATCACAGATTAACCCCAGTACACTCATAGTAGGGGACATCAATACCCCACTGAGCCCTTTGGACAGGTCAATATGACAAAGAATAAACAGAGAGACATCTGAACTGAATGATATGATACACCAAATGGAACTCGCACACATCTACAGAATATTCCACGCTAATATCAGAGAATACACTTTCAACACAGCAACCCATGGAACATTCTCCAAAATCGACCACATAGTGGGACACAGAAGAAATCTCCAGAAATACAAAAATATTGAAATAATTTCATGCATTCTATCAGACCACAGTGCAATAAAACTCACTATCAACACCAGGATAGCGTTACTATCTACAAGAACACATGGAGACTAAATAACACACTCTTGAATAATGAATGGGTCAAAGAGATAAAGAAAGAAATAAAAGCATTACTGGGGGGCTGGAGAGATGACCTAGCAGTTAAGAGTGCGGACCACTCTTACAGAGGACCTAGGTTTGATTCCCAGCACCCACATGGTGGCAGAGAACCGTCTGAAACTCCAATTCCAGGAGAACTCCAGTTCCAGGGGAATCTGACACCATCTTCTGACCTCTGCAGCATTGCACGACACAGGTGCACAAACCTGCATGCAGACAGTTCATTTGTACACATACAGAAATAAATAAAATTTAAAAAAATTTAAAAAGCATTAGTGGAACTGAATGACAATGACAATACAGCACAAAGCCTATGGTAAAACAAAAATTTTAAACCCTTGAAGAAAGAAATCGAATAAGACATCAGAAGAGGGAAAAACCTCCTATGCTCATGGATTGGGAAAATTAATATAGTAAAAATGTCCGTTGTACCCAAACTCTTGTATAGATTTAATGCAATCTGAATTAAAATCCCCCAAGAGTTTTTTCACAGGCTTGGAAAAAAAGTCCTAAACTTCATTTGGAAAAACAAAAGACCCCAAATAGCCAAAAGAACCCTGAGTGAAAAGAGCAATACAGGGGGCATCTCTATACCAGACTTCAAACTATACTACAGGGCTATAGTCATAAACACAGCTTGGTACTGGCACAAAAACAGACCTGTTGATCAATGGAACAAAACTGAGGATCCAAACTTGAGCACACACAGTTTCAGCCATCTCATATTTGACAAGTGGACCAAGAAGACAAGGGAGAAAAGACAGCATCTTCAGCAGGTGTTGGCAAAACTGGATCACCACTTGTAGAAGAATGAAATTAAACCCCTACCTCTTGTCCTGTACAAAAGTCAACTCCAGATGGATCAAAAACCTCAACGTGAAACCCCAAACTCTGAAGGTGATAGAAGAAAAAGTTGGCAGCAGACTACAAGACATAGGCATAGGAAAAGACTTCCTAAATCAGAGAGCAGCTGTGCAAGAATTAAAGCCGACAGTTGACAAATGGACCTCATTTAACTCAAAAGCTTCTGTACATCAAAACAAACAATCAAGGAAGTGAAGAGCAACCCCGCAGAGTGGGAGGAAACCTTCACTGCAGAAACATCTGACAAAGCATTGATTTCCAGACTATATAAACTACTCAAAAAACAAAGAAGAAAGGAAACAAATAGATGGAGCAAAGAGCTGGACAGAGATTTCACCAGTGAGGAATTAGAGATGGCTGAGAAACATCTTAAGAAGTGTTTGTTCAATATCATTATCATTAAGGAAATGCAAATCAAAACCACTTTAAGGTATCATCTTACTCCAATAAGACAGGCTAGGATCAAGAAAACAAATGATACCAAGTGCTGGAGAAGTTGTGGGGAAAGAGGAACACTCATCCACTGCTGGTGGGAATGTAAACTCGTACAGCCACTATGGAAAGCAGTGTGGAGAACCCTTGGAAGACATGGAATGAACTTTCCACCTGACCCAGCCATACCACTCGTGGACATGTACCCACAAGTCTTATCTTACAGCAGAGATATATGCACAGTAATGTTTATTGCAGCTCTCTTCAGAGAAGCAAGGACCTGGAACTAACCCAAGTGCCCCTCAACTGAATAGTGGATAGAGAAAATGTGGTACATCTACACAATGGAGTTCTATGCAGCTGTAAAAAAAAGATGACATGAGCTTTGCAGATAAATGCCTGGAGCTGGAAGATATCATGCTGAATGAAGTAACACAGTCCCAGAAAAACAAACGATGAATGGTATCCTTCATCTGTGGATGCTAGAACCAATTACCTAATTGTATGACAAACTGAGCAACGTCAATGTTATCTGAAAACAACTGTGCTCTTATATTGTTAATCCCTTAAAATATAATAAAAAATATAAAATAGGAATAGAGAGATGACGTCATGAACTTTGCAGGTAAATGGATGGAGCGAGAAGATATCATGCTGAGTGAAGTAACGCAGTCCCAGAAAAACAAACAACGAATGATATCCCTCATCTGTGGATGCTAGCACCAATAACCTAATTGTGTGGCAAGCTGAGCAATGTTAATGTGATCTTAAAACAACTGTGTTCTTATATTGTAGAATCCTTTAAAAAATAAACAAATAAAAATAAAAAGGTAAACTGCAAAATTAAATAAATAAAAAATTAAAAAGTAAAAAGTGAGAGACACCAGAAATCTAGGGAGGTGGGTTAAATGCTAAGATCAGATGATGTAAATAAAAGAAGTGAACAAAGATATTTATAAATAAAATATATAATATAAAAAAATAAAGTAGCATCTCTAATTTGTGAAATGTATTTTCAAGTGCTCTACCTAGGTGACCTATTTACTCTTTGAAATCATCATGAACAAATCCAAACTTCTTAGTTTGGTGCCCCAAGTCCGTAAGTCCTGTTGACTTGTATTTTGTAATAAATGGCATTTTCAGTGTCTGAAATATTAAAAGCTAACATTTTAGGTGTTTGACCCCTTAGCACCTCTATTTGATAATTTACAGAATATTCATATACCTTTTATACTCGATCATCTATTTTGACTTCTGTTACCATCTTTTAGTTAATGGGTTGAAGGTAGCAATATCTGTTACTTATTTCATTATCAATATTATGCACCCCCATAATAAGTAGCTTTTCTACCATACCTCCCATATTTTCCTTAAGAAATATGAAAAGGAGATCACACTGTAGTCATTAATCAACTCAACATGCAAGGGAGTCAGGAACTGACCAACAACAGCACATACCTTAGAGTCAAATTCTCAAGCATGTACTCACCAGCCTTTGATACTTTAGAAAAGGGCAACTTAAATGGACGCCTAGTGGAAATCTGCCATCTATCTGACAATTATTCTGAAAAGTAGATTGTCATAAACCTTGTCAGAAAGTTTTTATGAGAATGTGAAACTACAATTTTATCAGCATCACAGGCAACCTCCAGTTGCTTTCCCAGCTGGATAAAGCTCTCATTTCTGAAATTCCAGTTTTCCATGTTCTGGCCCAAACCTGCAGTTCTTATTTAATTCCTCATATATATTTTTTTGCATGAGTTGCTAAACAATTTCTGCAAATTTTTCTGTAGTCATAGACTATCTTTCTAGTTCCTTTGACTTCAGTTCTACCTGGTTCATTTGCTATTCTCTTTTTTAAATTTTCTTATTTTATGAATAGAGTACTTTGGCCACATTTAAGTGCACCCATGCATGTCATGTCACTGGAGGACAAAGGAGGGTATTGGGTCCCCTGAAATTGGAGTTAAAGATGTTTGTTAGCCACCTTGTGGGAGTCAGGAGTGGAACACTGTTCCTTTGAAAGGGCAGAGAGTGTTCTTATCCAATGAACTCCTCCTACACAGTCTTTAACTGTCAACCAATTCTAATTGACTAGAATCTTCCCAAGCCGACCTTGTATTTGATCATTATGTCTGTTAGCTTCCCATTTGCTTGTTCCGTCCATAAACTAAAATTCATACCTTACTCTCTGAAAGTTAATTTCATATGACAAATTATTAGTGAATAATTTCTGCTAACTTTGTGATATGACTCCATTATTCATCTCAATTTGTTTAATGCGTTGATCAGTTAACTGCTTAGCTCTACAATGAAATGAATGGTGCTGGCATGGTTAAGGCATTCACTGGGAAATAAATGAGTGGAAGGGAAGGGCTAAGGAAAAGGGTCTAAATTAAAGTAATTGATAGTTTTAAGTGGCATATTGACTCCAAAGTAGAATAGATAAATCAGAAACATAGCCTTACCTTGGACATTGTGGGCAACACCAAATATAAACAGAAGGAAAATTGGAAATGAAAATAATCTATAAATAATTACTAGATTATTTTGTGGCAGTACAGGAACTTTTCGGGTAGATGATCTAAAGGGAAAAGATGTTGAATCCCTATTTAATGACCAGTTTCACAAGTAAATGTTTCATGAAACTATCCTGTAGGGTTGAAAAAAACTGCTAAATATTTTGGGAGAACAAGATCTCTTCCCAAGGACTTCTACAGGGAAGAAGACAAGAAACCCCAAAAGCAGACAAAAGTAAGCTCTGTGGGTGCACATAATTTAGAACAGGGACTTCTCAGGACCACCTGAAGCACAGGTAAATAGAATATATTATGTTAAGTGAAGTAACACAGTCCCAGAAAAATGAATGGCTAATGGTATATCCCTCATCTGTGGATGCTAGTGCCAAATTACCTACTAGTATTTCTTGTGCAGGGCTCCTTGAGCTTTTATCCAAGTAATTGGGAGTGGTGCATATTGGAAAGAAAAACAACAACAACAAAAATGACTACATCAAAGAACTGACTGAAACAGTGAAATTCTGCTTGAAACAGTCAACTTCTATATCAAGAATTTTGAGAAAGACTGAGAAAAAGATGAAAAACATTTTTGGCAGAATGCATGAGCTCTGTTGGGGTCAGGGGGTAGGTAGGGGGACACGGATCTAGATGTGATTTGTAACATAATCTTGTCATATATATATATATACAGTCTGGGATAGTTTCATATAATTTTAGCCACCTCATATTTGACAAAGGGGCAAAAAATGCTCAATAGAGGAAGGATAGCATCTTCAGCAAATGGTGCTGGCAAAACTGGATCACTCTTTGTAGAAGAACAAAATTAAACCTTTACCTGTCACCCTATACAAAAATCAACTCCAAGTAGATCAAAGATCTCAACGTGAAACCTGAAACCCTGAAGGTGATAGAAGTAAAAGTTGGCAAGAACCTATAAGACATAGGGGTAGGAAAAGACTTTCTAAATCAAACAGCAGCTGCACAGTAAATAAGGTCAGCAGTTGAAAAATGGAACCTCATCAAGATCAAAAGTTTCTGTACATCGAAAGAAACAATCAAGGAGGTTAAGAAAAAAAAAAAACCCACAGAGTGGGAGGAAATGTTCACCACTGTTACATTTGACAGAGCATTAACATCCAGAATATACAGACTACTCAAAAAACAAAGAAGAAAACAAATGACCTACTCAAAAGATGGAGTAAAGTGCTGAACAGAGACTTCACCACTGAGGAAGTTAAAATAGCTGAGAAACATCTTAAAAAGTGTTCAGCATCTTTTAGCCAGGTGTGGTGGCACTTTAAGCAAACATTAATTATCATAATAGGATGTGTTATGGGCACAGGCATAGATGTTTAGAAATAACATCATCCTCCATATTAGAGTGTCTTCTCTAGATATGTCTTTTGTGAAACAAGATAGTTTATCATAAACACATTTTAGTAGAGAAATAGATGAAGCTAATTAAAGTCCTTTTTAAGAATAGAATATCTCAGCCCTTTAACATCAAATCTAAAAGGTAAAATGATGCACCAGAGCATGAAAGAGGGACATTAATTGAGGCTCATTTGGTGCTTGTGTTTTTCCCCATGGTCCTTTTATATTTCTCTAGCCTTGATAGACTCATTGGGCCTGACTTTTAGTTGTGGACAAAACACTTGTTTTGTTTTGTTTTGTTTTGTTTTGTTTTTCTGTACTGACACTAGTTGGTTTCTGGGGGAGGCCTCAGCCATGTAAAATTATTTTCACTTTTTGTAAGACTTTTTTCAGTAAAGAAAGGAACCCTGTTTAACTTGGGTGGCTCACAGCCATTTTTTGAACAGTTTTTACATTTTGTGAACTGTTCCTCCAGATTCCAAATCCCTTTTGGAGGCTTTTAATATAGTACCTGATTCTGATACCTTTTAGTTAATATTTTGGGGCATAAAGAATTTCTCTCCAAATCTTATGTCTATTAATCAATGGAAGAAGTCAAACATGTCCTATAAGGAGTCACCACCATAATTATTGACTCCTAACCAAGAGACATGCCAGAAGGAACACCTATGTATCATCCTGTTTGTTGATTCCTTGTGAAGTAGTCTTGTCACAGACTTATATTTTTTCTGGATGGTTCAATCCTTTTTTATAGTTAGTAAAGGATTAGAGTCATTATTTTTTAATTTTAAATTAAAAAATTGACAAAAGTTTTAGAGTAGAGAGTTCTCTATTTAACTGTGTCCTAGAGGGAGCCATATTAATCTCTCCCTTTTTGTATTAATACCATGAATAGGATAGTTTTTGTTGATTTTTAGACTTTTACATTTTTAATTATAATTTTCTAAAAGGCAGTTGTACTACATACCCATAGAGGAACCAAGGTGTAAAGGTCCATTAAGTCCACCTGAACTGTCTCTTACTGGACTATAGTTAAGACCCAGGATTTAGAACCAATCTATCATGTAGACAAAAGAAATGTTACAGGTAATATTATACAATAAAAAAAATATAGAGAACATGTATTTCTGCAGTAAGATGAGTCTTGTGGGTATATGCCCAGGAGTGGTATGACTGGGTCAAATGGCAAGCTCATTTTGAGTCTTCTAAGGGTTCTCCACACTGCTTTTCATAGTGGCTGTACAAGTTTACATTCCCACCAGCAATGGATGAGTTTTCCCCTTTCCCCACAACCTCTCCAGCACTTGATATCATTTCTTTTCTTGACCCTGGCCAGTCTTATCGGAGTGAGATGATATCTTAAAGTGGTCTTAATTTGCATTTCCCTAATTATTAGTGATGTTGAACAGTTTTTAAGATGTTTCTCAGCCATCTCTAATTCCTCCTCTGTGAAGTCTCTACTCAGTTCTTTGCTCCATCTTTTGAGTGATTCATTTGTTTTCTTTCTTCTTTGTTTTTTGAATAGCTTGTGTACTCTGCATATATTAATCCTAAAGTTGGTGCAACAAGTATTAATGACAATTTATTTTTTTTTAATTTAAATGTATTACCATTAGGTTATTAATAATATTTAACCTATTTTAATTAACATAGGGTTTTTACTTTTTACTAGGCCTTTGAATATCACATAATGTGTAAACAAAGCTTTGTCAAAAACTAAACATTATTTAAATACAAACATTGGTTTTTATTGTTTTCTTTAATAATTTTTTATTTTATTATTTTTTAAAAATTTATTTTTTATTATGATTTTGGTGTGTGTGTGTGCATATAAATGTACTATCTGCATGTAGGTCTGTGCACCTGTGTCATGCAATGCTGCAGTGGTCAGAAGAGTGCATCTAATTCCCCTGGAACTGGAGTTAAAGACAGTTCTCAGCCATCATGTGGATTCTGTCTCAGCTGTTGTAGCAGTGTAACCTGTAGGTAGAAGCATACCCCCAGAAAATTTTCCAATTGTTATTATATATTTGTAATATTAATTATCCTTAATAAAGACAAATAAATGGCAAATAAAACCACAACTTTTATTTTGAAAAATGTTTGCTTTTTGCACATAACATTAATAAAGCAATAAATATCAATCCATAATTATTAAAGGCCATATAAAGATTGACAATACCAAAAGTATGAAGTGAAGTGATTTTATGAGTTTGATTTACTCATAGTTGTCTGTAGTTAACTTTGTCTCACAGTTGCATACATGAGCCTAGAAATTTTCAGAGATTAAAACATGAGTACATAGCCAGACCAGCAGGACAGGAGTTCAGGACCAGGAAAGGACATTTACTTCCTATGAGGAGGAAAGGAGGGGGACGATACTGCAGAAACTCAGAGTCCAACGATAGTCCCATGCTGCTCTCTCCCTCCCCCTGAGACAAGAGACAGGACTGTCCCATGCCATCCTGGAGATCAGTTCCTATAATGCACCCCGGAAGCCATACAGCATCCCAAATGACCCATGTGCCAGGCCCTATATAGGCCTCTAGCAGAGACCATACTTTTGCCACATGGGCACTCCAAGGAGCTCAAGAATTCCCCAAGCTCCAAATACCTCCACCCAAGCCAGAACAAGATTGCTGACTAACTGCTGATAAAAATTTTACTAGCTAGGAAAAGGCAGTTTATTTCTGGTCCTTTGAAACAGGGTCTCCTTGTAGCATCTGGCTGTTATTGAAGGTGTGGTGGGATTAAAAGTATGAGCCACCATGCCTGGCTGATTTAAAAGACTCTTATAAGTTCAGCTCCTCCAGGCCACAAGATTCAGGAATTAATCACGGCTTACCCTTGTGCAAAAGTATTAAGGTGTTGTGAGATTAGTTACTTTGCTCTTTGTAAAATGTTTGATGTGCCAGATAGAGCTTTTTGTCAGACCGGGCTGGCCTGAAAATTCCAAAGAAATTCACTTGTCTCTGCTCCACAGTATTGAAATTAAAAGATGGTATTACCTCAAGTTGATTCTAAATGAAGGAACCTGTGAATAAAGCCTTTCCCCAGTAATATTTTTTTAATGGATTAAGGTTAGTTTTTGAATATAGCCTTAAAATGTTTGAAACACATTTGAAAAACCCAAAATGAATGGTAATATCTAGGACTTTTTAATTAAGTAATTGTGCACGTTTTTACTTAAAAAATGTTTTAAGGTACCCATGGTTTTTAATGAAAAAAATTTGTATCTTATGGAGCATACTGAAATGGAAATTAACACAATAGATTTTGTTTATCAAAATTAAGAGAAATTTTTTAAATGGCCATAGTTCTAAATTATCTCAATACAAAAATTGACTTATAAACACAGTACAAAACAAAGATGATTTAGAATAAGCACAATAAGGTCTAAAAGTACTTATTTTGAACACATTGCATTTGTCTATTTTTTGGAAGCCTGTTTAAGAGAAAAGAAGATATTTGTCAGTAAACATTTAATACAGAAGGGTTAGAATTTAGAATTAAATATTTGGAATTCTGACAATAATAAAAGCAACCTGTGTGAAAAAATTTACCTGCAAACAATCAAAAGTAAAACAAAACAAAACAAAAAACCCTCACATGTTTTAAATTAAGTAAAGGAATTTCTCAGCCTTGAGGGATAAATTATGAGAAATTTCTTTGAACATAGTAAGCAGGGATGGTTTTCTTCTTGGGACAGGGCTAGAATTCTGAAGAACAAAGAGAAGCTAAATTTTTAAATTTTAGAAAAGATTTTACAAAGTGGTAAATTTGGGATTCGAACCATAGACATAATGAGATTAAATCTGCCCCCTAAGGGATCACAGCAGACAAAGAATCCCAGCAAGAAGGGTTTGGGCAGACAAAGGACAGCATAGCTGGGGGAGGGGGTGCATAGCACTTGCCCCAGGGGGCCTATGATGGTCCCAGCTATACACAGATTTGCCCTTCTGCTGGCTTTTGTATTTCTGGTCTATGGCTAAACCAAGTTTACTGCCAAACTAAAGAAGTCCATAGCTCTTGCCTGGGAACAGAAACTGGCCCAAAGCTGGCTTCCAGCAGCACCACACTTCTGGAATGGTATGTGCTACTGTTCCTGGTGGGAGGTTGTGGGGGTGGGGTGTTGAGGGCAGGGAGGTGGGGTGGCATACAACCCGTGCTCTGCCTGTTCTGCCCAGGTTTGTGAATCTCCTCTATGTTTAGTGAGAAGGGGAAAATCCTTCTAGCCTAGGGCCAACCAGGTTTAGACTCTCTGAATCTTAAGGAGTGCTTTAGCCCTCAGTCCCCTAGTCTGCAGGCCCCACTAATGAGTGGGGGAATTGCCTATGATAGACAAAGAAAGAAACACTTATAAGCAAAGATAAATTAAGGCAGAAAGTTTTTGCCAATATCTGAGCAGGCTGTGGGGGTACCACCAGAGGAAAAAGGAGCCTTCAGCTACACTGAGGTGTAGCCTTGGTCAGAAAGCCTCAGTTGCCCCTTTACCTTAGAGGGTCCCTTGCTACTGCATGAACTGAAATTAAAAGATTAGATAAGCCTGTTTCTCTTCAAGTGTGGGAGGACCAAGGGTAAAGACAGTCAATACCCCCAATCCCACCAAAAGAAAGGGGAGGGTTCACCTTCTTTCTGAACGTCTTCTGAAGGTCCACTCTTCTCAAGCACCACATTGGGCACCAGCTATGAGCTTCCTTCATTTGCGGTGCTCATGCCCTCTCTGGTTGCCAGCCATGCAGCTTCCCAAGCCATGGGTGGAAATAAGGAGGAAGTGAGCCTGGAAGATCAAAGAGAAATATGGCAGTCACCATCATAGAGCCAAGGAACTCATTTATTGCAGGAGTTTTAAGGTCTTATATATTAGTTCTGATGGCCTCTTGCAAGGATGGGGGTGGGACAAAAGGGAAGTCTATGTCCTCTTTTACAATAGCCAAATTCCATACCATTTGTCTTCCAAGATTAGGCTTTTATGGCTGATGCACCATTTGGTTTCCAAGATTGAGGTGTGTGTGTGTGCTTAGAAGTGACAGGCTTAGGAATGTTCCTGCTTGAGTTACACTTCCCAGGGGGTGGGCTACAGGTGTCTGATTCCTGAAACAGCAAGTGGTCATGGTCTCCTTCTCCTTTGGACCTTCAAACTTACCTACCAGGTTAAGGAACAAATTCACTTATGGGTAAGCCAACACAGAATATCAAGCCCCACACAAAGTGCCCGTCGGGTCTGTCCCTTAAAAAAACTTGACTCTCCCTCTCCCAGTAGTTATGAGTTGCTAATAATTCTTCAGAGGTATGTTGGGGGCTTTTACACATTTTTCAATTTATGTGCTGGTATTTATTTATTTATTTGTTTGTTTGTTTGTTTATTTATTTATTTAGCTTGCATGGGTCCTGTTCATGCTTTTACAATTGTTGTAAGTTCCAATGAGTAGCTTCCCAGATGTCTGTGATGCCCTATCTCCTATGGCACCCTGTCTCCTGTAGTCATCTACCACTTCTGGCTCCTACAGTCTATCCACTCCCTTTGTTAGGATGGTATCTGAGCCTTGAGTGGCACAGGTTTGATACAGGTGTTCATTCAATAGATAAGCACTCTGCAGTCTTTTATACTCTACATTTTGGCCAGTTGTGGCTTTCTGGGTTCATAATCATCTGTTGCACAAGGAAGCTTCCTTAGTGAGAGTTGTGGGATATATGGCATCTTGAACAAATGAGTGCTGGGGAATCTGGATCTCCACAATGAAATTAGACACATATCTTTCACCCTGCACAAAAGTCAACTCCAAGTGGATCATAAACTCGGGGTGAACCTCAAATTCTGAAACTGCTAGAAGAAAACATTGGCAGTAACCTATAAGATATAGGTGTAGGAAAGTACTTTCTAAACCCAACATTATTTTATCAGGGATTAAGGTCAACAATCAACAAATGGGACCTCAGCAAAGGTAACAATTAGCTGAGTGAAACGGAAGGCCAGAGTAGGAGAAAATCTTTACCAGCTATTCTTCTGATAGAGCATTAATGTCCAGAATATACAAAGAAAACAAAAAGAAATAATCAACAAAAATGACTCAATTAATAAATAGTTATGAATCTGAACACAGTGCTCTCAAGAGAAGAAATAAAAATGGCTGAGACATACCTCAAATACATGTTGTCTTATATAAGTTTCTCCAGGCACAATTCCTTAACCACAATATGTTTATGAGTGATTAAGTAAGATAGGTATCTTGGAGGGAAGAAACAGAGTGATGGAAAGGTCACCAGGGAACAGTTCAACCTAGACCTGATACACCTCTCACTTTGAGGACCATACCATTTGTATTCCTCCTTCTTTGTTGCTCCTCTTGTCCTACTAATTTGTAGTTCTGTCTTGAAATTTCCCATACAATTTCAGGATCCAGTTTACCTGCTTTTTCCCCAAGGGATATAACAGGAAGTAAACTTGTTTTTCTAGTTATAATATTTATGAGATACAAAAGTAAAGTGAAGAAAATGCAGCAGTTACAGGCAGTTTAAATTAATTTGTAGATAAGTTGGATAATTGATATCAGGAAGACTCACTGTGGATATCTTAATTGGGATATGATGTCAGAGAAAGAAGATACAGATTCAAGTGGCCCAGTCCAAGAACAAATGTCCATGCAGAGAACAAACCGGTTTTGTTCAGCAAGTAGCCTCATGTGGATACTGAAAGAAGTCAGAAATATTTGTATGAGAAAATTCAAGGTTGGTGTTCTGGCCATGAAAATGATGTCTGTTTTCTCATTATAATGGGCAGGGCAGGAAGAGTTCAATTTTAACTTGTAATTTGAATATTTGAATTCAATTTTAACTTTTTGTTCTGTAGAACATTAACTGTGGATACAGAAAGATCTGAAATATTTCAAATAATATAGTAATGAATGAGGTCATGAAGTAGAGAGAGAGTGAGAGGAAACAGGTAAAGAACTTGATAAGGAGAGGGTGGATGGAGGTGATATAACTACAGGGCTCATATATGAACTTCTCACAAAATTAATTAACTGATATAAAAGCCCTCACAAAGAGACTTGGACTGTACCTGGGGGTTATCTCATTTTCTTCTGTTCTGAGAAAGATTATGAACTCATTTATTTTGCTGTATAACTCGAGTTAATGCACACATATAAAAGCTGTCATTATATAACAATAAAAAATCTGATACCAGTGGAGTAGTTGTGTTTATAAATGATTAGCTATTTTATAGTTGTTCTTGGTTAGTGTATTGCTCTTCATCAGTCCCCACAAGACTTCTAGCTTTATAGTCTGAATCAAGTGCTACAACAGGTGCTGGTGTTCTGGGCGATTTTACTTTCTTACATTGATGAGCTGCAAACATTCCAGTCTTGGTTTCTCCTGATCATCACTCAGGGCTTTCAGGGAGCCACTGCCCTGCTGTGTCCTCACCTATCTACTCACTGCTGTCATTTTCATGTGAGAAATTAAATTTTTTTGGCTTTTCGAGACAGGGTATCCCTGTAGCCCCAGCTGTCCTGCAACTCACTCTGTAGACCAGGTTGGCCTTGAACTCACAAAGATCCTCCTGCCTCTGCCTCCCAAGTGCTAGGATTAAAGGTATGCGCCACCACGCCCAGCGAGAAATTAATTTTTTAATGAGACACCGCTCATCAAAAACCACCACAAAGCCTTGCTTTAATTTAAACATCTCTTTAATCCTTATTGGTATATTTAATAACACTGTGAGATACTGATCATTAGGGTTTCAATATATGAATGTAAGGGCAGAACTCAGTGCATAATAAATCCTTTTTCCATGTATTAGCTGCCTACATCTCTGCCTATTGCAGGGCCTTCTGATGCTAATCCTTATCTGGCTATGCTTCCTGCAGTTCATCTGCAAAACTTACCCAGACATTGATTTTTCCGCTTTGTCTACCTCTCAGAATGCCATTTCCTATACCAGTCTAAGAAACTCACTCAGCATCAAATTGTATTTGTTAGTATATTCTGAATAATATCATTGATTATTTTATAGTATGTCTCATCTATCTTCAAACAAATTCAAAACTTTTTGAAAGTTTACAACTTAATTTTCCAGAAAGAAATAGCTTATCTGAAATTGAAGTCAATTACAAAAAAAAATTGTAACCAATAAACACTCATATGATAGTAATAACGTGAAACATACATTTGACTTCATTGACAAGTAAAACATGTGAAATGGAGGAAATGGAGACCAACTTGTTGAGAAATGAGTGGGAAATAGAAACAGTTCCATACAGACAACTCTGTATGCTAACCTGAGTAGCACAGGAAAGAAAGGAATCAATAGCTGAAATATTGGGGCTGTAGATGATTATTAATATTATTTGAGTGTTTACTACATACCAGGTATAGGAATACTGTGGTGAATACAATGGAATGGAAAAGATGAGAGTAAACAAGTGGCTAAGCATCACCTGGAATGATCATAAGTACCATGTGGGAAAATGAATCAGAATACTTCCTGTGACGGTTAATCCTGGGTGTCAACTTGACTGGACTAAGAAACAAATAAGAGAAAAAGGATCTTAGGATTGGACTACCTCAACCCCGATGGCCCACCCCAAATGTGGGCATTACCTTTTGCAGGAGGCATCATAAAAGGCCATGGCAGAGGGAGCTGGTCACTTTTTTCCTGTGGCTTGGCTCTCTCTTGCTGGTGAGTTTGTCTTGCTTCTGTGATCAACCCTTCAGATCCCAGTGTGTACTGAGACTGGCAGATCTCCTGGAATCCATTGGGCCTTCAGCACCAGATTGGGACTATTGAGACATCCAGCCTTGTGGACTGAGCAGTTCCCTGGATACTCAGCCTCTCCAGTGTGGAGTGGCTACTGTTGGACTACTTGAGCTCTGTCATGAGAGCAAATCAATAAATTGTATATAGCTATATATTTGTCCTATTGCTTCTTTTTCTTTAGAGAACCCTGACTAATACACTTCCTTGACAAAATAAAAGTTATGCAAAAAAGTAATGATGGTCTGAGTCATACAGAGATCTGGCAGAAGCGGGCTTCCAGGGGAAGAAATATTCAAATGCTTAAATGACAGAAAGAACCAGTACTGGGGAGAAGGGGATGATGAGGAAACCAAACCAGCGGAGAGTGCCTCCAAAAAGCATATCTCACTCTCAAAAATAGATACCATCTTAAAATAAAAAGGTGGTAAGAACTCTAAGCAAATTAAGTCAGAAACAATCAGGCAGAGTTACTCTACTATCTGACAACACCTACTTCAAACAGAAACTGGTGGGAAGGGATAAGGAGGACACTTCATTCTCATTTAAAGAAAACTCCATCAAGAGGATATTAGAACCATAAACGTGTACTCACCAAACAGCATCATTTCATAAAGATTTAAAACTATTGATTGACAGCAATTATGGGTGAATTCAGTACTCCATACCAACTTGGTACTGGACTCAGTTCTCTGACCTCCTTGCCTTTGCCAGATCTGTGCACTCACCAGATTTTCTCTGGTGAGTTCCCTCTGCCATCTCAGTGTTCAGGACTGCTTGTGTCACTGAGTTCCTAGAGGCAACTAAAACCATCATGCTCCCTCATTCCTGTATTCCTGAGTCTCCCTTCCCAAGACTTCCTCTCAGTCTGCCAGCTTAGCTCTCGTGCCTGCTCATATCTCTAGGATCCTGGAGGACAATGTGTGTAGAATGAGAGCATGCAGTGTGCTTATCCATAAATTGGATGCTTATATAAAAGTTCTGTCTCTGAAAGCTCAGGACCATTATGAGAAAAGTGGCAGAAAGATTATAAGTCCCAGAAGTAGTTGATGACCAGAATTAAATACATTTCTGGACAGCTGGGCAGTTATTTATATGATCTCACAGCATTGGTGACAACATGCACAAGTCCCTTGTTTGTTTGTTTTTTTTTTAATTTAATTTTTATTGATGGTTTGTGCATTTCGTACATCATTTTCCAATTCAGATCAGGCATATTTCCCTTTCCCTTCCCCCCCCCCACCTCCACCCCATCCCAGATCATGTATTGTGCCATAACTGTCCTGCATCTTTCAGGGTTTTTTTTTTTCCTTTTTTAGCTATAAGTGATAATCCATGAGTATAAGCATCCTTCATGCAAAACCAATCTACAGACTGTTGTGCCCAAACACCCACAGCCCCATCATTCAGTGGGGGGTGACAGGTTGTTTGTTCAATCAAGTTGATCAAATGAGTGTCCAGACTACATCGCTGTAGTTTCACCGTTCACCCCAATCACAGCCTTTACATTCTACCATGCCCCCTCTTCCGCAGATTGTTCCCTAGGCTTAGAAAAGGGGCACAGGTGGATGAGAAGTAAAACTGTCCTCTCTCTCTGGAGCTGTTTACTTGGATTCTGGTCAATTCTGGCTGTTTCCTTTCATGGGTTGACAGTTTGTTCAGGAGTAACCTTTCGATCCTACTAATGAAGCACAAGCAATTAGATATATAGGTATTTAAGCAGCACTAATAGTTATGGTAGGTTACTTTGGCATAGACACATATGTTTGCATGATATGTTAATCCATGAATTACATTTTTCCCCCCTGATAAATATAACAGGGTCTTACTGTGGCTTATGACATCTCCTAACCTGTAGAGGATGTAGGCTTGTGGCATCAGCCATGGGTTATTCCTCCAAGGAGAGAGCCAACAGCCAATTAGATTTGGGATATACAGGCACATGGCTGCCTCTGCTGCACAGTATTTCCAGGCAGGTGAAGTGTAGCTGGTGCTGATGGTGGAGTCTTGCTTGACTCAGGGAGACCCGTATTTGCTTTATTGGTTTAGTGGCCTTTGGGAACACTCTCTGGCATTCCAGAGGCCATCTGTACCCTTGCATGTGCGGTCTCAATACATCCCTCCCATGTTAACGTCAGGTCTTCGGCAGCAGGGTCTTATCGCCTCTCCTCCTGCAGGTATCCCAACTTAGGGGCAAGGAGCCCTTACCTTTTGTGGGGCCTTGGATCCCCTGGCCAACATCCCCCTGGTAGAACAATCCATTGCTGATGTCAGAGCTCCTGCATTAATATACTTTGCCTAAGTGCATAGCCCAAGGACTTTAGTATTATATTTGGTTCTGAACAGAGTATAATCCTTTTCACAATTCTTATGTCTATTAGTCAATTAAAGAAGGCATTTTTACCGCCCTGGCCCCCGGACTCTCCGGACCCTCTGGCCCAGCGCCCGGGTCCCGCCCTCAAGGCCCCAGCTCCCAAGCTACTTGCCCAGGTGGCTTCTGGGAATCCTACTCAAAGGCGCAGCCGCCCTGGCCACCGGACTCTCCAGACCCTCTGGCCCAGTGCTCGGGTCCTGCCCTCAAGGCCCCAGCTCCCAAGCTACTCGCCCAGGTGGCTTCTGGGTATCCTGCTCAAAGGCACAGCCGCCCTGGCCGCTGGACTCTCCAGACCCTCTGGCCCAGCACCCGGGTCCTGCCCTCAAGGCCCCTGCACAAGTCCCTTGTAAATTCAGGCCAGACAAAATGGAAGCATAGATATGGTGAAGTGGTAGCAAACCCCCCAATCCTATCTGAAGAACTGTTGGCAACAGATGGTTTCTAGGAGGTGCATGCTTAGTTTAATTTAAGGGAGTGATTCTTGGTAAGTTGACCAGGTTCCAGTGGATGGATCCACACTGTCGGGCATTTGAGTACACAAAGTTTATGCATTAGGCCTTAATTTATATATAATCAAGTACAATAAATTGGGTGGAGCATAAGGGGTTTACAGATAAGGAAGGGGATCAAAATATAATCAAAATACAATTCCTTAAAATTGGGAAAAAGAGGCTGGAGAGATAGCCTAGCGGTTAAGAGCACCGACTGCTCTTACAGAGGACCTGGGTTCAATCCCCAGCACCCACATGGCGGCCAAGAACCATCTGAAACTCCAATTCCAGGAGAACTCCAGTTCCAGGGGAATCCGAGACCTTCTTCTGACCTCCGCGGCATTGCACGACACGGATGCACAGACTTGCATGCAGACAGTACATTCATACACATGCAGAAATAAATAAAATTAGTAAAAAAATTTTTAAAAAGGAGAAAAAAGAACTTGATATTTGACATGTTATACCTCTTCCTAAAGTACAGGAACTGACCAAAAAAATTCATTGTTCATTGAATATTAAGGAAACATTAATTAGTTGGTATAATAAGGTACAAATCTGATGAAAAAGTCACCTAGCAATAACTATAATGAATAATGGATGAAATTTAAGGAGTTTTCAGGATATTTTGTGGAATTAAAACATGTTGATAACTTGTATATGTTAACTTCTTCTTCTTTAATACAGTTCCATCGGTAGAGGCTACAAAATGGTATTCTCAAACTCTGTGTTCACAGCTGATGCCACAAGCTAACATACTCTAATAGTTAGGAGATATTATAAGCCACAGTAAGACCCTGTCATATTTAACAGAAAAAAATTCAATTCATGGATTAACATACCATCCAAACATCTGTGTCTATACCAAAGTAACCTACCATAACAATTAGTTCTTTTTAAATACCTATATATCTAATTGCTTGTGCTTCATTTGTAGGATCAAAAGGTTATTCCTGGATAAACTGTCAGCCCATGAAAGGAAACAGCCAGAATTGACCAGAGTCCAAGACAACAGCTCCAGAGAAAGTAGACTTTTTTGCTTCTCATCCACCTGTGCCTCTTCTCTAAGCCTGGGGAACAATCTGCGGAAGAGGGGGCATGGTAGAATGTAAGGGCTGCAATTCGGGTGAATGGTGAAACTACAACAATATAGTCTGGACACTCATTTGATCAACTTGATTGAACATACAAGCAACCCCTGCTGGATGGTGGGACCCATGGGCTGTGTGGGTTTGGGCACAACTACTTGCAAATTGGTTTTACATGAAGGATGCTTGTACTCATAAATTATCACTTATTGTTAAAAAATGAAAAAAAAACTGAAAGATGCAGGACAGTTATGGCAGAATGCATGATCTGGGATGGGGTGGCGTGGGGGAAGGGAAAGGGAAATATGCCTGAACTGATTTGGAAAATGATGTAGGAAAAACACAAAGCATCAATAAAAAAATGAAAATTAAAAAAAAAAAAGTTTTAGCAAACTGGGCTGGAGAGATGGCCTAGCGGTTAACAGCACCAACTGCTCTTTCAGAGGACCTGGGTTAATCCTCAGCACCCACATGGTGGCTAAGAACCGTCTGTAACTCCAATTCCAGGAGAACTCCAGTTCCAGGGGAATCCAAGACCCTCTTCTGACCTCCGCGGCATTGCATGACAAGGTTGCACACACCTATATACAGACAGTACATTCATACACACACAAAAATAAATAAAAATTTTTAAAAAATTTAAAAAAGAAGTTTTAGCAAACAGTAAATACAAAGTTGGGATATTGTGTTATCATATTTGCTTTTTAAAAACCCCACTATCTTCACACATTACTTGAACTGAAGAAACGGAAGCAAATTTAGGAATCATGGAAATCATATAAAAATTATTACAAAGGAAAAGGAAAGATCCATGTTGTAACTATTGTAAACTAAAAGGCATAGCCAGAAATAAAATTGGAGAGAAAAAATAAAATTGGAGGAATAAGACTTTGTCTGGCTTGAAGTAAGGAACTGTGGACTCTGTCCCGGTGCTTCTGTGAATTATCTGATATTTCCATAGGCATTTAAGTTGCCTCTATGAGTTATCTGTAGCTCTGCGAGGTCGGGATATTGCAATATTTCCTGCCTCACCTATCTTTCTCAAAGTTCCAGATTCTGATGGCCTCATCCTTCGAGATATTGAGCAAAATGTCACACCTCTAACTTACTGCTTACAAAAACAGGAGCTCTGCTGCCCCCAGTAGGAGTCAAGATGGCTCGCCCTTCCCTTCCTTTCATTCACACTCTTCTGCCCCCCCCCCCAACTTCCTTGCCCAGAGCAGAGGAGCTTTTAGTATATAAACACATTGCTGGCATGAATAAAACGGAGTCTTTCTCCCAGTCTCTCTTTGAGTCCGTTTCCTTTCTCTTCAGGTGACTTCTCCTGGTTCCTTCCCCACATCTTGCCAGAGCTCACCCAGGAATTGTAAGCCAGCTGGCCAGGGACAATTCTGAGGCTTACAGCCTTGTAAAGCTGTGAGCCTGGTCCAAGGAGGAAGAAGATCTCATGGATTGTGGCTACGCGTGATTAAAGGACCTACAGATTACTATACATCTGGTGCCAAGACGCGTGTGGGAATGACTTTCCACAAGAGGAAGAAGAAGGAAGAAGAAAAAAGATATTTGTTCGGGCTGTCTTTTTCAGCTCCCTTTCCCCCCAAGAAAGGGGAAAATTTCAGAGGGTTCCATGTGAATGAGGGAAGTAACCCCCCTGAAAGTAGGGTCCAGGGTAGCATCCAGGCTATTGGCCCACCTCTGTGAAAATTTCTCTTTCATGTGAGGTTAGCATTTTTAATCTGTCTTTCAGCATTTCTCCTCTACAAGGCCAGGCTGTTGGCCCATCTCCATTGAAAATCTCTTTTTTTTTGCATAGGATAAGTCTTTGATCTGTCTTTTAAATAACTTCAGTTCCCACAGACAAGAAGCTGTTCCATTCCATCTGCAGGGCCATCAAACTCTGTTCTGCTAAACATTTCTCTAACCACTAGCATTTTCTGCCTTTCATCACCATGGGAAACAAACAGATGCCAAAAGACCCACAGGTTAAGAAAATAAAGATGCTCCTCAGAAGTAGAGGACTTAAAATTTCCATGCAGGAAGCTGCCTCCTTTTGGAGAGAGACTCTTAATATTGCCCATGGATGTCCCCTGAGGACTTATGGAATTCAGAATCTTGGACATATGTGGCACAAGAGACTGGGCAGCATGAAAGTGCTCTGGCATCTCTCAAGTTTCACCACTCAGCCACAGTGAGACAATGTTTAGGGCCCTCCCAACAGGCTGCACGAGGAAGGGAAACTAACAAAATTGGATCACAGACTCTCTCCTCCCAACCAGCTCCAGACTCAGCTGTAGGGCAACAGGATAAGCAAATACCCAAGCTTTCACTTAAAGGGCCAGCAGCACCTTTTCCTTCAGCCACTTCTCTCTCTCTCTCTCTCTCTCTCTCCACCACAAAAAATCTGTGCCAGATCAGGGATAATGAAGACCTTCATTTGCAGGCGTTTTCCATTAATGTAGCCCAACTCAGAGCCACGAAAATTATAACCAAAATCATTTCTCAGGAAAGAAAGATGCTGTGCACATGCCAAGTTCGAGTGCAAAATTACATTTCCCAGAATTCTTTGGGCCTGTCACTGCCATGTTATCTTCCTGTTGTGGCCATATTCATTTCTTTTCCTTCCAGGCCAACAAATTATATTTCCCAAAATGTTTCAGGTCTGTCACCGAACAAAAAATTTCACTATAATTCCAGGTTTTGTCTTCTTTTTTAAAAAAAAGTTTTCCAAAAGATACAAAAAGAAAATGTATATTTAAACTTTATTGTATTTTTTCTCATGATACTTTCTCAAAATCGAGTTGATTATACTGTACCTTGCGTGTCAATTTTTGTCTTGAGTTAATATTTGATATGGCCATTCAAAATCTATTAAGTTAAATTCCACCTCAAGCATGCTTTTCTAAATCTGATACATGGGTACTAAGAAACATCTTTAAATAAATTGTGCACAATCAATCAATTAATAAGTCCTAGGCATTTCAAAGTCAATCAATTAAGGGCCCTAAGCTATTCTAAAATTAATTAGTAAAAGAAGGCCCTAAATAATTTTGGAGCCTTTTAGATTTGTTTTCATCTTTTAAAAATCACAGGCCCCCAGACCACATGGTTCGTAGCCTACCACCGAGTGGAAATAACAAGTCATCTTAATTCATGTCTGTCTGAATTCAATACCATTGTATTTCAGCAAGCCAGCTTTATATGAAGATTTTCAAGCCAGCTTGGTCTAAGAAAAAATTAAATCTAATAAATGTTCTTTAACAACTAGTTGTTATTTTTAGGTTTTGATTAAAAATTTAACTTATGTGATTTTACTATTTACATAAATTTAGTAAAGGCTAACTCTAAAACCAAAATTGATGTTTTTCTCTAACTCAGGTCTGCCAATATATTTAAACAGCTAATAAATTAATTAATTTCTTAAGGGCAAATACAAATTTACATATGTAATATTTCAAAGTTTATGGAGTATGTACTGTCATCTACTAAATATTATCCACCAACACCCAATGTTATTTTGAGAGACAATGTCACTCACATACCTGTATGTTTTGATGGGAGAAAATGTATTACTTATGCTTTGTCAGTTTTTAGAGTTCCACCACTTAGGGGCAAAGTTGCATACTCAGTGGATCTCTTTGCATATTTTATGGTCAGTTTGTGATGCACTGGCATCAGTTTCTGTGTTTAAATCAATAGGTGTGAATGCACGTAAGAGTCATAGCAACAGGCCTATGGCCTTTTGCTGCCTCTGTGTTCAGAGGAAGACCAAAGGATGCCTGCATACCTTTATGTTTGGGAGAAAAATGTTATCTTTTTAACAAAAGCCATGTTACCTGCAACCTAAGTTCCCCTAGGCCACCAGGATAATCCTTTATGTTAAAACTAATTCTCATCTCAGGAGGTCAACTTTCTGGTTTGTCAAAAGCTCAAAAGTCTTTAGTCCAGTAACAGGCTATCCTGGAAAATCCTCTGGAGAACCGTGACATTACTGCTCCATTTTAATAAAAAGGGGGGGGGGCTGTAGGAATGAGACTTGGTCTGTGTTGAGGAAAGGAACTGCGGACTCTGTCCCGGTGCTTCTGTGAGTTATCCAATATCTCCTTGGGCATTTAAGTTGCCTCTGTGAGTTATCTGTAGCTCCGTGAGGTTGGGATATTGCAATATTTCCTGCCTTGCTTATCTCTGCAAAGTTCCAGACCCTGATGGCCTCATCCTTCTAGATATTGAGCAAAATGTCACACCTCTAGCTTACTTCTAACACAAACAGGAGCTCTGCTGCCACCAGTAGAAGTTGAGATGGCTTGCCCTTCCCTTCCTGTCATTCACACTCTTCTTCCCCCACTTCTTGCCCAGAGCAGAGAATCTTTTAGTATATAAACATATTGCTGGCATGAATAAAATGAAGTCTTTCTCCCAGTCTTTCTTTGAGTCCATTTCCTTTCTCTTCAGGTGAATTCTCATGATTCCCTCCCCCCACCTTGCCAGAGCTCAGCCAGGAATTGTAAGCCTGCTGGCCAGGGACAATTCTGAGGTTTACAGCCTTGTAACGTTGTGAGCCTGGTGCAAGGAGGAAGATCTCATGGAGTGTGGCCACATGTGATTAAAGGACAAACAGAAGATATATATATATATACTCATATCTATATATATATATATATTAGATGACAAGAAAGCAATAAATAAACAAGATATTAAGAAGTTGAGATAAAGGAGAGCTCAGTGATAAAGCAATCTCTGAATATCATTCTAAGCATTTCATAAAATAAATATATCAGTGAAGAAGGAATAAAGGGAGGAAGGAAGAAGAGGTATGGATGAGTTCAAGAAAATAGCACAGTATACCAAATTAGTGGCCAATTACATGTGTGTATGGGTGGTCGAAAGTAATGATAAATACAGAAATATTTGACTGCATGTATGTATACATTATTGGGATGAGAAACTGGTCTTGATGCATGCTAGGCAAATGTTCTGTGACTGAGCTCCAACTCCAGCCTACAATCAGGAATTTCCCTTACTATCAAGGCTAGCATATTTATTAGAAAATATATTTTAGGAATGGAGGCAATAAATACAGTTTTTTTTAATTTTTAAATTAATTTTATTTATTTCTGTATGTGTATGAATGTACTGTCTGCATGCAAGTTTGTGCACCCATGTCGTGCAATGCTGCCGAGGTCAGAAGAGGGTATCGGATTCCCCTGGAACTGGAGTTCTCCTGGAATTGGAGTTTCAGATGGTTCTTTGCCACCATGTGGGTGCTGGGGATTGAACCCAGGTCCTCTGTAAGAGCGGTCAGCGCTCTTAACTGCTAGGCCATCTCTCCAGCCCCATAAATACAGATTTTAATAGCACAGAAGATCTATATTAGAAGAAATATGGATGAAATATTTCAATTAAAAGATAAATTCTTTCAGAAAGTGTAGGATATGATAAAAGAGAAAATAAAATATAAGACTGTGATAATCGTTAATTTTATTTTTATTTTTCTGTATGTGTGTGTCTTTTTGTGTGCATGCTCTGTGCCTGCAATGGACCAATGAGCAGCAGGTCAGAAGAGAGAGTTAGATTCTCTTGAGCTGCCCAACATAAGACTTGGGAACCTATCCCAGGTTCTTTTGAAGAACTACAAGCATTCTTAACCGTTGAGACATCTCTCTGGCACCCTAATGACCAATTTTTATTCCTGTAATTAGGCAGATTCAAAACATAAATAAAGGCAGTAATAGAATTATGCAGATTATCCACAATCATAATGAGGATTTTTAATGACAGTCTCAAGAGATGATAGAATTTCAAAAAGACCAATAAATAAATAAATAAATAAATAAATAAATAAGACAGGCATGGTGGCCCATGCCTTTTTTCCAGAACTCAGGAGGCAGAATCAGGTGGATCTCTGTGAGTTCAAAGCCAGCCTTGTCTACATAGTGAGTTCCAGGCCAGCCGGGACTAAAGGGAGACCCTGTCTCAAAAAAGACCAAAAAAAAAAAAAAAAAAAAAAAAGAATGTAGATAACCCTTCAATAGTGAAAATACAAGGGATTGAATGAGATTGACATTTTAGTGTGTATAGCACATGGGTAAACTTCCCAAAAGTGTTTAAGAATTTTTACCAAAAGCATCCACAAGGTAAGTAATAAAGATAACATAAATACATGTCATAAGTTCAATGTAGTTCACAGTCTATTTTCTAACTTAATGGTGTTAAGCTAGAATTAAGTAGCAATGCCTGGAGCATCATCATAGCAATTAAGAAGCATACATTTTTTGTTGGATAGCTGTGATGTCAAAGTGGCACATCTGGGTTGACCTGTGGCCTTGACTGTGGGGGATCTTGTTTATTGTTGAATGTTGTGGAAAGGCCCTGCCCACTGTGGGCAGTGCCACCCCGGGACAGTTGTTCTGTATTATATGAGAAAGCAGGGGCTGGAGAGAGCCTAAGATAGATATATATATATATAATTTGTACCCTCTCTCTGTCTGTTATATATATATTTTTATATATAAATATATATTATATATTATATATAATAAATATATATAAATATATAAATTTATATTATTTATATTATATTTATTTTATATTATTATAATATAATAATATTATAATAATAAATTATTATATTTATATTACAATAGGTAATATATATCACAATATATTATATATATATTATATATGATAAATATATATAAATATAAATATATATATATATAACAGACAGAGAGAGGGTGCAAATATAAAATCCTGAGAAAGACATTTATAATGCTAATGTGACTAATGCTTTTTAAAATTAATTATCTAAGTAATAAATATAGAAGACAGTTAAAATAATAACAGCTAATATTAATAAAATAAAAAAAGTGCAACAAAACCAAATGATGGGTTTTAAATTTCCTAATTAACATGGTAAATATCCAGGTTTATGAATAAATAATGGAAGGATTTTAGTATCTGAAATGTATGTAAAGTAACTTACTACATTATGATGAAATTGAAAATACAGAATTGAACATTTAGTAGATTGGAGAAAATAAACCTCTATTGTATAAAAGTACCACAATTTCTTTATCCATTTGTCATTTGAAGGACACCTAAGTTGCTTCCATCTATTAGCTATTTTGAACATCAACAAACATGAAAGTACAATTATCTCTGCAATAGGATGAGTCTTTTGGGTATATGTGAAGGAGTGATATAATAAGGTCAAACGGTAGGTTCAATTTTAGGTTTCTTTAAAGTTCTCCACACTGCTTTCCTAAGGGGCTGCAGGAGTTTGCAGTCCCACCAGCACCGAATGAGCCTTTCCCCACATACTCTCTAGCAGTTTATATCATTTGTTCTCTTAATCTTAGCCTGTCTGACTGGGGTAAGATAAAAATCCTAATGTAGTTTTTGTTTGCATTTCCCTAATAATTAGTGATGTTGAACACATTTTAAGATGTTTCTTTGCAATCTAATTCTTCTTTTCAGAACTCTCTGTTCAGATCCCTAGACCATATTTAAATTGGGTCACTTATTTTTAATTCTGTTTTTAAATTTCTTTATATACTCTGGATGTTAAACCTCTGTCAGGTATGTCACTGGTAAAGATTTTCTTTTCACTTCCTAGGTTGTTTCTTTTGCTGTACAGAGAGTACTTTACTTTAATGAGGTTCCATTTATTGGTTGTTGACTTTAATTCCTGAGCAACTGATTTCTTATTTAGAAAGTCATTTTCTAAAGCTATATCTTGTAGGTTCCTGCCAAAAATTTTTTCTAACAATTTCAGAGTTTCAGGTTTCACAGTAAAGTATGTGATCCATATGGATTTGACTTTTGTACATAGTCAAGGATAAGGGTCTAGTTTCATTCTTCTACAAGTAGAATCCAGTTTTGCCAAACCACTTGCAGAAGATGCTCTTTCCTCCATTGAGTGTTCTTGGCCCTTTTGTCAAATATCACGTGGTTGAAATTGCATGTACCCATGTTTGGGTCTTCTATCATGTTTCATTGATCTACATGACTATTTTTTTAATTTTTATTTATTTTTGTATGCGTATGAATGTACTGTCTGCATGTAGGTTTGTGCACCCATGTCGTGCAATGCTGCGGAGGTCAGAAGAGGGTCTATTTTTGTGCCAGTACCATGCTGTTTATATGACTATAACTCTAATATAGTTTGAAATCTGGAATAGTAATCCCCCCAGCATTGTGCTTCTATATGAATTTTAGTATTTCCCCCCTAATTCTGTGAAGAACATTATGGGGATTTTGATTGGCATTGCAGTGAATCTATAAATGGCTTTTGATAGGAGAGGCATTTTCACAGTATTAATTCTTCCAATACATGAGCATGTGAGGTCCTTTGATCCTCTGGTGTCTTCCTCAATCTCTTTCTTTTAAGATTTAAAAATATCATTGTAGAGATCTTTAATGTCATTGGTCAGGTTACTCCAAGATTCTCTCTTTTTTTTTTCTTTTTTGAGGCTATTGTAAATTGGAAGTTTTCCATTACTGCAACCTTCAACATGTCTTGTCAGGCCAGTTGTTGTTGTAGCTAATAAGATACACAACTGAGCAAGTTGATGACTACTTTTCTTTCTGGTGCCATGCATAACCTCTTCCAGAACTATGAAAGCTAGCCAATGGATGAATCTTAAAATAAGTACTAGCTTAATTTCACTTTATTTGTTCTACAACTCATGTATGTAGTGTCTTCAGTTAGAGTGTCTTACAATAATGTGGGTAACCAAGAGCAGACCATTAGATGAGGGCCTGTGGACCCCTGGTCAACAGCTTCAAAAGAATGAGACCATTCCAGGCAGCTGTCTTTATATTTGCTAACCTATTTTATCCAGTAGAGTCAATGTACCTTTGTTATCAGATAATTCCTGTTACTCTTTTTATGTATATACTTTTATGTATATATTTTAAAGCTTCTAGAAGAATCTTCTATTGTGGTGGGTTTTCATCTGACATTTTTATAAAGGCCCCTAATATTAGTTGTCCCTCGCCATTCTCCCTCCTTTACCATATCCTTCCATTCCTCACCCCATTTAGCACTTTGTACTCCATTATTCACCTTTTCTAAATTCCATTACATCTTCCCTCTCAGGAAGACTTCTCCGCAGCTATTTGCTAGTTTCTAGATCTCTATGGACTTTCCAGTTGTAACACTAATGTCTTAAAGATTCAAACTAACATCCATTTATGACAGACAGTAGACTTTTGTCTTTCTGAGTCTGGGTTACCTCACTCAGGATGATTGTTGCCAGTTCCATCCATTTATTTGTTACTTCTTAAATTTTGTTTATCTTAACAGCTAAATAATATTTCAGTACATAAGTGTTCCATTATTCATTGCCCATTTGCTGGACATCTAAGTTTTTTTCATTTCTTGCCTATTGTGAACAGAGCACCAATGAACATGAATGAACAGATTATCTTTACAAGAGGATATAGAATCTTTTTGTTATGTGTCCAAAGATTTGATTGTTGCATCATGTGGTAGATTAATGGGTCATGTGAATAAGTGTTTCCCTTTGGGCACACGTTTACCAATTTTGTTTTTGTTTAACTTTTGGATCTGGGCCATTCTGACTGGGGTAGGATGAAATCACAAAATGGTCTGTCTTCATTTCACTTATGACTAAATATTTTGAATACATCTTTTTAAAATTTTATCCATTTCCTTTTTATCTTCTGAGAACTACTTTTTCAGTTCCTGGATCTGTGTTTTAATTGAATTGCTTACTTTCATGGGACCTTTCATGGGTTTTTTAAGTTCTTTGGATAATATACATATAGCTCTATTTCAGAGGGATAGCTGGAAATTTTTCTTTACTATTCTGTAGGCTGCCTTTTCACTTGAATTATTATTTTTTTGCTCTACAGGACCCTTTTGTTCTTATGAGTTCCCATTTGTCAATATCTTGATGTAATGTCTACATTATTGGGATCTTGTTCATAAACCCCTTTCCTATGCCTGTATGTTCTATTGTATTTCCTACTTTCCTTGATCCATTTGTAGTTGTGTTTCATGTATGATGAAAGACAGGCCTCTAGTTTCATTCTTCTACATGCCACTATCCAATCTGACCAGCACATTTTGTTGAACATGCTGTCTTTTCTCCGGTAGATGTTTTTGGTCCCTGTGTCAAAAATCAAGGGCCTGCCCTCAACTGATGAGTGGATAGAGAAAATGTGGTACATGTACACAATGGAGTTCTATGTAGCGGTAAGGAAAAATAATATCATGAAATTTGCAGGTAAATGGATGGAACTAGAAGATATTTTGTTAAGTGAAGTAACACAGTCCCAGAAAAAAGAAACAGTGAATGGTATCCCTCATCTGTGGACGTTAACACCAAGTACCTAGTTGAAAGGCAAACTGAGCAATGCAAATGTTATATTCCTTGTGATCTGAAAGCAACTGTGGTCTTACATTGTGAATCCCTAAACAGGTTCTAGAATTAGCCCATCATTTGTTTTCATACTTTGGAATTTTTGTATATGGTGGAGGGTATGTATGTATATTTTAGAGTAATATAAAATCAAAATAGAAAAAATTAGGGGACTAAAATTCCATGAACTTGAATACCGGTCCTGAATTCAATTGCATTGATCAATCGATATCTTTGGTTTTATGTCAATATAATGTTCTTTATATTATTATAGCTCTGTATTATAATTTGAGGTCAGGGATGGTAATTCTTTCTGCAGTTCTTTCATTTTTCTAGATTTTATTTGCTCTAGGAAATTTTTGTTACCATATGAAATTTGAGATTCATTTTTTTGAACTTCTGTGAAGAATTGTGCTGGAGTTGAAATTACTATTTCATAGGACCTGTAGATTGGTTGAGTAGAATGACCATTTTCACACTGTTAATCCAACCATGAGCCTAGGAAGACTTTCTATTTTCTGGTATCTTCAATTTCTTTCTTCAGGTTTTTTGTCTTTTTTAGACAGGGTCTCCCTGTAGCCCCAGCTGGCCTGGAACTCACTCTATAGACCAAGCTGGCCTTGAACTCACAGAGATCTACCTGCCTCTGCCTCCAAGTGCTAGGATTAAAAGCATGTGCCTTGTTAATATTTTTTTCTTTATATATATATATATATATATATATATATATATATATATATATACACAAGATTGTTACAAATCAAAATATATATAACAATAAAAAAGAAAAAAATATTAACAAGGCACCTCCAATGTGCAGTTTGAATTAATCATGTTCAGAAGGAGATCCTAATATATTGTAGCTGACCTAGTCCACCTTTACTGCTCCCAGACAATGAGAATAATCCTCATTCATCACTACTATTCTGATTGGCTTCTCTCCTTATCTCCCCCCAGCCTGGGAATAAACCTTGTGGGATTCCATTCTTGTCACCTAAACTGTCCCCACTTCCATGGGGCAGTCAGCATTGGGCCTCATTTAATCCTGTGTCTTACTTTTTCTCCTTCATCTCTGTAAAATCCAGCCATTATACCTTCATGGTCACATGAAGCCTAGGTTCTTTCTGAAATAAATATACTACATGTGTGTTTCAAAAAGAAAAAGCATGCACCACCACGCCCAGCTTCTTCAGTGTTTTAGAGTTTTTATTGTACTAGTCCTTCCCTTCCCTGTTTAAATTTATTCTATCGTAGTTTATGTTTGGGGGGCTATCATGAATATGATCATTTCCTTGATTTATTTATCAGTATGTTTGTTGTTATATAGGGAAGCTACCAATTTCTTATTTCTTCATTTTACATCCTTACACTTTGACAAATATGTTTTATCAGCTATAGGAAATTTTCTGGTGAAGTCTTTAGGGTTTTTAGGTACAGAATCATATAATCTCTTCTTTCCAGTTTGTATTCCCTTATGCCTTTCATTTTTCTTATCGCTCTACCTAAGACTTCTTGTACTATATTGAACAGGAATAGAGAGAATGGACATCTTTGTCTTGTTTCTGATTTTAATATGAATGCTTTGAGTTTTAATCTATTCAGTATGATGTTGACTGTGGTCTTATTTTAGATTGTCTTTATCATGTTGAGGTATATCCCTGGTCTATATTATTTGCCATGGTTTATATTATGCAGTGATGTTGGATTTTACCCAAAACTTTTTCTATATCTAATGGGATGATGACTTGATTTTTTTCTCTTTACTCTGTTTATGTTGTGAATTATAGTTGATTAATGTATGCTGAACCATCCCTGCATCTCTGACAAGAAGTTAACTTGATAACGGTGCATAATCTTTTTGGTTTGCATGCATTTGATTTTCAAATACATGATTGAGAATGTTTACATTTGTGTTAAAAAGAAGGAATGGTAGCCGGGCATGGTGGCTCAAGCCTTTAATCCTAGCACTTGGGAGGCAGAGGCAGGGGGGGGTCTTTGTGAGTTCAAAGCCAGCCTGGTATACAGAGTGAGTTCCAGGACAGCTGGGGCTACAGAGAGACCCTGACTTGAAACAGACCAAAAAAAAAAAAAAAAAAAAAAAAAAAAAGGGAATGGTCTATAATTCCTTCCTTCCTGGTTCTTTGTCAGGACTCTAAATGCATTACATGCCCTGCTGCCAAACACTCATCCACATAAAAACTTAAAATAGTGAATAAAAATTTAAAACTGAAAATCTAGGGTAATTTTAATTGTGCAAGAAGGAAAGACATAGAATCTATTAGAACTTGTTAAAATACTGTGACATTGTTATGGTGATACTGTGTACGTATGTGACACAAGTATGCAAATGGGAAAATTTAGTTTGAAATATAGAAAATGTCAATAGTAAGGTCTTTTCTATAAAAGGTGCTGAATAAGGTAGGAATATATATATATATATATATATATTCAATTTCACCCATATCAAACAAAAAAAACAGATATATCACAAATTTAAATTAGAAAAATACAAATAAAAATGCAAATAAATAGGAAAATATGCTGATGATCACAGGAAAAGAATGATGAATTTCTCATGGAGGACACAAAAGATAGTCAGAGAAAATGTAAAGAAGAAATGACCAAATGAACCACTTGTAATTAAGATCTTTTGCTGTTTAAAAATCTCCCTTCTGGCATTCTTCATGAAAAAACAAAAATCTCCCTTGGCTAAGTGTCATGGAATAGGTCTCCAACAGTCCTGGAGAAGCCTTCAGATGCAAGTGTTGAGTTCTAGATGAGTGTGGGATGCATGGAGAGAAGCTATCATTTTTTAATTTTTTAAGCCACTGTTAAAGTTGGAAATGCAACTGATAGTGATGCAGGAAACCGTGTAGAAGATTTGATCAACCAAAAACTATTTTCCTTTTACAGAATCTTAAAAGATTTCAAAGCAGTCCATTAGAAAATAAGACAAGCAGAAAAAAATGGTCAAAATTTTGCTCTTTAGTAGCCAGGTGTGTTGGTGCACGCCTTTAGTCCTAGCACTTGGGAGGCAGAGGCAGGTGGATCTTTGTGAGTTCAAGTCCAGCCTGGTCTACAGAGCGAATTCCAGGACAGCTGGGGCTACAGGGAGACCCTGCCTCGAAAAGACCAAAAAAATATATATATATAAAATGTAAATTTGCAAAGAACCGACCAACATACACATATCTGAAAGATGATTAAACCAAGATAATCCAAACTTTCAATCATATGCCATCCCATATTTACTAAAATAACTAAAATGAAAATTTAGGCAAGGCCATATTTTGAAAGATTACATTAACAGAATCTTTCTGTATAATACATAATTTTTATACAACCATTTTGAAGAACTTTTTAGTAATGTATAATAACATTTGAAGTGATCTTAGCAGCAATATTTTAATAGCACCTAATTGAGATAAATCCTCAAATGTTTATTTAAAATTTATTATAAAAACATCCAAATAGTAAAAAAGGAATGTCTGTAGAAACAGCTCGGTATGAAAATTGCTTGCTCCACAAACATGAGAATCTGAGTTCAGATCCTCAACACCCATGTAAAAGCCAGATGTGGTGGTAAGGACTGTAACCTACTACTCTGGTGGGAGGAGACAGCGAGATCTTGAAGACCCAGTTTAGTTGAGACTGTGAACTCCAGTTAAAGAGCAAGATGGAAGATATTTGACTTCTACTTCAGGATTGCACATGCATCCATGGGCAAGTACACAAGCACACACATGTCCACATACACACACAGATAATAAAATAACGAAGTGAAAATACTTTCTGTGTTTGCATAGTGGACTATTTCACAACAGTATTAATGATAAAATGATAGAGAAAATGACACAGAGAAATTCTAAAATCATATCATCACAGATACAATATCATAATCAGTATTATCGGTTACAAAATATGCTGGTGTGACTTAGTTGTAAAATCATCCTTCCAAATTGTTGTGGTCATGGGTTGACCTCCATTGCAATGTTCAGAGGTGGGACTTATGCAAAGTGACTTGACTATGAGAGCTCTGATCTAGTCTATGGGGTAAGCCATTCATGGATTGGTAATGGACTGGACTATTGGAATGTGGTGTAATCATATTCCGAAGAGGTGTACACTGATTGGAGGAAGTGGGCCACTGAAGATGTTACTTCAAAGGGTTAATCTTACTTGAGGCTTCCATCACCTGAGCTGGACCAAACACTCCTGCCCCATTGCCTTTTGCTGGGCTTCAGACCAAAGCTATTCTGCTGGACTGCAAGCCATCTGTCACTAGACTGAAGCCTCAGAATCTGTGAGCCAAAATAAATCCTTCCAGCTCAGATATTTTCTCACCGTGCTGAATAGCTAACACAAGGAAAATTATATATTGATTGAAAAATTTATAAATTAAAACTTTCCAAGATGAGTCCACATAAAAAGTAAGAATAATGGTTATATTTGTATAGAACATAGAGCCTAAAATCAATAAAAAGTATTTCATGGAATATTAGCTTTATGCATATTGAAATAAATGCTGATTTACCTATCTGTTCAGTTTGAAATTATTTTAACTACATACTAATGTTTATAGGCATTTATGTACATTGTGTATCAACAAGATTTAAAGTATTAAACTGCAACAATGGGAAAATAACTTTTCTTCCTTAATTTAACGGTAATTTCCCCTAATTTATAAAGTTCACCTATGAATGTATACATAGGAAAAAAAACTATCAATATCGTTTTACTAGCAATGATAGACATAATGAAACTTCACAGAAAAGTAATCACAACATTGTCTTGTATATTAAGAGAAATGAAGATTTGAATGTTACTCAAAAACTTTATTTCAACTGAATATCAGATTAGCAAAAATCAAAGAGCTTGGAAAATATGAAGGAACGAGAACCTGATACATTATTGACAGGAGCATAAATTATTAAAAAGAATGGAGGCTAGCTTAAAACATCTCTCAGTATTTTAAAAATCTGTGCTCTGCTTGTGGAAGTAATCTTAGATGTGTGTATAGAGTAGCATAAAATTGTGAAAATTTTATCCTCTCATTTGTGTTGACAAAGTTTGTGGCACTCTAAATATATTTCAATGGGTGCATGTCCCAGTACTCAAAGTGACTATCAACATCATGTTAGATTCCTCCTAGTCAGACTGGGTATAATGTCCTTCCTATTAATAAGGAGATAATCTCACCCATTTCTCCATGCCCAGAAAATGTGAATGTAATAGTGCACCTGACTTCTAATCTCACGCACACAAAGCCTCCATCCCACTCATATACACAGATTCAGCATCAGTGATTTCTGTAAGAGGAATTGGATGAGTTTAAATGTTTTAATAAGAGTAATTATAGTATTAAAACACTACATATATTAAGCATTCAAGCTGTATTTTCTCTACCAGTCTTAAATAATTTAAATTATCTTTCTGTGGTGTTTAAGGTTTCAATACTGTCAACTACACTTACTGATGTGTTTCTCACCTAGATTTATATGTTTAGTGTTCTTTAATGACATATTAATGTGCTGATCACTTTTAACCTGTCCTATAATATAATCAATTCAATATTTCTAATGATAACTAGCACATATTGAACATTTACAACATATCAGACACTGTCTTATAGGTTTGGTAAGTATTAAGCAACTGTGGTGGTTTGAATGAGGAAAACGTCCCCCATAGGCTCCAAGGATTTGCATACTTGTCCTCAAGTGTTTGTAGAGATGTAGGACTGGCTGGCTTTGCTGGGGGTGGGCACTGAGAATTTTTAAACTTCCCCATTTCCAGTTTCTCTCTGTTTCCTGTGCCTACTTGAAGATGTAAGAGCTCAGCCTTCAGTTCTGACTGCATTTTGCTGTGCCTCCTCACCATGGTGGGCTCATTCTTCTGGAACCTTAAGCCAAATAAATGCTTTTTTTTATAAGTTACTTTGGTCATGGTGTTTTAACACAGCAACAGGAAAGTAATGTAGAAACTGGTATCGGAGAATGGGTTGTTGCTATGAAGAAACGGATCATGTTGATTTTGGTAGCATTGTAGAAGACTATATTTGGACTAGAAAAGCAGTTGAATGTTAAAAGCAGAAATTTACAGGCTGTTCTAGTATTGTGTTCTAGTTAACTTTCAACTGCTGACAAAACACTATGATTAGTTCTAATTTGGGAAGAAAAGAGTTTATTTGTCTTACATCTCCTGAGGAACTCAGGGCAGGAATCTGGAAGCAGGAGAAGAAGCATAGACCATAGTGGAATGCTACTTACTGGTTTGGTCACCCCGATTCATGCTCAGCCTGCTTTCTTATAGAATACAGAATGACCTGTCCAGGGGTGGCACTGCCTACAGTGGACTGGGCCTTCCCACATCACTCAATAGTCAAGAAAATACCCTGAGACATGGCCACAGGCCAGTCCAATGGAGCCAATTCCCCAACTGAGGTTCCCTCAACCCAGATGTGTCAAGTGACACTAAATCTATCCAGCACAGTTTAGAAGTAGTCCTGAGATCAATTTAGTCCCAGAAGGAAATAAGGACTTAATCAGCAGCTGGGATATTTTGGCAAATAATAGGGCTGCCATCTGATTGTGGCCTAAGAACTTGGTAAGTATAAATTATAATGTAATGAACTAATTTCTTTGGTGGATGAAATTTCAATACAGCATAATATTAAGTATTTAGTATTGTTATTCATGATGAATATTATGTAAAACTACAATGAAAAGAGTAAATGTGGCAGAAATACTAAATGTAGTTTGGAGAGACAAAGAAGGCCCAAGAACTTAATGTTACAACCAAGGCCTATACTAGAAGAGATGTTGTCATTGTTAGGGAGATTAGAGCTATTTAAGAGAGGCCTCCAGATGACTGAACAATGCAGAGATCCCACAGAGCAAGACTTCAGCCAGCTAAACATCCAACTAGTAAAAGAAAAAGGCGTAAGGAGTTTTCTGTTCCTTGAAAAATACAACATAGAAACCCAAGGATAATCTAATAATATAAATGACAGGTGGGAAATACCCATTGCAAATTAGCAGCTAAACATGGCAATGTCATTCACATGGTGCTGGCTTACAAAGCATGAACTATCCAAGAAGGAAAGGGTCATCAGTTCTTCCTCATTGGTTTCAGAAAGGCACTGAGGACAGGCAGAGTGCAGCAGTGAGTCACTTCATAAAGAAGGCCCAGGGAGGCCAAGAGGCCCTGACAGGACGCTGTGTGAAGTTATAAAAGTCAAGCCTGGTTGGCAATGGAGAGTCTAAGATGTTGGACATACCAAAGACATAAAACATGAGCCAAGTAGATCTGTTCTCAGGGAGTGGTACAAGCCTGGGAGATTTACGTGTGTTGCAGACAGCAAAGCTGGAGGGGCTGAGTCATCTCAGCCCACTGCAGCTTATGTCCCAGGTAAGGAACACGGAACTACAGGGTTTGGTGTTTGTCCTGCAAGTCTTGGGCTTGTTTTTGTCTGGTATTTCTTCATAAGGTTCTCATTCCTCCCTTTTGGAATGGGAATATGTATTCTGTGTCATTTATGTTAGAAGTATGTCATTGTTCTTTTGATTTTTCAGGGGCTGACAGTTAAGAGGGTGCCCTGAGTCTCAGAAGGGAATTTGGGATTTTGAACAGTTTTGAGACAGTTAAAGACTATGGGGACTTTTAAGAACAAAATGCATTTTGGATTATAGAATGACCATGAGACTTTGGGAGCCAGAGGGTAGAATGTGGAGGTATGAATGAGGAATGTCCCCCACAAGCCCCAAGTATTTTAATACTTGATGCCAATAGGTGGCACTATTTGTAGAGGTGCAGCATTTCAGGATGAAAGCACACCACTAGGGGCAGGCTTTGAGAGCTCTAAGCCTACTCCATTTCCAGCTTCTCTGTTTCATATGACTGTCTGAAGATGTGAGCACTTTGCTTTCAGTTCCAGCTGCCTCCTGCCATGACTTCCCTCCATGATGGACTAACTGGTGTGGAGCCCAAAAACTCTTCTTTGGAGTTTCAGACGGCTCTCGGCCGCCATGTGGGTGCTGGGGATCGAACCCGGGTCCTCTGTAAGAGCGGTCGGCGCTCTTAACCGCTAGGCCATCTCTCCAGCAAAAAACATGAGTTAGCCACTGATTGCCCCTAAGATATAAGTGCCACTAATGCACCCATGTCATATGCTGTGCTGGACATTTAATGTGGATATTTGGTCTTGGGCTGTTGGGATAGCGCAGCCGTTAAAGGCTGAGGCTGAGAACCGCAAAAACTCTTCTTTCTATAAATTGCTTTGGTCATGGCCTTTGAACACAGCAATGCAAAATTAACTGTATCCTATCTTCACAGCACATTTTATTTATTTATTTATTTATTTATTTATTTATTTATTTATTTATTTATTTATTTATTTATTTGTGTGAATGTACGGTCTGCATGTACGTCTGTGCACCCGTGTCGTGCAATGCCGCGGAGGTCAGAAGAGGGTCTCGGATTCCCCTAGAATTGGAGTTCTCCTGGAATTGGAGTTACTGACCGTTCTCAGCCAGCCGCCATGTGGGTGCTGGGGATCGAACCCGGGTCCTCTGCAAGAGCAGTCGGTGCTCTTAACTGCTAGGCCATCCCTCCAGCCCCTCTTCACAGTACTTTTCTGAGATGTATTAGCTTCACTGTATGGATAAAGAAGTGGGGTAAGTTTCACTAACTTTACAAGTCCTCTCTTAAATGCAGATTTAAAATTGCTCTTATTCAATGACTTTTGAATTTCTAAAACAAATCTACTCACTTTTAATGATAAGAAGCTATTTAATATTCTAGTGAACATATTTTCTTACAATTCTAGCGTAATTTTGCATTTTCAGTAGTTTTGGTCCACTTATGCCAGCTTTGTAAAATGTTGTCAATGACTGTTCTGTACTCTGAAATACCCAGCACTATGTGAATGAGACTGGCCTAGGAACTGTGAAGGGAACTCCCACACACAGCACACAGGCTAGTAGTCTTGGGAGGTTACACTTTCAGTGATTTTGACTCTCTTCCTGCTTCTGTGATGATTGTGTATTCTTGTGTTAACTTTGGTAAAGTAGATTTCCTACAGAACTATTACAGATCCATAGGCTTGTAAGTTGAAACAGTATAATTTGATAAGTTCCTAGAAATTTGTCTGTAAAATAATTTTAATCTATTATTTTTCTTTTATGTGTGTGAGTGTATTACCTGCATCAGTGTTGTGCAATACCTGTGGAGGTCAGAGGAGAGCATAGTATCCCCTGGAACTGGAGTTATGGATAATTGTTAGCTGCCATGTGGGTGCTGGGAATTGAATCTCTGTCCTCTGGAAGAACAGCCACCATTCTTAACCACTGAGACATCGCTCCAACCCTGTAAAATAATTTTTATTTTATTTATTGGCCTTTGCTTAGTCACAGAGGTAATTGAGAGTGAAATGTCATGTTTTAAGAAAGTTTGGGGGCTGGAGCGATGGCCTAGCGGTTAAGAGCGCCGACCGCTCTTGCAGAGGACCCGGGTTCGATCCCCAGCACCCACATGGCGGCCGAGAGCCGTCTGAAACTCCAGTTCCAAGAGAACTCCAGTTCCAGGGGAATCCGAGACCCTCTTCTGAACTCCGCGGCATTGCACAACACGGGTGCACAAACCTGCATGCAGACAGTACATTGATACACATACCGAAATAAATAAAATTAAAAAAAAAAAAGTTTGTATAATTATACATTGCAAGCAATTTTATTACATAGGTGAATCAACATATGCTAATTGTCATTTTATGGCTTATTTTATTTAATGAAATGTTCTACATTTCCACTGATTTTGCTATAAGAGATAGGATATTACTATTTTTAGAACTTATATAAACTCCCCTGTGTAGTAAGTTGTATTGCACTACAGAAAAGTAGGGACATTCATGATGTCTTACTACATAATTTAGGAATAACTGAAAATAGGAGTTCAAGGTCATCGAACAAATGACGAGATAGAAATATTAGCTATCTTAATTTAATCAGTGTATGTTATAGGTATGCAGGGAAATAGTTCACTGCAATACATAAATATGTTCAATTATTATAGGAATGAATTTTTAAGTTTGATCTAGAAATGTTAACTGTCTTGACATAACCATCAAGTTCTTTTATGTATATCAAGGGTCAATTTCTCATCAATAAACATAAAAAGGAAGTATTTCACTCTTCATACAGCAGCTATGGTAATTTATATACTTAAGCCTTGAATGATGATTTGTCCTTGTGCCTACAAGAAGACCCATACAAGGAAAACTTTTTGCTAATGGCTGGAGACATGGCTCAGCCATTAAGAGCAGTTGCTGCTTTTGCAAAAAATTCAAGTTCAATTCTCAACAGCCACACTGACAGCAGTTCATTTCTGTCTGTAACTCCAATTCCAAGGTATTTGACTCCCATTTCTAGAGCCCAAAAGCACAGGTATACATGTGGTGAACATACATATATGCAGGCAAAACACTCATGCACATAAAATGAAAGTTTTTAAAATCATATGGCTACTCTGATGCACTGAAATTTCGGTTTCATAAGATCTGGAGAGATGGTTCAGTGATCAAGAACACTGGATGCTTTTCCGGAGGATCTTGGTTTAGTTATCAGCCACCACTTGGCAGCTATCAACTGTTGTAACTTCACTTCCAGGAGGTCTGAGACTTTCTTCTGCCTTCATAGGCATTGTATGATACAGGTGCACCTAAATACATGCACACAAAAACACTCATACACAAAAAATAAAATTACATTTGCCTTTATAGCTACAAATTTAAAATATAATCTGCTATGTTGAAAATGAGAAATGCTTCATATTGAATTTAGTTCAGATAAAATATACATGCTTTACAAATATGCCAAAGTTAATGGAAAAAATACATAAAGAAATCTTCTGCCTTAAGAAAAAATATTATGGTGCTGGACAAATTAAGAGTACTGGCTGCTCTTGTAGAAGATCTACGTTCAGTTCCTGCCACCCACATGGTAGGTAACAACCATTACAACTCAAGTTTCAGAGGCTCCAAAGCCCTTATCTGTTCTCCGTGAGCACTGCACAACACAGGTGCATTTACATATATGTAAGCATGATATTCATACACATAAATAAAATAAAATAAAAATTTAAAAAGAAAAATATCATTAAGAGCATTCAGTTTTTATATAAAATAATAACCAAATGTAAGTATTCAATATACAAAACTATTAGAATTTTTTTTACACTGTTTTTTTTTCTTTTTTTTTAATTTATTTTTATTGATGCTTTGTGTATTTCATACATCATTTTCCAATTCAGTTCAGGCATATATCCCCTTCCCTTCCCCCCCACCCCTCCCCTACCCATCGCAGATCGTGCATTCTGCCGTAAGTTTTCTGCATCTTTCTCTGCTTTTTTGTTTTGTTTTGTTTTCATTTTTTTTAACAATAGGTGATAATTTGTGACTACAAACATCCTTCATGTAAAACCAATTTGCAAGCAGTTGTGCCCAGACCCACACAGCTCATGGGTCCCACCATCCAGCAGGGGGTCTTGTATGTTCAATCAAGTTGATCAAATGAGTGTCCAGTCTATATTATTGTAGTTTCACCATTAACCCCAATCGAAGCCCTTAAACTGCCTTCTTTAATTAACTAATGGACATAGAAACTGTGAAAAGGATTATTTTCTATTCAGAACCAAATATAATAACTATTAGAATTTTTATCAATGAGGCAAACCTTTCATTCCAGAGAAGTCAGGAATGTTAACTTTGTTTCCTGTTAATGCCAAGATGGGAGCTACCAGCCAGTCCCGGGTGTTCCCTGGAAACCAGAGGCAGCTCAGCCAGGATTTTGGTATGAGTAGAAGAGGTAATAACAAACGTTTTTGCTCTAATTTTTCAGTAGTCAGCTACAAAGTGTTACTTTAGAGTTTAAAATCACCAGGTTGTCAGTATTCAAATTATGCCAACAGGATAAATGTAAAGCCACTCATAAAGGCATAATTTATTTATTAAATTATTATTTATTCTGGCAACATAATCATTAGCAATGAACTACATAATAAGTTCCAGAGTGGCAAAGCTCATTTTTTGTTGACTTAAAAACATACTTTAGCCTAATGACAGCCTTCAGGTGAAAGTGCTTTGTTGTGTGCCATTTGGTTGGATGTGAACCCCTCCAGGTGAGAAATCTTCCCTTTTCTTTTCTTTCTACTCGCCCAGTGTGAATCCTTTCATATAACCATTCTCAAGGACTCTAAGCATGGTATAGTGTGTGTTTGTAGGTAACCTGTCTAAAGCTAAGGGCAGACAATTCAGAAGATGGCTTACTATGTTTATGTGCTCTAGGACACTGTATAAGGATATGTTAATGAAATGTAGTGCACTTTCCAAAGGAAAAAAAATTCAAGAGAAAAGAAATCTGCATGACTAAATCATTATTTTTCTACCAAAATGTGTTTCAGATTTCCTTGAGTGGACGCACTGTAATTTCCCCTGGTGGGCAGTGGCTGCCCTTTTATTTACTCCTCTTGCTTCTAATTTAAATATTATGCACTAGACTATCATTCTTGATTTTACTGCTTTTTACTGCCTGTGGGGGTTTTTTTTCTTCCAACTCATTTAAAAGGCATTATGCTTTGATAATGGACTGTCTGAAGATGGAACTGAATTATAATTTTTTAAACTTCAATTTAATCAATGCCAGAGGCTACATAAAGATATAGATTTTTCTGGTAAAAAGTTCTACTGTAGTTGAAATCTTGCTGTATTGTTTTTATTAGAAAAGTTTAGACTATAAACTTATGAATATGTATGGATAAACATGTCAACAAAATATTTTCATTATTATAACTAATTATATCTGGGATAATGTATATTTTTAGTATGAACATGAAGGAGAAAAAGAACTCAGGTTTTGGTTCGTGTATCGGCTTTGATTTTCCACCTCCTTTATCAAGGCTGCATCTATTTAGACAGGCTGATCTTGAGCTCATTGTCTTCTTGCCTCAGTTTACCACCATCCCTGACCCTGAGGAGACTGACATTCATGACTTGCATTTTTATAGCTACAGAACCTTGGTGATAAAAACGATGACAGGCCCTTCAAGTAAGGTCAAAATGCAGTAGCACTGTAAATCATGCACATGGAAAGAGGTCTCAGAAACATTGTTATTCCCCTCGTACAAAAACGAGAGAAGTTACTGCTCTCTATATAGGTGTGGGTGTTGCTGGTATTTTTTTTTCCTGTACAGTATATTACAACAAAGAAAACTGCACATTTTTCACAAAAAACTTAATCTGCTTCTGAGTAACACAATAAAATATAACAGCATAGAAGATTCCTAGGCTAGCTATTGGTCTTCTGGCAAAATATAACTAAGAAGTTTGCAATGAAGTTAGCAAAGTCACTCATTTCTGATGCTTGATAGGTGGAGCACATATTTAAATTAAATGCAAATGGTGAACCCCATGGTTTAAGAATATCTGGAAGAAAGGTTTTACCCCCTCCCAGATCTGTACAACTTCAGACCTCTGGAACCAGCAATCACAGGACTATCTCCCAGATGTAATCTGTAAATCTTGGAGTATGTTTGGACATTTCAACTTTTTCTACTTTCTCCTACACATTCTATCTTCTGCTGCCTCTCCAAAATATGTCCATAATCTCTGCTTTTCTCCCCATCTCCACAGTAGTCACTGTAATACCAGACACTGTACACTCTCATTTGCACTTGTTCTGAATTCACTCTCCTAAATTATTAGATGCAATAACCAACACAACTCACATAACCACTGTTTTATGTGTTATTTATTTTTATTTTTATTTTTATTGTAGTATATGAGTGTACTACCTGAATGTAAGTAAGTGCACTCATGTGGTACAATGCCCATGGAGGTCAGAAGAGGATGTCAGATTCCCCTGGAACTGGAGATACAGGTGGTTGACAACCACCGTGTGGGTACTGGAAATCAAACCTGGTCCTCTGCAAAAGCAGTCAGGGTTCTTAACTGGTGAGCTATCTCTCCAGCCGCTGATAAGCACTGTTACTTTCTCTCTAATAGAAAATAAATGAAGAGCTTGTTATGGTGATTTTATGAACCTGGGAACCAGGTTCCATCCAGCTCACCACATGGAAATGACTCTCAAGTTCCATCCATATTTCACGACCACAGCAAGAACCTCAGGCATCACAAGAAGCAGTGCGGAGGAAGGACCGGACACTTTGATCCACACTTTTACAGAGATCAACCCCAAATACACAGGACACTTCAGTTACTCACAGGACTCTTTTACCTGGAAGATGCTTTTTGGCCAATAGTCCCACCTAGCAGATGAGTTTCTGCTTTTATGTGGTTCCTGACTGCCTTTCTACACAGTGCTACAATATCATCCTATTACATTTATATGCAGTCATCTTTTAAATGTAGGATAAACGTTTTGACCACTTCATGGTACCGTTAGAATGTCCTGTTATCTGCCTTATTGGTTCTAATTCTATTTTTGCACTGGACAACGCCTCCCCCTCTTCTTTCAGGTTTCACATTAATGTAATTTCGTCAAACAGATCTTCCCTGAGAATCTATTGAAAACTCACTACCTCTTTATTCTCTAGTTAGGAAACTATTTCTCACTTTATAATAATAACCAAAAATTTTTCTTTCTTTTTCTCACTTGATTCATCTAGACCCTCCAGTATCCTAAAAAAAAAAAAAGCCTTTGGGAGTAGGGCTCATGACATTTTTTTTTTACTAGAAACAAGAGTGGTCACAAATATGGTAATAATTAGATGAAAACCAACAAAGGAAAGAAAGAGGAGGAATGAGTAAAAATGGGGGAAGAGAAAAGAAAGAATATAGAAAACATTGTCTTTTGAAAATCCATGAATGTTATTATCTTTTATGAAATGATTGATAGTTTGACTTTCGCTTTCTGGTTAGACATTTTTCATTGTCTTTATTTCAGAGTTGTAGTTCAAATACTATGCAGGTAATTCAGCAAGAATTCGTAGAGTGAATATTTTGATATTAAATACAAAAACAATCAGTATTGATCTTAAAACGTTGTTTTGAAATAACATTACAAAACTTGTGTCTACTGGATTTAATCTCCAAATGAAAACAGAACAGTGAATCTGAAAGTTTTAAACCATTTTCACACTCCCCAATAAGAAAATGTTTTTAATAAGTTTTAGAATGATTTATATACGTCAAGGCAGGCCTTTATTAAAAATATCTTACATGTCCCTAGAAATCCAGGGAAATGTAGAAATTAAGTCTGTATGAGGTATGTTTTATAAAACAGTTCTCCTGCTGCTATAATCATTCATAAAAAAGCAAAATACCCTTAAAGATTTAATTCTTGTGTAGTAATGAACATGGAAGAATACTAATAGTTACAGACCAGTTATTTCCCCAAGAAATTAATATAACTGTATAATGTCCCTGCCTAACTCAGTAGGAAATTTCATGTGTCTTAAGCAGAGTTCATAAAGTATTTTTGTTCAATTTTCAGTAGGAGTACTTTGCTTTGTCTTTTTCTGAATAATTCTACTTTGTAATAATGATTACAAAAACTGAACACAAAAGTCACCTTGAATGAATTACATTTTATTCTCAATATTCTTAGCCAATTCAATGTCTACTTTGGTTGATTTAAAAAATAATAGGAGTGACAGTCTTCTCAGCAGGGGGGGTTCTAGGACCATCTGAACCCCTTTGCGTCTAGCACAGGGTTCCAGGATGATCTAAGCCCTGTCACTTCCTTCCAGCACAAGGTGAGTGACAAGCTGGAGGTTCCAGGACCATCCAAGCCCTGTACATTTAAAGTGTAGAGTTGCAGGAGTATCTGAGGCCAGCCCCATTACTTCCAGCTCAGGGCAAGTGACAGGCCAGGCTTCTCTACAGGCAGGTTCCAGGACCATGCAAGCTCCATTGCTTCTGGCTCAGGACCACCTGATTCCTGTCACTTTTTAATGCACGGAGGGCTTCTCAGCAGGTGGGTTCCAAGGTCGTCTGAGCTGGTCAATTCTGATGCATGGTTGCAGGACCATCTGAGCCACATTGCTTCTGGCACAGGGTCTCTGGAGCTGTGCCAGCTTCCAGACCAGATCAGATAAGGCCCTAAGGTCACCTTGGCAGTGAGAGGATTGGGCGGGCAAAAACCAGTGCCACCCACCCCCCTAGTGGATATGCCAGTGGGAACAGAGAAGGTGACTCAGAACCCAAAGTAACAGAAGAGATAGCAAACCTTCCAACCTAGAGGAACAGGCCTTCAGTCAAAGGAAGAAGCATTGTTTACCCATCATATTATAAACAAAAAATCAAATCCACATACCAACAGCACAAAGGAAAATCAACAAGATGGGAAAAGCAAGGAATAAATCCCCAACAAAATCTAGCAGTCCTATAGAAGACTCCAACAATGAGTTCTCCCTGGAGATAACCCAAGACACAGATCTTAAAAGAACAATAATAGACATACTCAAAGAAATCAAGGGAGAGAATGACAAACTCAGGAATGAAGTGGAAACACCGAAAAGATCCAATGCTGAAATGAAACAGGAAACCAACCAGTGAATCAAGGATCTAGAAGGAAAGAATGACAAACTCAAAAGGGAACTGGAAATACTAAAGAAATCACAGGATGAAATGAAAAATGAAATTGAATACTCATTCAAGCAGCAGGAAAAGATGGGAGGAAGCTTCAGTAATAGATTGGATGAAGCACAAAGTATAATATCAACACTGGAAGAAAAGGTGGAAGAATTACAATGCTCAAACAAAGAATATGAAATTTTTTTTAAAAATCACAAAAGTGACACAATAGGGAAATATGGAACACTATGAAAAGATCAAACGTCTGCATCATAGGGATAGAAGAAGGAGAAGAATCCCAGAACAAAAGTGTTCATCATATCCTCAACAGAATAATAGAAAAAAATTTTCCCCAAACTGAGATATGACAAACCCATACAAATAAATACAAGAAGCATATAGAACACCAAATGGACAAGATCAGAAAAGGAATAACCTACACTGTATCATAGTTAAAACACTAGGCACCCAAAATGAAGACAAATTACTGAAGGCTACAATAGAAAAACAAGTTACATATAAAGAAAATCCATCAGAATGACAGCTGAATTTTCAGTGCAAATGATGAAAGCCGAAAAATATGGACAAAAGTATTCCCAGTAATATACAACTGTAGATGCCAACCCAGATTACTATACCCAGCAAAAATGTCAATTATACTTGAAGGAGAAAGAAAAATCTTTCATGACATAAGCAGAATGAAAGTATTCATGTCCAGAAAATCAAACCCTTCAGAAAATACTCGAAACAATTCAAAGGTCAGAGGAAAAGAGCAACTATCCCCAAGCAGCCAGAGAGAGAGAGAGAGAGAAATGAATAAGTATAACTGCAGAAATACAAACCTACACCAAGAAGGCAAACAGAAATTAAGGTAAAAGGAAGCAGCACACATCTCTCATAATAACCTTAAATATTAATGATCTGGACTCCACAATCAAAAGACATAGACTTGGAAAATGGATTAAGAAGCAGAACCAGGGACTGGAGAGATAGCCTAGTGGTTAAGAGCACCGACGCTCTTCCAGAGGACCCGGGTTGGATCCCCAGCACCCACATGGCGGCTAAGAACCGTCTGTAACTCCAATTCCAGGAGAACTCCAGTTCCAGGGGAATCCGAGACCCGCTTTTGACCTCCGCAGCATTGCACGACACGGGTGCACAGACCTGCATGCAGACAGTACATTCATACACATACAAAGATAAATAATAATAAAAAAAATAAAAAAAAGAAGCAGAACCAATCTATATGCTGCTGTCTACAAGAAACCCATCTCACCCTCAAGAATAGGCATCAACTTAAAAATGAAAAGATGGAAAAAAGTATTCCAAGCAAATGGTACCAAAAAGAAAGCAGAGGAGGTCAGCTGCTAGTCTAATATCAAGACAAATAGACTTCAAAGTAAAGCTAATCAGAAGAGACAAAGAGGCCATGTACATCCTGCAAAAACAATTAACAATGAAAGATTTATAATCAATGAAAATAATATATAATATTATATATAGATAGTTATATTATATATGCAGGGCAAACTCTGGGTCACTGAATTCATAAACACAATTCACAGGACCTCAAGGCACAGATGTTCCTAGCACACTAATAGTGGGTGATTTCAATATCCCTTGAGCCATTAGATAGGTTAACATTGAAAAAAAGAATAAACAGAGAGACATCTGAACTGAACAATATAATACAACAAATGGACCTCACAGACGTCTACAGAATATCCACCAAACACCAGAGAAATTCGTTTCACTCACATCCCCTAACAGTCTCCAAAATTGATCACATACAGGGACACAGAAAAAATCTCTACAAATACAAAGGGATGAAAATAATTCCATCCATTGTTTCAGACCACAGAGCAATATAGCTCAATATCAACACAGAAAAAACCCTACTACTGCAAGAACACTTGGAGAAAAGCCTTTGACAAAATCCAGTATCCCTTCATGCTTATAGTCCCATAGAGGGAATTAGACTGGAGGGAATACTCATCAAGTAATCAAAACCATATAACAGGAACCACCCACGGCCAACATCATCTTAAATGGAGAAAAGTTAGAAGCATTCCACTTAAAGGAAGGAATCGTACAAGGCTGTCTCCTGTCACCACTCCTCTTCATTATAGTGCTTGAGCTGAACAGAGACTTCACAAGTGGAGTAAGATGACTGAGAATTATGTCCTCCAGCAATAAACTGTATGTTAACTCTGATATATGTTTAGGATTCACATGTCCCTTTAATTTTATATTACTCTAAAATATGGATCATACTTTTTTCACCCACATACATTGATTACGATGTCTGAAAGTATATGGTAATTTAACTCTAGGGCTCATTAAAGTCTCCCACCTTATAACATCACAGTTGCTTTCAGAATAGAAAGAGATATAACAATGATATTGCTCAGCTTTCAATTGGGGGGGTTGGTACTAGCAACATCTTTGAAAGTGTTCACATCATTAATACTTAAGAAATGCAAAGTAAAGCCATTTTAAGATATCACCTCACTCTGAGGAAGACTGGCTAGAAGATCGAAAACAGAACAAACGAAAGCTGGAGAGGTTGTGGGAGAAAGGGGAACACTCCCAACTGCTAAGTGGGAATGTAAACTCATACAACCACTATGGAAGCAGTGTGGAGAACGCTTAAAAGACTCAAAATGAGCCTACCACCTGACCCTCGGTATATCCACCCTGGGTATATACCCACAAGACTCATCCTGCCACAAAGATCATGCACATATATGGTTGGAGCTCTCTTCACAATAGGAAGGAGCGGTAAACCAACCCGTGTCCCCCTCAACCAATGGAGTGGATTGAGAAAATGTGGTACAGCTACACAATGGAGTTCTATGCAGTGATAAAGAAAAGAATGACATCATGAACTTTGCAGGTAAATGGATGGAACTAGAATACATTTTGCTAGTGAAATAACAGTCCCAGAAAAACGATGAATGGTATCCCGCATCTGTGGATGCTAGCACCAAAAACCTAGTAGTAAGGCAAACTGAGCTATATATATATGCTGAAAGCAACTGTGCCATTATAATTTGAATACTTTAATGGATCTAGAATTAACCTACCACTTATTTCAGACTTTGTAATGTTGATATATGGGGGTGTGTTGTTAATTCCTAAACTTGTTTTGGAATTAACAAACAGTTTACACTTCATAATGGTGTTTTTATACGTGTGAATGGCATGTACATGCAGTGCATATTTTGGATCAATGTGGAGAAGCTTGTAAAGAACTAATGAATTATTGCCATGGACTAGTTTATATCAAAAGTTCTCGTAGCTATGACTAACAATTGAGCGTCGAGTAATAAATAATGACTTTACTTGTAATATGAGCATGATTAGACTATAAGAATTTCTCTGCTTAATAAAGAATTCTCAGAAAATTTTAAAATGAAAGAGCTTTTAAAAGCTTACTTACTACACAAGGAAGTGATACATTTTAATATAGTGATCTTATCATATATAAATTAGTTTCACTTAAGTAGGAGACAGTTTTTTATTGACTAATATAATTATGAAGAGTATGCTTATAGAATTCATTTAAATGAATTCTAAAGCATACATTAAATAAAAAGATGACTATTATGGCAGATTGAATAAAACCCACTACCAAGATTCCCACATCCTAACTCATGTACCTTCTGACAGTGTTGTGACTCTACTATGTGCATTGTCTGTGGCTGCTCCAGTATCTCTAAATACTATTATTTGATTATTTATGGTTCGTGGAGGTCAGAAGTCTCTCTCACCTCTCCAGCTCTTACAATCTGTATGTGCTCTCTTCAACTTGGTACCTGAGCCCTGCATGAATGAAAGCTTAATAAAGAAGACCTGTCCATGGACCAAATCCCAGCACAGAAACTGCGTAAAATAGGTAGCAAGAACCCAATCTTAGCAGAAGAAATATTGCCAGCTGATTACTTTGGGGTGAGGAAGAACTGGTCCTTACTATTAAGAGAGAGAACTCTGGATAGGCCTGGCTAGAGTTCAATGGAGAAATGACTTGTACTGAAGAACTGGCAGGGGAGATTAATTTGGCACAATGGTGCCCTAAACAACAGATGACAGAATGTATGAATTCCATGCGGGAGAGGGCTTCTGGGAGGTGGTGCCAGTGGAAGAAGGGGATGATTTAAAGATGATTGTGACAGAATTTACAAATATATAAAAATAAATTCATTAAATATAGGGAGGCATACCAATTGAGAAAGAGAAAAAATTGCATCATCAATTCACAAGATAAAGGCAATAAGACAATGGCTTCAATGCATCGAAAAGAACATAAATATAACTATACAGACGGAATAGGTGATAGCAGAGTAACACCCACGAACTGGCCACAGTGAGTCCAGACCGAACTATGACGCAAGAATTGCTATTACTCAAAAACAATAACAATAAGGAGACCTATCAACTTCCTCCCGAACTCAGAGTCATTGAGGAAAAGAGTGAAAATAATAGTAGATGATCACAAGGAAGGGAATCTTCCGCACAGCCGTCGTCCACATAGGCTCACAGCAATGGTCCAGCATCACATCCCTGCCCTCAACAAACCAGCATAGACATTGGAAGTGAGTAAGGCTCTAACCCTACCTAAGCAACTTTCAGCAACAGAAGAAAGCTAGGAGGGGCATATTGCCTTTAAAGCAGGAGCCATTGTAGGTTAACAAGGTTCAAATAGATGGACCCACAGAAATATTTTTGGAGACACAATGGAGACCAAAATAGACTTGTATATTAGGGCTTTCTACATAAACACACACACACTCACACTTATATATATATATAATCTATATATATATGTTATATATATATTATATATAATTTAATGTACTCTAATTAGATTATATATATATTTAAATATATATTTACAATAAAATATCATTAGTTGGGTGGGCGGCAAGTAAGTGGAGGTGGAGAATAAGTAAGGTGATCTAAATATCATAAAAATTATATTCTATGAATTTAAAAATGAGTTGTGTCTGGGATATTTGTTCTGTAAAGATACATATTTTGCACTTAGAAAGAAGTTACATTAGCTTAGGGATATGACAGTCTTGGGGATTTCTATAAGATCTATGACCCCTTCAGCATGCGTATTTGGCTATGTTTATAGTACCAGACATGAGTTAGCCACTGATTGCCCCTAAGATATAAGTGCCACTAATGCCCCCATGTCATATGCTGGCTGGACATTTATATGTGGATATTGGTCTTAAAGCTGGCGGTTGAGCCATCGATTGCTATTCTCCCTTAGCAGCGTATGTAGTCCTCTTACTTTTGAAGGCTCTACTTAAGCATGCATACAAAGTCTTCTTTTGGTGGATAAAGTAGTATATTTGTATCTTCTGGGGATTAGGACTGACATTTCATGGAGAGGGTCACACTTCAGGCTGCTGAAATTCTGATGAAGTTAAGATTGCTAATATCCTGGCATTAAAATTGGGAGATCAGTGGGCAGGGTGGCACATGCCTCAGGAGGCAGAGACAGGCAGATCTTTGGTTGAGTTCAAGGCCAGCCTGGTCTGCAGAGTGAGTTCCAGACCAGCTAGGGATAAAGAGACCCTGTCTCAAAGACCAAAAATTAAAAATGGGAGAGCATTGTGAAATCACAGGGTACCTGAAAGAAAGGACAACAAAATGAAGTCAACTTGAGAGAAACAAAACAACAACAACACAGTTGGATTTGAAGATGAAGAACTGGGTTGGTCAGCCAGTAATGGGGTTATTTCCCAGAAGCTAAAATGTTGGACTCCCCTAAGGGAAGAAAATGTCTTTGCTGACACATTGATTTCAAGTCAAGAGAGGGTTGGAGACCTATCTCTGGTGTCAGACTTATGGTATACAAAATCTTTAAGGCAAGTTTTTAAATTTTGAAAACATTAAATTTTTAGTAAATGGCTTTAACACCAACAGAAAATTAATATTGTTGCCCATTTAAACTAAAACAACTAGAAAATTGGTTAGTTTCTGTGGAGTTATTACTTACGTTGGTGACTCAAAGCTTGCATTTATGGAGTTATATTGTTGTCTATAGTGAAAATATGTCTGCTGCTTCACTTATACTTAGAAGAAACTGTAATGCCTTTTATATCTTACTTTCATTAATGTTTATGGAAAATAAACTAACTACTGTGAAATTCAGTACATTTCAAGTTTGCTAATATTTCATGAGAAATTTGTAATCACTGGGTGTTTATGCATAATCTTTGGGAAGTAAAGAAGATATCTATTTGTGTAATTCAGTGATAGCCTAAAGTAGATAATTGGGCTAATAAAGCCTGCAAGGAGGTTGAAATTTTAACTTTTTTTTTTTCTTCCATTTTTTTTTTTATGGTATTGTTTTTCTTTTCTTTTTTTTCTTATTTATTTAATTTAATTTTTTTATTGGCTTTGTGCTTTAGTACATCATTTTCCAATTCGATCAGGCATTTTTCCTTTCCCTTCCCCCCCCCACCCCCACCCCATCCCAGATCATGTATTCTGCCTTAACTGTCTTGCATCTTTCTCGTTTTTTTTTTTTTCCTTTTTTAGCATAGTGATAATCCATATCTGAGTACAGCATCACCATTTTCCATTCAGTTTCAGGCATATTCCCTATCCCTTCCCCCCCACCCCACCCCCACCCCAACCCAGACCATGCATTCGCCATAACTGTCTGGCATCTTTCTCTGTCTTTTTTATGCTTAGGAATTCACATTTTCCTCCATTAATTTTATATATTACTCTAAAATATGGATACAATTCTTCACCCATATACAGTAATTGCAGGTCTAACAATAATTGGTGGGTGGATTCTAGAGCCCTTTGAGAGATTCACATTATACTAACATAGTTTGCTTTCAGACAAACAAAAATATAACATAATGTCATTCAGCTTGCCTTTTTGTTTGGGGGGTTTTGGTGCTAGCATCCCATACGAGGGAGAACCATTCTCCCTTTGGGTTTCTGGGATTGCGTTACTTCACTCAGCATAACTGAGCTTCCGGCTCCACCATTTTTGCTGCAAGTTCCAATACCTCTTCCTTTACTGCTGAATAGTCTATCATTGTGTAGATGTACCACGTTTTTTCTACCACTCGTCTGTTGAGGGCCATTTGGGTTGGTTCAGCTCTTTGCTATTGTGAAGAGAGCTGAAATAAACATGGATGTGCATGTAATCTTTGCAGTAGGGATGAGTCTTTGGGGTATATACCCAGGGTGGTATGACTGGTCAGGTGGTAGGCTCGTCATTTTTTTAAGTAGTATTCTCCACACTGCGTTTCGATAGTGGTTGTACAGTTTACATTCACACCAGCAGTGGATTGATTGTCCCGTTGTTCCCCACAACCTCTCCCAATATCTTGGTGCTTTTGTTTTCTTGATCTTGCTGTGTTATGGAGTGAGATGAATCTGAGAGATGGTTTTAATTTGCCATTTCCTTAATTATAATGAGTTGAAACACAGATTCAACGGCAATACCCATTAAAATTTCCCATGAGTTTCTTTACAGAGAAAAAAATCCTTAAATTCACATGTGAAGAAATAAAAGACCCCAAATTGCTAAAGCAACCTGATAAAAGAAATAGTGAATTCAGGGGGATGTGCCCTAACCAGACTTCTAACTATAATTACAGGGCAATATCATAAACACAAGCAGCCTGGTACGTGGCAAAAACAAAGACCTGTTGAACGTAATGGAGCAAATTGAAGTGTCAAACTTAGAGCTCATACAAATTCATTCAGCCACCTCGATATTTGACAAAAGGGGGCAAAAACACCTCGTGGAGGAAGATAAGCCATCTTGCATCACCAAATGGTGGCAGCAAATAAATGTCCACATTATGAGTAAAATTAAACCCTACACTCTCACCACTGTACAAAAATCAAGCTCCGAAGATGTGATCAAAGAATCATCAGTGAAGCCGAAAACCCTATGGATAGACGAAAAAGTTGGCAACAACCCTACACGACATAGATGTAGGAAAAATAATTTTCTAATAATCAGACAGTAGCTCAAGGAAGTAAGTCAACAAATCAACAAATAGACCTCATAAAACGTCAAAAGCTGTCTGTACAGCGAAAAGACCATCAAGGAGGGATGAAACAAACCTAAACAGATGGGGGAACTATTGTTTACGCAGTGATTACATCTGACAACATTGAACATCAATACATATTAAACTACGCAAAAAATAAGAGTAAGATAACAATACCTATTACCAAGAAGAATGGGGTCTCGGCTGAACAGACCCGCCTTCCCCAGTCGAGATCACGATTGGCTGGAACATCTTGCACTTCTTATTTTTAACATATTTATGATCGCTCTAAACATGGCTTCCTCCCTACATTTTACCTGTTGATGCCACTAAATCTTTATGCTTCTTCCTTCTCGAAGCAATCCAATGGGGAGGGACACCTGTTTTTTTTACTGCTTGCACTTCCCAAGCCACCAACCTTTAAAATAGCATCCCACAATACGATTAAGCGCATTTGTGCCGATCCTCAATAGACCGTGTTTTATTTTATAATCTGTAATATAATATGCAAATGTGCATAGATATATGGAGCTACTTACCTGTGTTTTAATGTTTAATTGTTACATGTTATCTTGGAAACTCTAGCCAAATTCATTTTCTTATGCTTCAGTTTTCCTCATGATAAACTGGAGAGGTTGATACTAACATCAACTTCAAAGGGAATTAATTGGATCTTGATAGACAACCTTACCAACTGTACCTAGTGATTTAGACTCTGGGAATATATACCCTTGTGCAGTTCTAGAAGTCAGTTTCATGCTTTGTCCATGAATGTCCATGGGGATAGCTTCTATGTATGAAAGGAAGGAGTAAAGGTATCTCTATCTCAGGTGGAAGAGTTCAAACCACAGCACTATCTCACACAAAACCTTAACACATAGATTTCATGAAAGGATTGTAAGCCAAAATCACACAAATAAGCCAGTAAATCATAAATGAACACAGACATAAGGCCAATTGTTCACTTTTTAAAGCCACATGGTTTTTGTGTGAACAATAGATAACTACTATGTAGATGATAATGTTCTACTAACTTCACAATGCTTTCTAGAAACAATTTATAATTATTTTCCTTTTTGTGAAGCAGTTTTAAACACTTTACCCCTCAGTCCTGAGTAAATTTCTAAGAAAAGAACAAACTAACTATACACACTCACTCTGTAGCACCCTCTGCTCCTATCAGCTTGTTGAGAGTCTGTTTTCCTCTTGGCCTCTGCTCAGAACTACTTCTCTAGAGTCACTTCACAATTAGATTGTGATTCTTTAGGTTTGCTCTTATAGAAAGTAGAAAGCTGAGACAGTGAGGAAATTATAGTAGAGAAGCTCACAATAAGTGAGATCAAGTATGTATGTTAACATGTGGTGGTGTGTGGTGTGTGGTTGTGTGTGATGTGGGTGTGTGTGAGTGCATGTGTTAAAAGTAAAGTGCATTAATGAGTATTCAAAAAGTTTTGAATTAGTTGTGTACTTAGTTGATATTCAGAGGAAAATAATGTTGAGACTATTAATAAAGTAGCAAACAAATTTAGATCCAAATAATTTTTATGATAGTACTCAGTTAACATTAAACATCATGCCTTTAAAATTCTTGATTAATGTGAGCTTCAGTTCAGTAGATGTAAATGCAACTATACCATATGAGAACGTAACTAAAGGAAATAAATAATGTGATCATCTTAATAGAAGTAGAAAAGTATATTTGACAAAGTTCATGCAAGCCCTTACAAATAAGTCCTAGAACATACTAGGAATATGAAATACTTCTGGAACCTACTTCAAAAATAATAAAGGCTATAGATACAAACAAACCTATAGCTAACATTAAACTGATTTGGGAGGAAATTGAGAGAATTTTCAGTAAAAGAGAAGGAAATTAGACAAAATGGCTACTCTCCTTTCTTTTATCCAATTCAATGGCTTGGAATGTGCAAGGAAGAAGGAGAGAAAGGGAAATAGGAATCAGAAAGCTGAACGAAACCCTAGTATGATTGCTGATTTGTACTAGAATGATGCTATCCCTAGATGTAACAAATATCTTTTGGTAAAGTTTGTCAGGATGCAAAAGATCAATCGACAAAAATCATAGCCTTGTATATCCAAGACGAAACAACAGAGAAGAATTATGAAAAATAACCCACTCAAAATAGAAAACCTTAAACGTCTCCATAGTGAAGTTTAGACATCAAAAATGAAAGCAAGGAAGATAGTAGACTATGGAAAGACTTTCATGTACCAGATGGAAAATCAATAGGGTGGAAATAGCATACAATAGCAAAGTTATCTATATCTTTAATGCAAGTTCCCTCAAAATGTAAATGACATTCTTCATAAAAAAATTGAAGAACTTATATGGAATCACAAAAGACCATGAACAGCCAAAGAAATCCTAAGCAAAAATAGCAATTTTAGGTAGCCAGGATCTGATCAGAAATTAACTAGACTTGGAATGACAAAANCCCAGATTGAGGGCTCCCCAGGTCTCTGTGGAGTTTTCCAGGTCCCCAAAGACCAAGGGTTCCGCCAGACTTTGCCACCTCTCCACTTCCGCTCTGGTTCCATGGGTCACTATATTCTTATCAAAAGAACAATTAGCCATGAATATTTCACAATAATGAATTTATAGGCACCAAATTCTGGTGCACTGAAATTCATAAACACAATTCTACAGGACCTCAAGGCACAGATTGTTCCTAGCACACTAATAGTGGGTGATTTCAATATCCCGTTGAGCCCATTAGATAGGTCAATTGAAAAAAAAGAATAAACAGAGAGACATCTGAACTGAACAATATAATACAACAAATGGACCTCACAGACGTCTACTGAATATTCCACTCAAACACCAGAGAATATTCTTTCTACTCAGCATCCCATTTAACATTCTCCAAAATTGATCACATACAGGGACACAGAAAAAATCTCTACAAATACAAAGGGATTGAAATAATTCCATCCATTGTTTCAGACCACAGAGCAATATAGCTCAATATCAACACAGAAAAAAACCCTACTATCTGCAAGAACACTTGGAGAAAAAGCCTTTGACAAAATCCAGTATCCCTTCATGCTTATAGTCCTAGAGGGAATTAGACTGGAGGGAATACTCATCAAGTAATCAAAACCATATACAGGAACCCACGGCCAACATCATCTTAAATGGAGAAAAGTTAGAAGCATTCCACTTAAAGGAAGGAATACGACAAGGCTGTTCCCTATCACCACTCCTCTTCATTATAGTGCTTGAGCTGAACAGAGACTTCACAAGTGGAGTAAGATGACTGAGAATTATGTCCTCCAGCAATAAACTGTATGTTAACTCTGATATATGTTTAGGAGTTCACATTTCCCTTTAATTTTATATTACTCTAAAATATGGATACATACTTTTCACCCACATACATTGATTACTATGTCTGAAAGTATATGGTAAGTTAACTCTAGGGCTCATTAAAGTCTCCACCTTATAACATCACAGTTGCTTTCAGATAGAAAGAGATATAACAATGATATTGCTCAGCTTTCAATTGGGGGGGTTGGTACTAGCAACATCTTTGAAAGTGTTCAACATCATTAATACTTAAGAAATGCAAATTAAAGCCATTTTAAGATATCACCTCACTCTGATAAGACTGGCTAAGAAAGATCAAGAAAACAGAAGACACGAAATGCTGGAGAGGTTGTGGGGAAAGGGGAACACTCATCCACTGCTAGTGGGAATGTAAACTCATACAACCACTATGGAAGCAGTGTGGAGAACGCTTAAAAGACTCAAAATGAGCCTACCACCTGACCCAGTCATATCACACCTGGGTATATACCCACAAGACTCATCCTGCCACAAAGATACTTGCACATATATGTTTGGAGCTCTCTTCACAATAGGAAAGAGCTGTAACCAACCCGTGTCCCTCAACCAATGAGTGGATTGAGAAAATGTGGTACAGCTACACAATGGAGTTCTATGCAGTGATAAAAAAAGATGACATCATGAACTTTGCAGGTAAATGGATGGAACTAGAAGACATTATGCTAAGTGAAATAACAGTCCCAGAAAAACGATGAATGGTATCCCTCATCTGTGGATGCTAGCGCCAATTACCTAGTAGAAAGGCAAACTGAGCTATATATATATGCTGAAAGCAACTGTGCCATTATAATTTGAATAGCTTAATGGGATCTAGAATTAACCTACCACTTATTTTCAGACTTTGTAATTGTGATATATGGGGGGTGTGTGTTAATTCCTAAACTTGTTTTGGAATTAACAAACAGTTTACTTTCAGACGTCATAATTTTTGTATACGTGTGAATAGCATATATGCATATTTTGGAGAAGTACAAATTGGAGATACTTGTATGCTACATTGAGTCATATTTCCTTTTGACTGTTTCATATAAATAATTTCTCTGCTATATAAAATTTCTCAGAAAAATTTTTAAAATGGAAAAGAGCTTTTAAAAGCTATTAACTTACCACAAGGAAGTGATACATTTTAATATAGTGATCATTATCATATATAAATAATTTTCACTTAAGTAGGAGACAGTTTTTATTGACTAATATAATTATGAATATGTATGCTATAGAATTCATTTAAATGAATTCTAAAGCATACATTTAAATAAAAATATGACTATTATGGCAGATTGAATAAAACCCACTACCAAGATTCCCACATCCTAACTCATGTACCTTCTGACAGTGTTGTGACTCTACTATGTGCATTGTCTGTGGCTGCTCCAGTATCTCTAAATACTATTATTTGATTATTTTATGGTTCTGGAGGTCAGAAGTCTCTCTCACCTCTCCAGCTCTTACAATCTGTATGTGCTCTCTTCAACCTTGGTACCTGAGCCCTGCATGAATGAAGCTTAATAAAGAAGACCTGTCCATGGACCAAAATCCCAGCACAGAACTGCGTAAATAGGTAGCAGAACCCAATCTTAGCAGAAGAAATATTGCCAGCTGATTACTTTGGGTGAGGAAGAACTGGTCTTATTTAAGAGAGAGACTCTGGATAGGCTGGCTAGAGTTCAATGGATGAACTTGTACTGAAGAACTGCAGGGGAGATTAATTTGGCACAATGGACCCTAACACAGATGACAGAATGTATGAATTCCAATGCGGGAGGGCTCTGGGAGGGTGCCAGTGGAGAAGGGGATTTAAAGATGATTGAGATTTATTGAAATGTTATGCATGAAATATGCACAAATTCAATAAATAAATTCATGCAAAAAAGTAAGGATATAAAGATGCATCTCTCAATTCTCAGAAGAGAAATTTCTTATACAACGCATGGTGATTAGCAGAGTAACCCACAACTGGCCAGTGTCCAGAGAAGAGGCTGCAAAGTGCTTATCCCTGAATAGGAGACCCATATCAAACTTCCATCCCTGAAAGCTCAGGAGTCATTGAGGAAAAGGAGGTGAAAATAAGTAGTAGATGATCACAAGGAAAGGGAATCTTCCCAGACAGCCAGTCAGTTCCACATATGAGCTCACAGCAATGGTCACAGCATGCACAAATCCCATGCCAGCTCAAACCAGAAAACCAGCATAGACAGGGGGAAGTGAGTAAGAAGCTCTAACCCTACCTAAGCAACTTTCAGCAACAGAAGAAAGCTAGGAGGGGCATATTGCCTTTAAAGCAGGAGCCATTGTAGGTTAACAAGGTTCAAATGGATGGACTCACACAGAAATATTTTTGGAGACACAATGGAGACACAAAATAGACTTGTATATTAGGGCTTTCTCCCATAACCCCACTACACCCTCCCTTCTCTCTCGCATCCTCTACATCTCGATATATCTATCTCTCTCGCGCTCTACTTCTCCTTCCTGTCCTCTCCTCCTACGACTCTCTAATCTCTTACTTTACCTTCTACTCTTTCACTCCCCGCTCGTACGATTGGAGTGGGCGGAGCCCCTCCGTGGCGGTGGCGCTCCGTCAGGTGGATCACTAAATATCATAAAATTATATTCTATGAAATTTAAAAATGAGTTGTGTCTGGGATATTTGTCTGTAAAGATACATATTTTGCACTTAGAAAGAAGTTACATTAGCTTAGGGATATGACAGTCTTGGGGATTTCTCTAAGATTTATGACCCCTTCAGCATGCGTATTTGGCTATGTTTATAGTACCAGACATGAGTTAGCCACTGATTGCCCCTAAGATATAAGTGCCACTAATGCACCCATGTCATATGCTGTGCTGGACATTTAATGTGGATATTTGGTCTTAAAGCTGGCGTTGAGCCATCGATTGCTATTCTCCCTTAGCAGCGTATGTAGTCCTCTTACTTTTGAAGGCTCTACTTAAGCATGCATACAAAGTCTTCTTTTGGTGGATAAAGTAGTATATTTGTATCTTCTGGGGATTAGGACTGACATTTCATGGAGAGGGTCACACTTCAGGCTGCTGAAATTCTGATGAAGTTAAGATTGCTAATATCCTGGCATTAAAATTGGGAGATCAGTGGGCATGGTGGCACATGCCTCAGGAGGCAGAGACAGGCAGATCTTTGTGAGTTCAAGGCCAGCCTGGTCTACAGAGTGAGTTCCAGACCAGCTGGGGATACAAGGAGACCCTGTCTCAAAAAGACCAAAAATTAAAATGGGAGAGCATTGTGAAATCACAGGGTACCTGAAAATGAAAGGACAACAAAAGTGAGTCAACTTGAGAGAAACAAAAACAACAACAACACAGTTGGATTTGAAGATGAAGAAACTGGGTTGGTCAGCCAAGTATGGGGTTATTTCCCAGAAGCTAAAATGTTGGACTTCCCCTAAGGGAAGAAAATGTCTTTGCTGACACATTGATTTCAAGTCAAGGAGGGTTGGAGACCTATCTCTTGTGTCAGACTTCTGGTATACAAATCTTTAAGGCAAGTTTTTAAATTTTGAAAACATTAAATTTTTAGTAAATGGCTTTAACACCAACAGAAAATTAATATTGTTGCCCATTTAAACTAAAACAACTAGAAAATTGGTTAGTTTCTGTGGAGTTATTACTTACGTTGGTGACTCAAAGCTTGCATTTATGGAGTTATATTGTTGTCTATAGTGAAAATATGTCTGCTGCTTCACTTATACTTAGAAGAAACTTAATGCCATTTATATCTTACTTTCATTAATGTTTATGGAAAATAAACTAACTACTGTGAAATTCAGTACATTTCAAGTTTGCTAATATTTCATGAGAAATTTGTAATCACTGGGTGTTTATGCATAATCTTTGGGAAGTAAAGAAGATATCTATTTGTGTAATTCAGTGATAGCCTAAAGTAGATAATTTGGGCTAATAAAGCCATCAAGGTACGTTTTAACTTTTTTTTCTTCCATTTTATTTTTTATTGATGTTTTGTGTATTTCTTTTTTTTCTTTTTTTTAATTTAATTTTTTTATTGATGCTTTGTGCATTTCGTACATCATTTTCCAATTCAGATCAGGCATTTTTCCCTTTCCCTTCCCCCCCACCCCCACCCCATCCCAGATCATGTATTCTGCCCTTACTGTCTGCATCGTTCTCGGTTTTTTTTTTTTTCCTTTTTTAGCTATAAGTGATAATCCATGAGTAACAAGCATACACCATTTCTCAATTCAGTTTCAGGCATATTCTCCTTTCTCTTCTCCCCACCCCACCCCACCCAGACCATGCATTCTGCCATAACTGTCTTGCATCTTTCTCTGTCTTTTTTTATGCTTAGGAATTCACATTTTCCTCCATTAATTTTATATTACTCTAAAATATGGATACATATTCTTCACCCATATACAGTAATTGCAGAGTCTAACAATAATTGGTGGGTGGATTCTAGAGCCCGTTGAGAGATTCACATTATACTAACATAGTTGCTTTCAGACAAACAAAAATATAACAATAATGTCATTCAGCTTGCCTTTTGTTTGGGGTATTTGGTGCTAGCATCCACATACGAGGGAAACCATTCTCCATTTGTCTTTCTGGGATTGCGTTACTTCACTCAGCATAATGGCTTCGAGCTCACCCATTTGTCTGCAAAGTTCACAATACCATCTTCCTTTACTGCTGAATAGTACTTCATTGTGTAGATGTACCACGTTTTTTCATCCACTCGTCTGTTGAGGGCCATTTGGGTTGGTTCCAGCTCTTTGCTATTGTGAAGAGAGCTGAAATAAACATGGATGTGCATGTATCTTTGCAGTAGGATGAGTCTTTGGGGTATATACCCAGGAGTGGTATGACTGGGTCAGGTGGTAGGCTCAGTCCAAGTTTTTTTAAGTATTCTCCACACTGCTTTCGATAGTGGTTGTACAAGTTTACATTCACACCAGCAGTGGATGAGTGTCCCGTTTTCCCCACAACCTCTCCAATATCTGTTGTCTTTTGTTTTCTTGATCTTAGCTAGTTGTATTGGAGTGAGATGATATCTGAGAGTGGTTTTAATTTGCATTCCCTTAATTATTAATGATGTTGAACACAGATTCAACGCAATCCCATTCAAAATCCCTATGAGTTTCTTCACAGACTTGGAAAAAAAATCCTTAAATTCACATGGAAGAAACAAAAGACCCCAAATTGCTAAAGCAACCCTGAATGAAAAATGTAATTCAAGGGGGAGTGCCCTACCAGACTTCTAACTATATTACAGGGCAATAGTCATAAACACAGCCTGGTACTGGCACAAAAACAGACCTGTTGACTAATGGAGCAAAATTGAATTTCCAAACTTGAGCTCATACAATTTCAGCCACCTCATATTTGACAAAGGGGCAAAAAACCCTCAGTGGAGGAAGTATAGCATCTTCACCAAATGGTGCTGGCAAAATTGGGTCATCATTTGTAGAAGATTAAACCCCTACCTCTCACCCTGTACAAAAATCAACTCCAAGTGGATCAAAGATCTCAACGTGAAGCCTAAAACCCTGAAAGTGATAGACGAAAAAGTTGGCAACAACCTACAAGACATAGATGTAGGAAAATACTTTCTAAATCAGACAGCAGCTGCACAGGAAGTAAGGTCAACAATCAACAAATAGGACCTCATAAAACTCAAAAGCTTCTGTACAGCGAAAGAAACCATCAAGGAGGTGAGGAGAAAACCTACAGAGTGGGAGGAAATTTTTACCAGTGATACATCTGACAGAGCATTGACATCAAGAATATATAAACTACTCAAAAAATAAAGAAGTAAGAAGAAAAATGACTTACTCAAAAGATGGAGTAAAGAGCTGAACAGAGACTTCACCAGTAAGGAAGTAAAGATGGCTGAGAAACATCTTGACTTCTTATTTTAAATTTGGAATATGGAATATTTTCCTCACCAAATTGCTTACATATTTCACTAATATTAATGCTTACTTCACTAATATTAATGCTTACTAGCAATCCAATGGAAGGGACACCTGTTTTATTTTACTGATATGAATTCACAAAGACACAACCTTTAAAATAGCATCAGCAATACATTAAAGCATTTGTGCCATCCTCAATAGACGTGTTTGATTTTATAATCTGTAATATAATATGCAAATGTGCATAGATATATGGAGCTACTTACCTGTGTTTTAATGTTTAATTGTTACATGTTATCTTGGAAACTCTAGCCAAATTCATTTTCTTATGCTTCAGTTTTCCTCATGATAAACTGGAGAGGTTGATACTAACATCAACTTCAAAGGGAATTAATTGGATCTTGATAGACAACCTTACCAACTGTACCTAGTGATTTAGACTCTGGGAATATATACCCTTGTGCAGTTCTAGAAGTCAGTTTCATGCTTTGTCCATGAATGTCCATGGGGATAGCTTCTATGTATGAAAGGAAGGAGTAGGTGAATCATCTATCTCAGTGAAGATTTCAGACCACAGCACTCACCAAACCTTAACAATAATTTCATGAAAGATTGTAAGCCAAAATCACCAAATAAGCAGTATCATAAATGGCACAACATAGCAACTGTTCACTTTTTAAAGCCAATGTGTTATTTGGTGAACAATAGATAACTACTATGAGATGTAATGTTACTTACTTCATCATATGCTTTCTAGAAACAATTTATATATTTTTCCTTTTGTGAGAGCATTTTAAACCATTTACCTCAGTCCTGAGTAAATTTCTAAGAAAAGACAAACTACTATACACACTCACTCTGTAGCACCCTCTGCTCCTATCAGCTTGTTGATATCTGTTTTCCTCTGGCCTCTGCTCAGAACTACTTCTCTAGAGTCACTTCACAATTAGATTGTGATTCTTTAGGTTTGCTCTTATAGAAAGTAGAAAGCTGAGACCAGTAGGAAATTATATAGAGAAGCTCACAATAAGTGAGGATAAAGTATGTATGTGAACATGTGTGTGTGTGTGTGTGTGTGTGTGTGTGTGTATGTGTGTGTGTGTGTTAGGTAAATGCATTAATGAGTATTCAAAAGTTTGATTAGTTGTGTACTTAGTTGATATTCAGGGAAAAATAATTTGAGACCTATTAATAAAGTAGCAAACAAATTTAGATCCAAATAATTTTTATGAAGTACATCATTACATTAAATCATGCTTTAAAATTCTTGATTATATGTGAGCTTCATTCAGAGATGTAAATGCAATATACCATATGAAAGTAACTAAAGGAAATAAATAATGTGATCATCTTAATAGAAGTAGAAAAAGTATTTGACAAAGTTCAGCAAGCCCTTACAATAAGTCTAGAACATACTAGGAATATATGGAACATACTTCAAAATAATAAAGGCTATATACAAAAAACCTATAGCTAACATTAAACTGATTTGGGAGGAAATTGAGAGAATTTTCAGTAAAATAAGGAATTAGACAAAAATGGCTACTCTCCTTTCTTTTATCCAATATCATGCTTGATGTCAAGGAAAGGGAAGGGAAAAATCAAACTACCCCTATTATGATGCTGAGTTTATACTTAGAATGATGCTATCCCATAGATGTAACAAATACTTTTGGTAAAGTTTCAGGATGCAAAATCAATACACAAAAATCAGTAGCCTTCATATATTCCAACAAGAAACATACAGAGAAGAATTATGAAAAATAACCCACTCAAAATAGAAAACCTTAAACGTCTCCATAGTGAAGTTTAGACATCAAAAATGAAAGCAAGGAAGATAGTAGACTATGGAAAGACTTTCCATGTACCTAGATTGATAGAATCAATATGGTGGAAATACTACAATAGCAAAGTTATCTATATCTTTAATGCAAGTTCCCTCAAAATGTAAATGACATTCTTCATAAAAAAATTGAAGAACTTATATGGAATCACAAAATACCATGAACAGCCAAAATAATTATAAGGAAAAAGAACAATTTTAGGTAGCCAGGATCTGATCAGAAATTAACTAGACTTGGAATGACAAAATTCAGATGTACAATTGCATAGAAACAGACTGGTAGATCGAGATGTGCAATGACAGAGAAACAGACTGGTAGATCAGGAGGCAGAACCATGGTCCTAGAAATAAGCTCAGAGCACAGCTGTCTATTTTTTTTTGACAAAGTATTCAAAAACATGAAAAGGAAAAAAAGATAGCTCATTCACAACCTAGTTCCGGCAAAACTGGACATCCATCTGAAGATAAATGAAATTGGATTTTATCTTTCACTCTGTATAGAAAACAGTTCAAAGTGGATCAACAGCCTTAATTCAAAACCTAAAATACTGAAACTGCTAGAGGAAAACACAGGTGCATATGAAGGCCTGTACTTCAGGATGTAAGTAAAGGCAAGTTCTTTCTCACCAGAACTCAGTAGCTCAAGAGATAGCCCCAATAATTAGCAAATGGGGCTAAAAAATTTAAGAATTGTTTGCATAGCAAAAAAAAATTATCAACAAAGTGAACAGATAGCCAATACAATGGGAGAAAAATGTTGTCAGCTATACATTAGACAGAAGACTAATATAAGAAACGTACAAACTACTGAAAAATCACAAACACACACACACACACGTACCCACACACATGCAGGCTGATAACAAACAGATGAGCTAATTAAATAGTTCTCAGAAGAAAACACAAATGACCAGTAAATACTCTATAAACAGTATTCAACATCACCACAGTGAGAATGGCTACAATCAAAAACCCGACAACAATCCTGGCAAGAATGTTGAGAAAGAGGAACCTTTTGGGTGCAAATTAGTGCCACCATTTTTTTTTTTTTTTTTTGGTCTTTTCCAGACGGGTCTCCCTGTAGCCCCAGCTGTCCTGGAACTCACTCTGTAGACCAGGCTGGCCTTGAACTCACAAAGATCTGCCTGCCTCTGCCTCCCAAGTGCTAGGATTAAAGGTGTGAACCACCACGCCAGGCTTAGTGCCACCATTAATGGAATCATTATGGTATGGTAGTTTCTTGCAAAAATAAAAATAGGAGCCAAAGACATGGCTCAGCAGGTTAAGCAAGTGTATTACTCATGCAAAAGACCAAAGTGTGGTTCTCAGGACCCACTTCACACCACTACAGACATCTGTAACTCCATGTCCAGGGGATTCAATGCCTTCTTCTGGCATCCTAAGGAGTACTAATTAGAAAAGAAAAGCTCACGTTATCACTATTGGCAGATTATATGGTATTATGTGTAAGAGATTAAAAACAATCCCCCCGAAATCTAATAGAAATTATCAACAATTTCAGCTAAGTGACAGCTTACAAAATCAATTTAGAAAAATCAGTAGTCTTGGGGTTTGAGGGATGGCTCGGTTGTTAAGAACACTGGCTGTTATAGTAGAAGACCCAGTTCAAATCCTAGCACCTACTTGTGGCTAACAACCATCTGTAACTCTAGTTCCAGGGTATCTGACACTCTTTTCTGTCCTTCATGTGCACTGTATGATGTGCACTTACATACATGCAGGCAATATACTCATATACATAAAATGAAATAAATAAAACTGTAAAATATCAGTAGCCTTTGTACATACCAATAACAAAAAAATCAGAGACAGAATTCAAGGACAACCCTCTCCTTCACAATAGTTTCAGAAAAAAAATCTAGGACTCAACATAATCCAAGATATTGACAATCTCTATAATGAAAAATTTACACCTTTGAAGAAATTGAAAAAGTCACAGGGAAATGGAAAGACCACCTGTGCTCATTAAATGGTAGAATCAATATTGTCAAAATAGCCATCCTACAAAAAGCAATCCATACATTATATGCAATGTCAATCAATATATTCATGACATCCTTCACAGAAATTAAAAAAAAAATCCTAAAATCCACATTGGAATTACAAAAGACCCTGGAGAGTCAAACCAATCTTGAGCAAAAGGAGAAATGCTGTGGGGAGCACCATACCAGATCTCAAACTATATTACAGAGCTGCAGTCATTAAACTGCATGGTAGTGGTACAAAAGCAGATATGTGTATACATGGAACAAAATAAAAGATCCAAAACATGAGTGCATGCAGTTTTAGCCACCTGATATTTGACAAATTTGCCAAGTACAAACACTTGATGAAAGATGGCATGTTCAACAAATGGTGAAGGTAAATCCGAGTCTCTATGTGTAGAAAAATGAAATTAGAATCTTATCTTTCACCTTGCACAAAAGTCAACTCCAAATGGATCAACGACTTCAATATAAAACATGAAACTCCAAAAAAAAAGAAAAAAAGTCGGGCGTGGTGGCACACACCTTTAATCCTAGCACTTGGGAGACAGAGGCAGGCGGACCTTTGTGAGTTCAAGGCCAGCCTGGTCTACAGAGTGAGTTCCAGGACAGCTGGGGCTACAGGGAGACCCTGTCTCAAAAAGACTAAAGAAAGAAAGAAAGAAAGAAAGAAAGAAAGAAAGAAAGAAAGAAAGAAAGAAAGAAAGAAAGAAAGAAAGAAAGAAAGAAAGAAACTGCTAGAAGAAAATATAGGAAGTATCTTACAAGATATAGGTTCAGGAAAGAACGTTAAAAGTGGACATCAGTTGCTCATGAATTAAAGCCAATTACCAATGAGTGGGACTTCATTAAACTAAAAAAGTTTCTGTACAGCAAAAGAAACAATCAAGGAAATGAAGAGGAAACTGAATAATGTGAAGAAATCTTTATCAGCTACACTTCTGACAGAGGATTAGTAGCTAGATCATACAAAGAACACAAAAACAAAGAAGTAAACAAGTGAACCACTTAAAACAGAAGGACTTGAACAGAAAGTTCTCAAAGAAATAAAAATGGATAAAAAAAAAAAAAAAAATTTTTTGTTAAAAAAAAAAAAAAACTTTCAACATCCCTAGTAATTAGTGAAATGCAAATCAGAACTACTTTAAGATTTTGCATTACCTCAGTCAGTCTGGCTGAGATCAAAAAAACGACACCAAATCCCGGTGAAGGTGTGGACAAAGGGGAACTCTCACTCATTTTTGGTAGGATTGCAATCTCATGCAATCACAATGGGAAGAAGTGGTGAGAACTCTTAAAAATATTAAACTGAATCTACCATATGATCCGGTTATACCACACTATTTCTTAAATGCATTCTATCATTCTTCTTTAAATACCTTTCTACACCTCTGCCCACTAATCCTCCCAGCAGTATTTTTCTCCATTGATAAAGTATTTTCATTTCTCTTACAATCATCCCTGGTCAATTTAATGTGCTGAAATTTGACAATCTTGAAATGCCAGTAGGTTACTGTCATGGACATGAATCACCTGGATTAGAGTGACCCACCGTTCCCACTTTAAATTTAATATTACGTAAGAATTATGTCAACACAACTTTAATGTAAATAAACCAAAATACCTGACCTTATGTTTGAGATGAATAGATATATAATATTCATATTATAATATAGTATATATAGATATAGACATCAATATATATCCATATATATATGTGTGTGTGTAATTCATTTATTTGTTTAGTACAATTAATAGGATCTATAAAGTGTTTGTTTTTTTAAACTGCTATTTTTTTTAGGACCAATTGTGAATTCAGTGCACAGTATCATAGACCAATATTTCTTGATTCTTTGTTTTCTGGGTTCATGGTATATTTTGGATATTAACCCTTTGTTAGATGCATAGCTGGTGAAGATTTTCAGCCACTCTGTTGGTTTTCTCTTCACTCTCTTTGTTGTAAAAAGCTCTTTTAGTTTAATGAGGTCCCAGTTATTGATTGTTGACCTTAAAACCTGAGCAACTGATGTCTGATTTAGAAAGACCTTTGCTGCACCTACATCTTGTAGGGCAATGCCAATACATTGTTCTAATTTCAGAGGTTGATGTTTCACAATGAACCCTTTAATACATTTGAAGTTGAATTTTGTGTAAGGTCAAAGATAAGGATCTAATTTCTTTCTTCTACAGGCAAAGATCCAGTTTTACCAGCACCATTTGAAGTGCTGTCTTTTCTCCAGTGTGTTTTGGGGCCCTTGGTCAAATATCAGGTGACAGAAATTGCATGCACTCATGGTTTGGGTCTTCTAATTTGTTCCATTGATGCACATGTCTTTATGACTATACATTTGCAATATAGTTTGAGATCTGGTATGCTAATAGTCCCAGCATTATTCTTTGTGCTCTGGATTGCTTTTGTTGTCAGTATAAATTTTAGGATATTTTCTAATTCTGTGAAGAAGGTCATTAGAGATTTTCATTGGGATTGCATTGAAGTTATAAATCACTTTTGATAGGATGGCCATTTTCACAATATTAATTCTACCAATCTATGAGAATAAGAGATCTTTCCATCTCTTTGGGACTTTCTCAATCTCTTTCTTCAAAGATCTAAAATTTCGGGGCTGGATAGATGGCCTAGTGGTTAAGAGCGCTGACCGCTCTTGCAGAGGACCGGGGTTCGATCCCCAGCGCCCACATGGCGGCTGAGAACCATCTGAAACTCCAATTCCAGGAGAATTTCAGCTCCAGGGGAATCCGACACCCTCTTCTGACCACGACACAGGTGCACAGACTTGCATGCAGACAGTACATTCATACACATACAGAAATAAATAAAATTAAAAAAAATTAAATTTCACTGAAGAGGTCTTTAATATCTTTGATGAAGTTTATTCCTAGATATTTTTGAGGCTATCATGAAATCATGAATGGTAGGATTTCCATGAGCACTTTCTCTGTTTACTTGTTACTGGTACAGGGACTATATGCAGCAAATTTCAAATTTCAAATCACTTTCTACTGATTATGTACTTTAAAACCCTAACTATTTCTTCATGGCTTTATATTTAAATGTTACATCATAGCTTTCCTTTAATTTTTTTATTTATTTACTATTTATTATTTATTTATTTATTTATTTATTTAATTTCTAGTCAGTTTCTCCTTTTTTTGGCCCCTGCTTGCCCAGAAGTCATCTTGTAGACCTGTTTGGTCTCAGTCTCACAGAGATCCATATGCTTCTGCTCCACCACTCTGGATTTTAAGACATTAATCACCATGCTCAACTAGGTTAGGCTTCCTATATTATATGTCTGCCACCTGGAGATCAGGGAAAATTATGGACAAGTGGGCAAAAAGAGCCAGGAGTGGTGGATGACCAGAAGAAAACAGAGCTTTCTAGGCAACTGGGAACTTGCTCACAGGTTGCACAAGACCCATGGAAACTAAAGATGAAAACTCAGCATAGAAATGGGGACATGGATAAAAGCCCCAACCTTAGCTCTGAAAATATTGGCAGATGATCACTGCTGGATGAAGGAGAGTTGATATTCTTTAAGGGAGTGAAGATAGGCTGAGCAGGTTCAAGTCGATAAACTCACATCTGAGTGACATCTGGAGACATATAATGTTATGTATTTTGTGAGTTCAAGGCCAGCCTGGTCTACAGAGTGAGTTCCAGGACAGCTGGGACTACAGGGAGACCCTGTCTCGAAAAGACCAAAAAAAAATCGTAATTTATTTGAAGTTTGTTTCTTATTAAATCACCACTTAGCTCTCCCTTCTTTATTTTATACTAAATACAACAGAGGTTAGATCTTCATTGTGTATGGAAAATATTATATATTGGTCTTGCAATTTCAGCATGTTGATTTCCAGAAATAATCAATACTTGACCTACAAGTCAACAGTTCTAGGATTTATTATTAAGCAGCAGTCAACAACTTTAACTTGGAAAGATACTGATAACTTCCTTCCCTTATCCCATTAGGCATTCACCAACAGAGCCAAAAGCAACATGCAATGTATAGTAACTGTCCAGAGATACACCTTAAACCACACGTGGTTGAGAGGCCACTTTAGAATTAGGATAGTTTCTCCATTGGTGTTTCTGTACAAGTTGTAAGCACTGAGTAGCAGTGCCATTCACCACAGTTGCCAACCTCAGCTGCCAGCTCTCTTTGTCGCTCATCTGCTATGCTTAAATTTGAGTCCTAATGAAACTTACCTTCTAGGTGCCACAAAGGTTCTGATATGAGAGACTTCCTTGCCTTCCCACCCATAGAACAAGGAGAAATATGACAATGATGAGGTCGCTCCCCAACTGTAAATTGGAGACAACTATTGTAGAGGTAATCTCTTATAAAACCGGTAAAACTGCTTTCTTTAATTGACTACTAGACATGGGAACTGTGGAAGGGATTACTCTCTGTTCAGAACCAAATATAATACTAAAGTCCTAGGGCTATGCACTCAGGCAAAATATATTAATACAGGAGCTCTGACATCAGCAATGGATTGTTCTACCAGGTGGATGTTGGCCAGGGGATCCAAGGCCCCACAAAAGGTAAGGGCTCCTTGCCTCTAAGTTGGGATACCTACAGGAGGAGAGGCAATAAGACCCTGCTGCCGAAGACCTGACGTTAACATGGGAGGGATGTATTGAGACCACACATGCAAGTGTACAGATGGCCTCTGGAATGCCAGAGAGTGTTACCAAAGGCCACTAAACCAATAAAGCAAATATGGGTCTCCCTGAGTCAAGCAAGACTCCACCGTCAGCACCAGCTACACCTCACCTGCCTGGAAATACTGTGCAGCAGAGGCAGCCATGTGCCTGTATATCCCAAATCTAATTGGCTATTGGCTCTCCCCTTGGAGAAATAACCCATGGCTGATGCCACAAGCTTACATCCTCTACAGGTTAGGAGATGTTATAAGCCACAGTAAGACCCTGTCATATTTAACAGGGGGGAAAATTGTAATTCATGGATTAACATATCCAAACATGTGTCTATGCTAAAGTAACCTACCATAACTATTAGTGCTGCTTAAATACCTATATATCTAATTGCTTGTTCTTCATTAGTAGGATCAAAAGGTTATTCCTGGACAAACTGTCAGCCCATGAAAGGAAACAGCCAGAATTGACCAGAGTCCAAGTCAACAGCTCCAGAGAGAGTGGACTGTTTTACCTCTCATCCACCTGTGCCCCTTTTCTAAGCCTAGGGAACAACCTGCGGAAGAGGGGGTGGGGGTGGGGGGGGGAGGGAAAGGGAAATAAGCCTGAACTGAATTGGAAAAAATGTATGAAATGCACAAAGCATCAATAAAAACTAATTTAAAAAAAAATTACAGACTTGTTTTGGCTTAAGTCTGGCATGCCTATTTTAAAGCTTTCCCATAACACACACACACACACACACACACATACTTAAGATATATGTTGTGAATATTAACTTTTACTGTAACATATTAGGATAAGAAGATTTTGGTTCTAAGCCCATTGCAGTTGAGAGCTTTTTCCTGTATATGTTATTATTGCTATTGATAGTGAAGCCAAGTCTCCACTCCTCATTACCATATGGAAAAGGATATTCTTTTATTTATTATTATTATTATTATTGTGTGTGCTTGTGAGTACAGGTTGTGGTGTAAATGAGATCAAAGTGTTCTGGAGATCAAACTCAGGTCATCAGGATAGGAAAACAAGTGTGTTCATCTGCTGAGTCATCTTGGCAGAGGACCAAAGTTTATAAGTGAAATTGACTGATTTAACTTGAGTATTCAGTGTAACTAAAATAAACTGAATATTAAATTAGAACATTTTAAGCAACAGGTAGAGCAGACCATTCACCAAATTAAAGTGAATCAGTTAATATTTTAATCCCTATTATTTAAGTTTAGGAGATCACATTTTTCCCTTTAATTTTATATTACTCTAAAATATGAATATATACCTTCTGCCCATATACATTAATTACCATGTCTGAAAGTAAGTGATAAGTTACTTGTAGGGCTCATTAAGAGATTCACATTATAACATCACAGTTGCTTTCAGACAGAAAGAAATATAACAATAACATTGCTCAGCTTGCCTTTTAATTGGGGGATTTGGTACTAGCATCCACAAATGAGGGAAACCATTCCCAGTTTGGTTTTTTGGGGGGACTGTGTTACTTCACTTAGCATAATGGCTGCGAGCTCCATACTTTTACCTGTGAAGTTCATGATGTTATCTTTCTTTACCGCTGCATAGAACTCCATTGTGTAGATGTACTGTATTTCTGTTATTCACTCATCAGTTGAGGGGCATTTAGGTTGGTTTGGTTTTCACTATTGTGAAGAGAGCTACAATAAACATAGCTGTGCATGTATATTTGTAGTAGGATGAGTTTTGTGGGTATATACCCAGGACTGATACAGCAGGGTCAGGTGGAGGGCTCATTTTGAGTCTTTTAAGGGTTCTTAAATGACTTCTTTCCACAGTGCTTTCCACAGTGGTTGTATGAGTTTACTTTCCAGCAGTGAATGAGTGTTCCCCTTTCTCCACAACTTCTCCAGCATTTAGTGTCTTTTGTTTTCTTGATCTTAGCCAGTCTTAATAGAGTGAGATGATATCTTAGAGTGGTTTTAATTTGTATTTCCTTAGTTATTAATGATTTTGAACACTTTTTAAGATGTTTCTCAGCCATCTTTGTTTCTTCATTGGTGAAGTCTCTGTTCAGCTCTTTACTCCATCTTTTGAGTGAGTCATTTGTTTTCTTCCTTCTTTGTTTTTCTGAGTAGTTTATATAGTCTGGATGTTAATGCTCTGTCATATGTGTATCACCGGTGATTTCTTCCCACTCCGTGGGATTTCTCTTCACTTCCTGTATTGTTTCTTTTGCTGTACAGAAGCTTTTGAGTTTGACGAGGTCCAACTTGTGAGCTGTTGACCTTATTTCCTGTGCAGCCTTTATTTGATTTAGAAAGTCTTTTCTTACTCCTATGTCTTGTAGATTGCTACCAACTTTTTCTTCTATCACCTTCAGAGTTTCGGGTTTCAGGTTGAGGTCTTTGATCAACTTGGAGTTGGTTTTTGTAGAGGGTGAGAGGTAGGGGTTGAATTTTGTTCTTCTACATATGGTGATCCAGTTTTGTCAGCACCACATGCTGAAGATGCTATCTTTCCTCCAATGAGCTTTTTTTGGTCCCTTTATCCAATATGAGGTGGCTGAAATTGTATGAGCTCAAGTTTGGATCTTCACTTTTGTTCTATTGGTCAATGGTTCTGTTTTTGTGCCAGTGCCAGGCTGTCTTTATGACTCTAGCCCTGTAGTCTAACTTGAAGTTTGGTAAGGTGATCCCCCCCCCGTATTACATTTTTTGGGGGTTGCTTTAACTATTAGGGGTCTTTTGTCTTTCTGTATGAATTTAAGAATTTTTTTTCCCAAGTCTGTGAAGAAACTCATGGGGATTTTAATTGGGATTGAATTGAATCTGTATATTAATTTGGGTAGAATGGACATTTTTACTATATTAATTTTTCCAATCCATGAGCATGGGAGGTTTTTCCATCTTTTGATGTAATCTTCATTCTCCTTCCTTGGTTTAAAATTTTTGTTGTAAGGATCTTTGGTGTCTTCTATTAGTTTTGTTCCCAGGTATTTTGCTTGTTTGTTTTTGAGGCTATTATGAGTGTGAACTTCTCCTTTTATTCCTTCTCCAGTTGGTTGTTGTTGGTGGTGAAAAAAAAGGTTACTGATTTTTGTAGGTTAATTTTTTTATCCTGCCACTTTACTGAAACTCTTAATTGTTTCTATGAGTTTTCTGGTGGGGTTTTTAGCATCCTTCAGGTAAACTATCATATCATAGGCAAACAGTGATAATTTGACTTCCTTTTTTCCAATTAGTACTCCTTTAATTTCCATTTCTTTCCTTATTGCCCTAGCAATCATTTCAAGTATTATATTGAAGAGGAGAGGCGATAAGTGGTAGCCTTGCTGGCTTCCCGCTTTCAAAGGGAATGTTTCTAATTTTTCTCCATTTAGGATGATATTGGCTGTGGGTTTGAAGTATATGTCTTTGATTATATTTAGGAATGTTCCCGTCAGTCCAATTCCCTCTAAAACTTTAAAAATGAAGGGATGATTGATATTGTCCAAGGCTTTTTCTGCATCAATTGAGATGATTGTGTAATTTTTGTCTTTCAGTCCATTTATATGTTTTATGATATTTGTTGATTTATGTATTCATCTCTGGTGTGAACCTTACTTGAGCATGATAGATAATCTTTTTGATATGGGTCTGTATGTGATTTGCAAGTATTTTGTTGAGAATTTTTGCATCTATGTACATTAATAAGATGGGTCTATAGATTTATTTTTTCACTTTATCTTTGCCTGGTTTTGGTATTAGATGGCTTCATAGAAGGAATTTGAGAGAGTTCCCTTTGCTTGTATCCTTCTGAATAGTTTTAATAGTAATGGTTGTAAGTCCTCTTTATTTTATTTATTTATTTGTTTATTTATTTATTTATTTATTTATTTATTTATTTATTTATTGGTCTTTTCGAGACAGGGTCTCCCTGTAGCCCCAGCTGTCCTGGAACTTACTTTATAGACTAGGCTAGTCTTGAACTCACAAAGATCCACCTGCCTCTGCCTCCCAAGTGCTAGGATTAAAGATGTGCGCCACCACGCCCGGCAACTATTTTTATTTTTTTTTGTAAGTCCTCTTTAGATGTTTTATAGAATTCTGCTGTGAAACCATCTGGGCCTGGGCTTGTTTTGTGTGTGGTTGGGAGGTGTTTTTATTATATTTTCAGTTTCCTCAAATATTATGGGTCTGTTTAAACTGTCAATCTCTTCTTGGTTAAGGAATGTTGATTCCCAGGATTTCAGATATTCATAAATTTCTCTTACATTTTCAAATTGAGGCTCAATACCTAATTATACCTATATATCATAGCCACCTTCATTAGAAGGTTAAATCAATATTTTGTAAATATATGAAGACTGGCAATCTTCCTTATCCTCATACAGACTATTAAGTGGTGAGCATTTTGTCAACCAATTATTCTTTTTCTTTCTTTCTTTCCTTTTGTCCTTCTGTTTTTGTGTGTCTCTGTTAGCAGTTACTTATGGTATCTGTGCAAGTGAGTATCTGTGAGTAAATGGAAGCCAGAAGAAAGCATATGTCCTCCCTCTCTTTCCTCATCTTCCTTTGATGCAGAGTCTCTCCCTAAATACTTGGCTCGTACTTTTTCAGTGATGCCAGAAGCCATTAAGCCACAGTGAGCCTCCTTGTATCTGGCTACCTCAGAGATGGGGTTATAGGCCTTTTCAGAGACACCCGGCTTTTCAGATGGGTGCTAAGGTCTGAACTCTGATCCTTATGATGTGATGGAATCCATCACAGCTGCTGATGCATCCCTCTAATCCCCTGTCTATGATTATTATTGTGAGTTCTATGAATCCTAATGTAAGTAGTCATGCAAGTGAATAATCCTCAAATTTAATAAGGACAATGAAAGACATACAAGTGCTGTATTTCATTTAATGATGCATGATGTGTCATTTTTATTAGTGTGAAAGATAAACCTTATTAAATATCTTTGATCTTATCTTTTCCCATAGACTATGTAGCCATTAAATACATAGTTTTTGGGTTTTTTTTTTTTTTCATCAGTTGCAGAATACATTGTGCATCCCTTAGATCCAAATTAGGTTGGGTCATTTTTCATAAAATACAATTTTTGAAAAAGAAATATATATAATAGGTAAAACCTTATTTAAAAAAAAACTTGCAGGGATAGAACTAATGTTTAAAATCAATCAAGCAATGATCTGGGTACTTCATACCATCAGAAGATGTAGGCTTACCAGTAGTTATAATTTATTCATGTATAACCACAAAACACTCTATGGCCTAATTATTTATTTATATGTTGTCCATGTATTTACATTTGTGCTTATAAAATGTTCACATATACACGGTTTGTCTTGAAATATTCAGTACACAATTTTGGTGGCCACAAAATTATCTATATGGGAACTATGAACTAACACAGTGATGTGAGGGCTTCTACTTGTAGTATGTGTTTCTGAGTGTGGATGCATGCAGTTGTGCAGGACACTTGGCACTTACTTTTGGTTGCCTATCTTTTTTTTAAGTCATTTCTGAAGAAAATTAATGTGAAGGGCCAATATAGTTTGCAGACTTTTAGTTTATGATATACATCATGAACTAAATTCACAAACAATTCCAAAGATGAGAATTCATGTTCATATTATATTATTTCTGTTAAAATGCATTTTAGATCTTTGATAAGAATTAACCTGAAAAAAAGAACAAATAGCAAATATTATTCTTGACAAAGTAAGGTACCTTCCCAGTTTTATAATTAACTTGGTCTCCACGGAGACATTTTATAATAAATCCACACGTGGAAATTTTCTTAGAGCAGATTTAATAATGTGAAAATCCAATGGATAATATAATTGCTGTTGCTGGACATCATAAATTCTAATTGTATCCATTCAATTCATAAGTTACATTTATGCATGGTTTCATAGAATTATATTCTTTTAATATTGTGGTGTTCTGAAAAGCAAAAATTTTGGTGTTCAATTGTTCAGCAAAATTTTAAATTTTATATTCATTATGATACTCCTATAATTTGTTAGCTAAGGTTGACATCTTATCTAACTGCTACTGTGGCAGGACCTGAGTACTACTCAGAAGACTGGCAACTGCTTTCCCTCTTAATGTCTCCTGAAAACCAGATGCAGGATGAATGGACCTTCTGCTACAAACCATGCTTCATACCTTCAGACAAAGTAGAATAGGAGAGATCTTCTGAGAAGAACTCATCGCAATTCAGTAAGGTCCACATTATATTTTGATTGAAATTCAAATTATTTTCCATTCATCAAGTTCTGCATGGTTTGTCCTACTCTTATCTGTCTCATTTGTACAGGGTTCACAGTCAACACATTGATCTACACCATTTGATTCCACAGAGAGTCCTTGCACTTGCCTGTTACAGAGGCTTTTTGCATGGACAAGCTCTCCTGCCTGGATTGTCTTTCCCTGCATATTTTACATAGCTAGCTCTCTATTTTTGTTAGGTTTTATGTTTATCTGAGTTCCTTAGAAAAACAGCATGTCTACCTACTTGTGTGTTGTAAATATATATATATATAGATATTTAGTATATATATATATATATATAATGCATATACATCACCTATCTTCCCCTGAATTGCATTTTAACATCTTTGTTTATAAAAGTTACCCCTTTTGCCTTTTATCACAAATACCATAGATGATTTAACCATTTGTCATGTATACTTGGTTAAATTTGTCATACCTCATTAGAAACCACCTCCAACACAGAGGAAACGCAATGCTTATGCCTTTTTCTGACAATGTTTCTCTAATTTCAAGTACAGTCTCCAGACCCTGTTCAATATCTTTAAACATTAATTGAATAAATACACATATAATTTAAATATTTAATATACAGGACAGCGGGGTATGCACTACCATATGAAGCTTAATGGCACTACGCAATGTTGAATTTTCATCTCGAGTTTAGCATAACTAGATATGAAGCTAGAATTCTTTGCCTTATCTTTCATAATTTAAAAACAGAGAAGGTGGTAATTTGCCCATATTTTTCATAGTGCTTTGAGAAGCAGAATGAAATAATGTGAGCTGCGTTAATTGTTTTGAATGGTACGCATATTCAGTATATCTCAATTTCATCTAAAATAAATAAATAAGGAGAATTTTGGATATAGTAAGAAAACTCAGAAATTCTTCAGCATGTTTTACATGTTGGAAATTTGGCCCGTCCATTACTAAACACTTTATAAAAAGAGAACTGGAAAATGACTGTTGATGAAAAAACAGCCCCAAACCCAGGAAAGTGTGTTGGATGGGCTTTTCTTCCACTGTTGGTGACACCATGAAGTTTTAATGCTCACTTGTTTAGAGGTGGAGCAGATACCAAGTAACTCAGAAAAATTCCCCACGAAGGTGTAAGAGCCTGACACATCTAAAATAAGGAAATCAGAGCGATCTGCGTTCATGTCTCATCTAGCTTCTTTCTTTCACAATTCTTCCCATTTAGTTGACACAGAGAGTTCAGCCCCTGACCCCACCATGGGGATGGGTGGATGCGTAGAACTAATTTAATATAGCCATGGTGTACACTAACATGTGTCGTTGCAAAACAAAATCTCTTCAAAGTCTCTTCATTTGTTTTTCAATGAACAGCCCCCACCCCCTGAGTCCCAAGATGTAGGTAGTGGGAAACATCTGGCACTGATCGCATTTGCTGTATTTCCAGCTCCTCTGTGTTGTGAATTCCAGCCCAGCGAGACAGCCTGGGAGCTGGGGAGGGAGAGACACCTGTGCCTCAGGGATGCAGGTAAAGTCCATCACCTTCCTCCCAGAGACTTTACTCCGCTTCTCCCTCTGCCCCTTTGGCGTGCGATCTTGGACCTCAGGCTGCGTGGATGCTTTCCCGCTCTCTCCGCCCTCTGCACCTCCGCAAACCACAAACAGCTCCACAGCCCTGGGCATGCCAAGCAAAGCCAGGCTGCCAGAAGAAAGCGCTGGCACTTCTGGGCTGCCCTCCGAGGCAGCGGCCTCCTGCCATTCAGGTGGCCCGAAGTACGACCCCGCCCAATGAAGGCCTGCCGCCTCCGCATACGCCCCGCCCCCAGAGGCCCACTGTCCAATTGGAGGCTGTCGGGGGCGGGCCGTGCGGACCCGCCTCTCCAGTTAAGGCCCGGCCGGAGCTGGGCTGGAGCTGAGGGCGCCGGGAGCGGCAGGTGCGGGCGCGGGCCGCGCAGCCCGACGGCGCGAGAGCGGCGCTGCTGCTGGCCGGTGAGGACGTCCCCGCGGAGCCAGCCGCCCGCTGTGTCCCAGCCAGCGCCACACGCGCCTCGCCGCGGACAGTCCGAAGTCCGCGCTATGGAAGAGGAGAAATATTTGCCTGAGCTGATGGCAGAGAAAGATAGCCTGGATCCATCTTTTGTGCACGCATCGCGCCTTCTGGCGGAAGGTAGGACCTAGTCCCTGGGCGCCCTACCCGTCTGGTCCATCTCGCCCCACTCCTTCAGGGCGAAGTTGGGGAGGGCGCAGTGCATCCCTTGGCAGAAACAGTCCCTGAGATCCTGCTTTGGAGCCTAGGAGCGCAGCTAGGGCTGATTCAGCGGCTGGGCTCCTCTGTGGCTTAATTCCAGGAAGACCAAAGCATTGAGGTCTAATGGCAAGGCCGATGTGACTTGCTAGTATAGTGGACAGGGAAAACCAGAAAGTGTAACGTAGTCTACAGGGACCAGGGAAACCAGTCTAGAAGTAAATTCAGATCCATGTAGTGTTCTGAGAGCTTCTTAGTCCCCGATCAGCGTGCCCCCCCCTTGAATATTTGAAAGTAATTTTGATCCCCTCATATCATCCTTTCCTGTGCAAAGTCTTAAAATTAAAATGCATTAAAGTATTAATGTTTGTGTATTTATGCGAACGTGCTTAACAGAGACTAAAGTGCTTAAGATGTTCTTGAAGCGTGATGATTGGGTACTGTGTGAGCTATTGGTCCCTAGGAACGCTTCATAATTGATCAACTGTTATACTAAGTGTGCCTTTTCTTTTGTGCACCTGTAGTGATAAAGGAGATTCTATTCCCAGGGGAACACATTTGTCTTACCTTTTGCATTGCTTTACAAGGTCGTGGGAAGCCCCCCCCACACACACACAAACTTATCTTTCAAAAACATTAACCTAAATTATTATATTTATGTTGAAATAATTCTAACTACGGAAGACACAGGATACCCAGTAATCTACACATTCCTCCTTAAAACAACCAACTGCAGAGTTTTTTGGATGAATGCTTCATTAATAATGAATTGCTTCATCATCAAACTGGCCACGGTGCAGTTTGGGAACGAGGGTTTTTGAGATCTTGCCTACAACAAAACTAAAAGTGACAACTTCTATTCCAGATCCTTAGCAGTAAAATAATTTTCAGACTTAGCTGCACACAAAAGGAAAAATTCCACTCCTCAATGAATCATGGACATTAGATTTAAGTTGACGTTTGATTGATTTGATGTTATTTATAATAATTTATAATCGCAAAGTATTTTTTATGGAAGACCCTCAGGAAGAAAATTATAATCAGAAGATGGAAGGTGTGAAAGGACTAAACTGTTTTCAAGGTAAAGACTGGTCTTGTAGAGTAATTGGAGAGCAAAATTCAATCATACAAATTGCTGAATTAATTAAGAAAACAGCAACGAAAGTGAAAAACCAAAGTGAAACAAAGAACTGTATTCTTCCCTTACTTTGTAAGGACAACTGCATAACAGTAATAGGAATAGAGAAAGAATGGCTTAATAAGCAATAAAAAATTAAGGATGTTTCTTCAATATTATACTTCGTTATGTTTCAAAAGTGTTTTAATCTACTGTACAGTTTCTTTAAAATGAAAATAAATGCAAATTGATGCTTTTCTTCTGACCTGATAATTGGAATTCTCTTTGAGACAGATGATTAATCTTAACAATTTATGTCATTAATGTGTATGATTGTACTTTCAGTACTAGCAAAGAGATTCAGGTGACAGTGGAACAGAGACCAATAATGCACATTCCTGACAGGTGAAACACTCAAAAGAAAACCAAATACCTGCTTTCTTAATGCCCCCCCCCCCCCAAGGAACTTGATTTCTGGATTACTTAGGAAATTGTTTAATGTACCTTGTAATTTAATCTTTTCCCAGCAGGGGGAACCCTGCCCTGCTTTTGTAAAGAAATAGGAGAAGGGGATTAAACTCCCCCCCCCAAACAAAACAAAACAAAACAAAAATGTCCTCAATACAAAGAAAAACATTTCAGCAAGAAACAAAGAGGGTTCATAAATTTCAGAGAAATCCTAATGAGGAAATATGAATGGAAGAGGTGACAATAGTGATCTTAGAGTAAACAGACAGTTACACAAATGATGCATGGGGAGTAAATTACTTCTCTAATTGCAGCCAGAGCTCTTTGTATGTGCCCAACAACGAGTGAAAGGTGAATCTTCTTTGGATTCTCAGGGAACCATAATGTGTATGTTATGTCACGGAGTTTTTCATTGTCTTTTCAAAAGCTGTTTGCCAAGGTTTCTAGGACCTCTGTAGAGATTTTATTTCTCATACTTGGAAGTGTACTGATGGAAGGCAGTATCTATAAATAAATCTGACATAGATATTCATTTGGAAGGAAAGTGCACATTGAAGTACATTTCAGTCAGTTTTGTGGAGACGGTCTTGAGACTGAGTGATAGAAATGATCCTGATGATTCACTTATTTGCAATGAGTTCCTGCGCTAATACATATAAAAGAAATGATAAACAAAATCCAATAAGCTCTCACAGTGACTTATTTTATGATTGGTGATAGATATATATCTATGCCCATTTCTTCCTGGTTCATTTAGAATCAAAGGCTCTGGGCTTTAGATTACTTTGTTGGTTATTTTGTCATTTTTGTTATATTTTATTTCATGTTGTTTCTGTTTTGTGTTTTCAATAGGGATGATTCATAAAAGTTAAAAACATATATTTTATATATTTGTGAATTAAAATAAATATTTTATAATGTGCCTTAAAGAGTTTTTATGATTAATTAAAAATTTCTTTAATTCTTAACTTTAGTTAGCCATTTGTTATCAGAGTTGCTTTGATTATGATAGCAGCTAACTCAGCATGAGTCTTCAACATCTACTTGGTTTCAGAATCTGCTTGCTCCTTGAAGTTGCATGAGATTATTTATATCTGTGCTATTCTTAAGAAACACAAGAAACTGTGCCTCTAGATATCTGTATTTTAATCCCAGGTGTATTTAACCTGGATTTTGTGAGCTTTTCTTCTCTGAGCCTAGTCTTCTTGTCTCTCAACTTAAACACTGGAGCTAGAAGATCTGAATGTTCCTCAGTTCTCATTAGGGTTTCAGACTCCTGCTGATTTGAAGGAAGGCTGTCTTCCCATTCAGAATATAAAAATCGATGGCTACATGCACATGTTTGAAACTTTTTCACTCTTCTCTTTTAATGATTATAATATATTCATTATATCGCAGTGTAATTTGATCCAGAGGCATTATTTTGGGCAGTGGAGATGGATTTATGTTCTTAAGTATATTGTAATTATTTTCAAGTTGTGGCTAGAAATGAAGGTTTGTGAACATATTTTTGTTTTCAGTTGAACATGCTGGATGACATATTCACATTTACAGATCCAATTATGATGATTTGATACTTTCAGAAGTATTACTAAATTCAACTCAGAATGTTTTGAGCCAGCCTTTCTACCTTGTGTTTGTCACAAATATTGATAAAGTAACCACTATTTTGGCTATCATATGGAAGGGTGAAATCAAATATTGCCAAATATTTCAAAAGTTAAAGTTGTTTCTGACATAATGTATGTACTGTTTTCAAATTTGGGTGAAAAACTTGATCTTGCATCTAGCAACAGCCTTCACTTTCAAAGATCTTTAGGAATTTTTAAAAATGAGAAGAAAACAGGGATTTGTATGTGCCATGAATGCTAACTTGTAATGATTTAATTACATTTAAATTGTCAATATGGATCTTTATAAGCTATAGAATTTATTCCTTAAATATTTTCCACAGAACTTTGGGAGGTCTTAAATTATGGAAATTAATGGTGGTATGCCTAAGATCATCTGTGATTTATTCATGTGACCAAGTTGATTTTTTTATCCTGATGCATATCTTTTCCATTATTTGTAGATTCAGGATAATCTTATTTACATTTCTTAAATAAAGAGCAAACATAGACACACAGTAAATTCCTGTTATCTTTGGTCTTCATTAAAAGAAATTTATGACATGGTAAAAAAATCTATTTCCACATGCAAAACACTTGCTGTTGAGTATCGACACTTCCTGTCTGTGATATAAGAGGATCTGACATTTGTATTTCTTTCTGGAATTCAGTTTTCTCTGTACATGAAACAGAAAATGGAGTACTTTATGAGGGATAGTTATTTTCAATGCAAAATTATGCTTTCATTAATATAAATAGTAGTTTTTATAAATACAAGAATACATTATACAAATATGATAATCATAATATTTTCTTTAACCTGTTAATGTCATTGTGTATTTATCCTCAGTTTGAAAACATCTTTTGAAACAAAACAAGGAAAATAAATCCTGCTTTAGCTTTTGAAACAAAAAATAAACTTTTGTATGAAAAATTATTTTAAAGGGGGTTTTTAAGTTAAGTGTTCCTCGCATCAGTGCTCACATGTCAGTCTACCTTGGGCTTGACCAGGCCTGGGTCTGTTTCGGTGGTAAATCCAGACCTCCCCTGGATTCTATCTCAGCCTGTAGCCTCTTAGCTGGTGATTTTATGGTCTCTAGGTTACCTTTTAGGAAATGCATATATTTCTTGTTATAGTCTCTTCTTCTTTCCACCTAAAGACTTCCATGCCCATCCTCATTGTCTTCTAGCTGCAGAAGACCAATTGCTTTTTTTCTGTTTAAGGTGGACCCTGTCATCAGTTAACACCAGTGTTCCTTGAGTCCTCTGACCCAGTTCCGTGGCCATTACGCCCTTTTCTCAGGCTTTTTCCTCTCTGTTTACTAGTTTTTTGTAGCAGGCTTGCTAGCATGCTCTAACCTGAATAACCGAAAAAACAGAACATGCGGTTTACTTACAAAAGTAATAAAATTATTCTCTTTGATATTTCCCTTGTGTAGTTCGAGCCTCTATTATTGGTCTATGCCTAGATGTCTCATCTTCTTATCTTACCTCTTTGAAATGCTTTCGTCTAGTCTCTCTCTTCACTACTGCCCTCCATCAGTCACCCTGGTGACAGAATCACCTCCTAACTGCCAGGTCTAGTAAACCTGTTCTCCTTTATCACATCACGGTCGGTTGTCTGCACTGTTGATACAGTTGCTGGTTTCCTCTTCTTTCCTGACTCTCTTTCAGCCTCTTCTCCCCACCTTATCACAGAGCAATTTCACAGGGGTTCATTCAAAATTAAATTCTGACCATCTCATACTTTTCAATAATTTCTGTTTCCTGCAGAGGGTGGTTGATGTTTCCTGCCATTCATACCACACGTCCTTCCCCGGGCTTATATCTTGTTCCATTCTGCTTAATTTATCACAGCTGTAACCATTTTGTTCCTTCTCTGTACTCCTAGCCACATCAAGCTGGATATGTGTTCTTTCTGGCAATCCCTGTAGCAGACCCGACTATCATTTCACCAGGTCATACCTGCCTGTCTCACTAGAATGAACGTGAAGAGCAGAGCCTGGTCTCAGTCAGCATTGTATCAGCAGTACCCATCATGGCGCCCCGCATGTGGGGCTGCTGAGCAAATGCCTGGAAATGTTTCTCCATCAGATTTCAGATTCTGCCCTGTTGGCCTCTCTGCTATGTCCTCTGACATGATGTAGAGTTGGCTGTCTCTTTTCTCTCTTTTATCTAGGGGTTTTCCTGTACTGTGACCTTTTGGAGGAATGACCTTCCCTAAATTGCTGCAATTTTTACTCAGTTAAACAAAGTAAGCCTGGCTATTCCTTCATCTAGGGCAACTTTCATAGGGGCTTCCTCATCTTATTCTTTATGGATTAAGTTGACCTCTGGCTTTCTTCTGTTTGACCTTTCCACTGCTACATTGTAACATGGGGTTCTGCTTGATTCTGTTTCTCCTCTAAGCTCAGAGATTAAAACCATGACTTTGATCCCTCAATTCTTAATATCTGCCTTCATTCCTATGTGTACAGGGCTTTAATAAATTTATAAAAGAATGATGTTGTATTTACTTAGTTCATTTCTCTTACTTAGAAAATATCTCCAGAAATAGCATTCTAGAAATTCATTCACTGCTGAATTCAGTAATATTTTATCAGTCTTTAATAGAAGAACACAGGGGAGCATTTTGAAAGTATTTATTCATTTTTAGAACTATTTTTGCAATAGTTATACATTTACAGGTAACTCTGAAAAGAGGGCCCGTTTTAGCCTTTATTTTCTGTTTCCTGTAGTTCAGTGTTCAAACCAAGAAAATGACACCAATTCATCGTGTGGGTACAGCTTTGCCATGTTCAGATTTACATGATTCTACTGTTGAGTTGCACCTATTCTATAACCGTGAACAGCATCCTCCTTTAAAATATCTATACTCGGGGCTGGAGAGATGGCCTAGCGGTTAATAGCGCCGACCGCTCTTACAGAGGACCCGGGTTCGATCCCCAGCACCCACATGGCGGCCGAAAACCGTCTGAAACTCCAATTCCAGGAGAACTCCAGTTCCAGGGGAATCCGAGACGCTCTTCTGACCTCCGTGGCATTGCACGACACGGGTGCACAAACCTGCATGCAGACAGTACATTCATACACATACAGAAATAAAAAAAAAAAAAAAAAATCTATACTCCACCACATTCCAGAGCAGATTCCATACCTAAGAGTATTTGGGCCATATGTAATGGATTCAATAGGCATAAAAAAGTAAGGGTGGATCTGGGAGGGGTTGAAGGAGGAAAAAAAAAGATCAACTTACATCGTATAGTTATAAAAAATTAATAAATTTTAAAAAAGAAAAAAAATCAAAATATTTTAAATTAACCTCTCCCCCCAAAATGCAGCTCAGTTATAATCTTCCCTCAGAAACACCTTTTGGTTATCTCATCTAGGCTGATGCCTGTGCTAGGTTGAAGAAAGTATTCCATCCAATTTCATGTCCACCTGGGACCTCTAAAGGTGACCTTCTTTGGAAATGAGGTTGTTCAGATGGATTCAAGTTAAGATACAGGATTAGGATGGTCACTAAATTCAATACCACTAGTGTCCTTCTAAGTAGAGGGAAATTCAGGTATGTCTATTATATAGAATCTGATATAAAGACAGAGACAGAGATCGGAGTGATCGCTCTACCAAGGAATGCCAGGACGGCTTGCAATTTAAAAAGGAAAGGAAGGGTGCCCCATGCAGCTTTCAGAAGGAACACTACCCACCAACATGCTGATCTTGGTTTCTACTCTCCAAGACTGAGAGAATAAGTCTCTGTAGTTTTGAGCTTATTGATCAAAGCAGCCCTGGAAAATTAATGTAAATTACCTTACCTAAAAAAATACATATACCCTTCTTCACAGTACTACTGATTGCCATTTTTAACTGTTTCGATACATTCCTACCTCACATTCCTTTTCCTTTTCTCCTTGGATTCTGAAGACATATAGTACACATCTATATTTTATTAAAAGAGATTTTATTTATTATTTTTATCTTATTTGTATGAGTGTATTGCCTGCATGTATGAATGTGCACCCATGTTTTTCAATGCCCTCTGAGGTTAGAAGAGTGCATCCTATTTCCTGGAACTGGAGTTAGAGACAATTGTTAGCCACCATGTGGGTGCTGGTAATCAAACCAAGAGGAGCTAGTGCTCTTACCTGCTGAGCCATTTCTCCAGCCTAAGAAGTACTCTTTTTTGGCTGTATTCTGACAGGTCCCTGTGAATCTGTCCGTCTCTTTCTGTTGTTTCTTTTGTTCTACTTTAAGTCAAATGGGATCTTTTCCCTGCTCTCTTACTGCTGCTTTTGAGTTTGTCCCATAGAAGGGTTTTAAATTTCAACTGCTGTGTCTTGAAAATTCCCAGTACTTCATTTTTGTGTGTGTGTATTTACTGAGACTTTGTTGCATGATCAGAATGTCTTGGGGATCCATTGATTGTTGTCTCTCATTCAAGTTGAGGTTTTCCTTGTTTTTGATATAAGATTTGATGTTTGAACTGCCTCCTGGATATTTGTAATGTGGTACTGTGCTAGGGATTTAGCACATGTCTCACAGTTCCAGTAGAGCTCTGGATCTTAAGTCTTGGCATGTAGTGTAATCATCTCAGTCATCCTAGCCATTAAAATATATTGCCTCCTGAAGAAGAGACACATCTTTATGTGAGTTTTGAAGGAACGTCAGATATTAGTATGTATAGTTCATCTAGGAGATTAATAGCAAATTTCCAGTAATTTTTTTAAATCAGTTCTCAAATGCAACTATTACATGGGATAATGCACAATATTATAAATGAAATATAGTAAATACAAGTTAAGTAGATTCATAGTGTGAGGTTTACCCAAGTAGATTCTGAGAGTGCTCCAGTGATGTACCAGAGAGGCATAGCAAAGCATTTTATGTTTCTAAAAGAACCCAAAACTATTGAGGCATTTCTTTCCATTTGCGGGGGGGGGGGGTATTGAAACTTTGTGCATTTCATCCAGATCATCTCAATCAATCTTAATAATCTTAATATCCCCTTCCCCAATGGCATTAAAATTAATATGGGTGTCCTGTCCAAAGATCTACAGTCTATAGAATCGTATTCTCTATTATTTGGCCATTTATGGTCTTTTATGTTTCTGGCCCTCTGTTTTATGAGGGAATTTCATTAATGAGAAATGACACATTAATTAGTGTCCTCTTTACCCCTATTCTATGTTCCATTATTTTTTTAAGGTGAACTGCTTGTATTTGCTTGGTACTCTAGCAATGAAGAACAGCTGTAGGCTTGATCTTGAGTATTGAGGCAGTGAGGGTTTTGTTCAATATTGGAGAGTCAGAAGAATTAAAGTTTGGTCAGAACCAGCCAGGTATCTTGACAATGTGGCTTGATTTAAGTGTTAAACATATTTATGAGCTATTAGTATTTAATAACTTGGAATCACATTGGTTGGTGTAACTGTATTGTTGTCAGAAACAGTATAATCAATGCCTGTTCCCTTTAACCTTCTTACAGAAAAACAGAATCAGTACATTTTGTCCTGAGTGTATTTTTAGGAGGTTCATAGTTGTATGTTGGGTAGTGACAGGTATTGAGTGCAGCTCAGGAGAGTGCCTTTGTGAAGGAAACAATATAGAAGCTGATATAGAGGGAAATTTGTATAATTTAGAGCAGAAAGACATGATAAAATAATGGTTACTTTCGTCAAGCATGCATTGTTTTACAAGTATTCATACTATAAAAGATAAAGGTATAATGCTCCTTTTATGAGAAAAGAGAAATAGATTAGGTGGTAGCATGATTATATTAGTTACTTTTCTGTTGCTATGATAACATAATGACAAAACATCAAAATAATCGATTTAGATTAAAAAAAAACTCACAGGTAGACAAATGCGTATGAGAATTTTGAAAAAAAAAAGTCAACAGAAATTACTACACTTTGACACTTTAAAAAAGAAAAAAAAAATGTGGGCTGGAGAGATGGCCTAGCGGTTAAGAGCGCCGACTGCTCTTTCAGAGGACCCGGGATCGATCCCCATCACCCACGTGGTGGCTGAAAACCGTCTTTAACTTCAATTCCAGGGGAATCCGACACCCTCTTCTGACCTCTGCGGCATTGCACGACACTGGTGCACAAACCTACATGCAGACAGTACATTCATACGCATATGAAAATAAATAAAATTAAAAAAAGAAAAATATGTTTAAGGGAATATCAAATTTTTCCTTCAAGAAGTTTTTGGAAAACTAACAAATCTTTGTAACTATAGAATTTCCTGTTTAAAATAATCATCTCCAGGAAATTAAAGGGGTTTGGTTAGAACACAGCAATGTGATCATTAACTGTAAAGGATAAGCAGAGAGTATAATACAGGTATTATGTTTAAGCTCAGAAACATTCTAAATAGAGTAATTTAAGTAAATCCAAAATGGGACTGAGGATAAACCGTGTCTAATGTCATTCTAAGATTCTTTCTCTGTAAATCAAGACCTGGTAAAGGAGAAGGAGTCTAAGAAACTCAGCAAAGACTAAAGAACATTTGGTGTGCTGAGGCAGATGACATTTGATGGTCTGCTATTGCTTTGGAATGGACTCCCAGAATGAAGGATGGATATGAATTGAACAAGTATGTGAAATTAGTGAAAGTTGGAAATTATTTCCACAGAAGGAAAATTCTGTAAATTAAAACATTATGATAATTAAAAGCAATAAATGGTGATAAAAGAAGCAATAAGTATTTGGAAAGAGTTGCAATAAACCAAATGGCTTCCTATTCAGTAAAATATGTAGAACACACACACACACACACACACACACACACACACACTGAAATACAGAAATCAAATGTGTGGTAACTATATACTGGGCACAGGAACTTGATGAAAGACAGTAAAGACTTCCTCAAACTGGTTGTTACTATCTGTTCTTTTTATTACTGTTACATTTAGAGAGGAGGAAGTAGGGAATGCAGCTAAATAAATGCTTCCCTTTATAAGTTACCCTGATCACCCTGTTTTATCACAGCAACAAAATAGTAAATAATCCACTCTTCTTACAGTTTCTGGCTTTTTATGAGGTAAATTTTAGGAAGAGAGAGTTAAAACTTTTAGATATAAAATAATGAATTTTGGGAATTGTATAACATGTGCCAGCAGTAACATTAACAACAAAAAAGGATATCTATATCAACCCTAAGACTGCCCTCACAGGACCTTTCCCATGATCCTCATTTCTATTAACAACCACTGTTCTTATTTGTAGGAATAGATACTTTAAACTCAATTTTATATAACATGTAGTAATATTGTATCTAATCTTGTTTTTTGAGTTCACTATGTCTTTGACAGTCATGTATGATGTATTTCTCAGAAACTTATTTCCCTTTAGTGCTGAGCAGTATTCCATTCATTAAACATGTGACAGTTTATTCAGTCTCTTATGTATGGCTAGACATGTGGGTGGTTTTCAGTATTACACTGTTATATGGCCAAGTTCATGTAGATGCTCATATTCAAGACTGGTGGATGTAACGCTCCCACTCTCCTTCCCTCCTGCCTATCTGGGAGGATTTCACTATATAGCTCAGACTTTCCTGGAATTCTCTATCCCAAGATGGTCTCAAAATTATGGAATCTTTACAGTGTGGCAGTCTAACCAAATCTGCATGATGCCAAACCAGTTGGCATACCAAGGTGGGTGGGGCAAATTTCACAGAGTCCCATCTCAATATGAAAAGATATTGGCTATCAGTTGTTGCTACAGGAGGGAATATATATATATATATATATATATATATATGTGTGTGTGTGTGTGTGTGTGTGTGTGTGTATAACAGTAATAATCAAAGAACATTGCAGGAATTGAGAGGGAGTGGGAAGGGGAAATGGGAAGGGTTGAGGGGGACTGGTGAGGGTGGAAATAATACAAAGAATCTAATCATGTATAAAATTTACAAAGTTGAAAAATAAGAATTTTTTAAAACTATGACCATTCTGCTTTGATTTCTCAAATAATGGAATTATAGCCATGGATGATGCCTGTTGCACATATGTGTTCTTTACATGGAGAGAAGAGAAGTTGCTTTCCTTTACATTAAATGGGTTATATTGTCAGTTTCTTTTTTTGTTTTGTTTTTTTTTTGTTTGTTTGTTTTTTCAAGACAGGGTCTCCCTGTAGCCCCAGCTGTCCTGGAATTCACCCTGTAAACTAGGCTGGCCTTGAACTCACAAAGATCTGCCTGCCTCTGCCTCCCAAGTGCTAGGAATAAAGACTTTGCCACCATGCCCGGCTATATTGTCAGTTTTCTAAAATAGTTTCATAATATCACTTCTTCACCAATAATATATACACATTCTGGTTATAATTTCTTGCTACAATTTGAAGTTCTCTGTCTTTTAAACAGCATATTTTGCTGTTTTTAAACGCTAACCACTTTTATTTTTATCTGTGTTTCCTTGATAAATGATGACGCTGAACATATTTGTATGTGATTTGCCACTTACACATGCTTGGGATGAAATGATTGCTTTGGTATTGACATGTTTTAAATAAGATTGTTGTTCTTTCACTATTACAAGAGTTATTTATATGCTATGGATTTGCATATTTATTAACCATATGTAGTTAAGATATCTTACACCATTATGTGACTTAAACTTTCATTTCCTAAATGTCTTTTTGAAGAATAGAAGTTATTATTTTTCCTGAATTCTACTTTAACACAATTTTTATTTTTGCAGTGGTATTTATGTCTTTTTTGGGAAACCTTTACCTTTCTCAAGGTCGTGAAGTTACTCATGTTTCCTGCTGGAAGCTTTATGTTAAGTTTTATGTGTAGGTTTATATCACATTCTGAGTTGCTGTTTGTACCTGGTAGTAAGCCTGAGTAATGTTTTTTGGTTAAGGATTTGATATTGGTTGTTTCAGCATCATTTTTCTGAGGTTTTTTTTTTTTTTCCTTAATGTTATTTTCCCACAGTGCTCAAAAACACAGTTTAAGGACAATGAATATATATATTTAAACATATAAATAGAAAAATAAATATGATAGTGTTAAATGGTATGTGGATTGCCTTCCTATGTGGAGCCATCATATATCTGCTTACAGCTTTGGGATTATCAACCAAGGCATGTCTTTATACTATATTTAAAATATATACGATTATATCACATTTTCCATTGTCTTAATTTAGACATAATCCTTACAGCGTATTTGAATAGATTCTACCTGTTATAACTGAGAACACAAAAAGCCATCTCAGAGACCATGGTTAGTTATCATTGGCCCAAGTGAGTACACTATTCTACCAATAAAGAAATAACATATTACCTAGCATGACTATTATGAGGAGGAAAGCTTGTTCAAGTATCACAAAATAGCAGGAAAGAGTACATACAAGCCATGTCTATTAGACAGAATATTGCATTTAGTTATGGGCTGTGTGCTATTTCTTATTTGCAAGGAAAAATGTGCTACCTGGAAACAAAATTGGCATCTTTAACCTAAGCAGACAGACTTGTAGACTAAGCACAGAAACCTACATCTGAGTCCACAGAAATTTCCCATCTTCTTCTCTTGATATCCATGGACATATTAACTAGCAGCATCACTATGAGCTGAAATAGGACAAAGCTTTTAAGATTACTCAAGGGCATAAATGTCTGGTGAATTTGCACTTATCCATAAAGGTAGACACTCAAGTATCATCATTGAGTAAACACACACATACTCATCACATCAACACTGTTGAATTCAAAGAAGATTCAACAGTGATCCATATTGACCTAACACATCATGGACAACATATGGCAAGATAATTCTCACACAAGTATATTTTTTCTGCAGATGGGAAGACTATAGCCTCCAGAGGAAGATGAGCTTATCTGTGACGTTTAGAGGGGTTGGTGTGGATATTTTTCCATCTAGACCAGGAAGAAATTTTATTTCAATGCAGAAAGCTGACTGTGCTTCCATTGGAATAGTTATAACAACCTGTACAAAGTTATGAGAAAAGGAATGTATGTGTGTATTATGCAATGCTGTGTGTGGAAACGTCCTTGGGGATGGGAATTCTGAGTAGATAGATAACCCATGAGTATCTATTTTCATCTCATGCTTTTGCAGTTTTGTAGCATTATGCAATCATTCCTTCAGTTTTCCTTAAAGAAAACCAATTTTCCAGCAGGGGTCAGTTAAAATAAAGAGAATGAAACTACTGATATGTCTCATGTTTTTCATTATTTGAGTCCTCCCAGTTAGAAATAAAAGGTAATTATACATTTCTTCAGTGTGATTTGTTTCTCTCCCGTAACAGATATTTTATAATTTGGGGGTAATTCCAGCAAGTTTGTTGGACCCATTTGTCCCCTTATCCCCTTCCTGTGTACTTATATTACAGTCCCTTGTTTACTTGGGCTCTGCAGTTAGATCAGAGCAGCCAACATACTCTATGAGGACAGCTCAAGCCTGACTCTCCAATGAACCTCAACTCCTAGTGTATTCAGGGTGTGTTTTAGACCTTATGTGCTAAGTTCAGACTGAGCAAATAGATATTCACATTGAGCCAACGGTTGGAGTGTTTCCTTGTTTCCCTTTGGCCTTCCAGAAGACCTAGCTAACCTCTGGTTCTTAAGAAACAGCAGGATTTTTCTCATCCTCTCCTCCCCTCCCGCCCCCATTCCTTTTGTTTCTTTTTTTCTCAGGCCATTATTCTGTTTACTTTCTATTGTCATGCTAAATACCTTTAAAATTTCATTTTTTTGATCCTTTGGAGACAGGGTCTCCCAGGGACCTCAGTATGTAGACCAGGCTGGCCTCAAAGGCATGCACCACCACGCCCTACTAAAATTTCATTATTTTAAAGGGAGAGTTGATATGGTATGATATAAATAATTTATCAGATGATTTTTGGAAGCATATATGCATTGAAGAATGATTAGATTTAACTAGTTAACTAACTCATTATCATTTTTAAATTTTTTATTGAGTATGTGATATATCAAATCCATGCAATGTGCATTTTGATTTATAACCTCTACTCTCTACCTTCCCTTCTAACTATTTCCCTCTCCTTTGAATAAATCCCCTTTCCATATTCATAACTTATTTTGCTGTTGATATTGTTTATTTATTATTTTTTGGTTGGTCTTGAGACTCATTCCATGACTATGTGAACTATCCATTTAACCTTGTTGGGCTTCTCATTTGTACACAACACATTGATTACCACACCCCCATAATTCATCAGTAGCCAATTGTTCATGGGAGTTAAGCCCCTTCAAGATGCATGATGTTAACTATTAATAGGTACAGTCTTGTGTTTATCCATTGCAGGCAGCCACAGCAGTTGTGAGTTCATGGATGCATCGCCCTTGCCGTGCCCAGAATACAAAATGTCATGCCTCTCTGTCTCTTCCTTTTAGTTTACATTCTTTCTTCCCATTTTCTATGATGTTTTCTGAGCATTAGAGGGGGTGGTGTAAATTTCTTGTTTAGAACTGAGCATTCAGATGTTGCTTACTCTCAGTACCCGGGGCAACCATGAATCTGCATTTACTGCTGTTCACTATAAATTGGGGTGTGGCTGGGGAGATGGCTCAGCAGTTAAGAGCTCTGACTGCTTTTGCAGAAGAGCTGAGTTTGATTCCCAACACCCACATGGTGGGTTACAGTTAACAACTGTCCAAAACTCTAGTTCCGGGGGATCCGATGCCCTCTTCTGATTTCCATTGGGATTGCAGGACACAGCTGAATGCAGGCAATACACTTATCACATAAATTAGAAATAATAAAGAAGAGGGGCTGGAGAGATGGCCTAGCGGTTAAGAGTGCCAACTGCTCTTGCAGAGGACCCAGGTTCGATCCCCAGCACCCATGTGATGGCTAAGAACTGTCTTTAATTCCAGTTCAAGGGGAATCCGAAGCCCTCTTCTGACCTTCGAGGCATTGCATGACACAGGTACACCAATCTACATGCAGACAGTACACTCATACACATAAAAAAATAAATAAAATTTATATAAAAAAAGAAATAATAAAGAAGAATAAAGAGAGGATTCCTTGATTAAAGCTGGAAGCAGCATCCATCTATGGGTATAAACAGAAATATTTAGAAGGTTGCTTGGTACTGAGACACTTTTAAACAACAGTATTGTTTCCTTTTAGGGCCTAAGTACCAGGTATGAATTCTTTCTTGTGGAGTCGTCTTTGAGGCCAAGCAGAGAACAGTTGCTTACTTACATAACAGCTATCTCACTGTGTCGCCAGTGGAATTATCTTGTTTACCAGGTCGGAACTCCAGATTATACCGTTCATAGCTAGCTATAGCACTTGATACCTTTTCTCCCCCAGCAACCTTTAAAGCATTTACCCATAGTGTGAAAATCAGCCAACAGAAAGCCATTTTCCAATTTTATTTCTCTGTATTGTATAACCAAGGTTGGTGCTGTCACAAGAAATAGGGTCTTACCAGCTAGTTCTGGTGGGCAGTCAAAAAAGAGTGGCAATCACTGGATTGTTTGGGCGACAGTTAACACACCATGATCATTCTTTATATGGAGAACGCTGACATTCATTTGTTTTCACATTTTCCAAGAATGTCCTACATCATCATTAACTACATTGGGAAAAATAGATCTGATTATTATTATTATTTAAGATGGACATAATTGGTTTTGTTATTTATAAACAAATGGAATTTGGCTAAATGAAAATAGAACTGATGCAAAACCAGGGGTCATTTCTTGGAATGGTAGTTGAATTTTGCTAAGAGTAGACACTGAGATAAGACATTGCATATAGTAGTAGCACACTATTTCTAATTCTCAGCAGTGACAATGACTTATGTTCCCAAGGAACCTTATTAATCCAGAAAGGTAGATATTTTTCTTTAAATGTGTATGAATCTAATTAAAACTATGTGAATATTTAAAATATATCTTATACACATATTTTTTTTCAAAGTCTGCTGTTCTTGAAGATGGATGTAAGAAAGACAAAGAATAGAGCTGCTCTCTGTTGACTCTTCATTTTTGCTTGACTTTTAGAGTCGATATTTATCTCAGACTTTCCGTCTATTTATTTGGCACAATCATTCAATATTCTCCAGAAGTAGCTATAGAGGTAGGTTAATTGAATTTATATAATTTATTTGCTTATTGTTACTATAATTATTAAGTCATATTTACTGTACAAATTACTGGCTATATTGTATGTTGATTGCACCCACCTCCCTAGCCCTCTCTGCTTCTTTCCTCTCTCCCTATGCCATGCTTATTTAATATCCCACTTCAGTTCCTTGCAGTCACAAGTTTTTCTCCCCATATGTGTGATAAAACACAAGACCCTTGATTTTTTATGTCTTCCTTACTTCAGTTAAGATAATTTCCAGGTCTGTCCACTGTTTTTTTTTTTTTAAATAACATGAATTTATACTCCTTTATAGCAGAAAACAGTCCATTTTGTGTACAACATTTTCTTTATTCATCTGGTGACAAGTTACTAGACTGATCCAATATCTTGACTATTATGAAAATTTCTCAAACAATTGTGGGAATTGTGTATGTCTTGAATGATGACTTCGTTTAGTGTAAATCCAGAAGTAGTTGTGCATTTGATCATATAGTTGTTTCATTTTCTGATTTTTAAGGAGGTTCTGTGATGTGTTCCATACTGGCTATACTAGCCAATAGTTATATACAGCTTACCCAAGGTTCCTCCTTCTCCATGTCCTCATGCACATATTTTTTGAGAAAGGGTTGGCCTGGAACTTGATATGTAGACCATGTTGGCCTGGATCTCACAGAGATCTACTTGACTCTTTCATTAAGTTGCTAGGTTTAAAGGTGTGTGCCTCCATACCTGGCATTTGCTTTCACAGACATTTTTGTTGTGCACAATAACATTTGTCTGTGGTAAGATAGAATCTCAGTGTAGTTCTGATTTTCTTTACTTTTGTCAATTTAAAAAAAATATTGAGTTTTTGTAATTTGGTACAACAGCTCTTAATCAAATTTAGATGCCACCCCTGTCCATTGCCCCTAAACCCTCACCAGACCTCATGCATTCTGTAATACAGGTTAAATCCTATCTAGTCAAGCATTTTTACCCAGATGTCCTTCAGGGCAAATTCATCCACTGGAGTATAGTCAGCTTATGTAGAGATCTTAAGTAAGGCATACTCATGCTCACCAGTCAGTTTCCAATAGTGCTCTGTCTAGGACTGGTCCACCACCCATTTCTCTCCTCCTTTCTGAGCCTTTGTTTAGTTGAGTTGTCCTGGATCCTGTGCTCAATGCCACCATTGAATATTTTTTCGAGTTTTTTCAAAGCCAATTTTTATTGAAGCTTTGTGCACTTCATACAAATTTTCCAATCAAACCGAGACCCATTCCCAGTTCCTCGCCCCCTTCACCAGAGCTCATGCATTCTGCCAAACATGTTTTTCATCTTTTGCTCAGTCTCTCAAAATTTTCTGTGAAGAAGTTTACTGTTTCGAGCAAAAGTTCATCATTTCAGTCAGTTCTTTGACCCAGTCTTTTTGTTGTTGTTGTTGTTGTTCTTGTTGCTTCCAATTTGCATCACTCCAAAATATGCATATATGCATGCCACGTATACCTTTTAGCATCTTCAGCTTATGATTTATTTTTTTTAATTAGGCTTAAAGTTGTCATGTTTGAAGTCTCTTCCTTGGAAAGCCCAAACCACCATCAGTTCTGCCCTTGTGCTCCACACTGGGGTTTTCCCTTCCCATGGTTACCAAATGAGGAACAGTAAGCACCATGTTCTTTCTTGATCCCCCTGTATTGATCTCTGTGATACAGCCTTGGTACTCCAATAGTGGCAATCAATACTCTGAAGAGGCTCAAACCCCTTTAGTAGCTCAGCCCACAAACTAGATATCTCAGTAGTCCCCATCTGGCACTGAAGGCCTGGAAGATTCTTGGAGAGGCATGAGTCTTCAGTCCATATTGGAAGGTTGAAAAGCTGTATCTCATGTCTTTGAAGGATGGCAAGAGCAGTGGCAGCCTCAGGGTAGCTGCACTTGCCAGTAAGATAGGCAAAACAACTGTGCTCTTTTTTTTTTTTTTTTTTTTTTTTTTTTTTTTTTTTTTTTTTATAATTTTTTTTTACTTTTTGTCTTTTTACTAAGATATCTAGTTTTAGATGTATTACCTGAAGTACCCTTTTTAGGCCTTTTAATAAATTATTTGGTTTCTGGGTTACAACCGCTTGTCCTCTTTGGAACACACTTACCCCAACAACTGTTAGCCCCAGATTAACCAAGGATTTATTTTCCTCAAGGTCACATTTGAGGATCTGGTCTTCAGTGTTTTTTTTTTTTGTCGGGGAGGGGGAGTGACCTCCTGGCTCCTTTCGGCTTGTTTCTTTACCTTCCATCCACTGGAGGTCTTGCTAGACTTAGACCCGGCTTTCCTTTTTGAAGCATGAACAGATTTTCCTCTTTATAGAATGGACAGCACTGGCTGGAGTCCATCAGTGGATCTCCAAGACCTCCCTGCACAGGAAGATCGGTGACTCACATTTGAGGAAATTTCAAGAGATGTCCCCCTGCGTAGTCCCTTGGTACTTAGTTGACCTCTGTGGGAAAGGAACAAAGTTATCCGTTAAGACCCTGGCCAAATTGGTATGGGCTAATTAGAGATGACTCATTTAAGCATCGCAGAAGGCTAGAGTTTAACACCAAGCCTGTACTTTTAACTATGTATAGATTTTACGAGACTTTGGACAAAAAACTCAAGCTCCTTTATATGAGAAATACAAAGAAGCACAGTCCCATAAGATACAAAATATCAGTGGGTTGGATACAAGTCGTATGACAAACTAGTTTTCTTATTCTTTTGATTTTTGTGCAACATACCCTCTACCCTATAGACACAATAATCTGCCTAGTCTGAAAAAAAAAAATGGAAGCTTAATTCTTATGAACCTGTTAAGGGATTCACAAATATAAGAGCACACTTGTTTTCAGATCAAGAGAGGAATATAACATTAACCATTGCTTTGTTTGCCTTAACAACTAGGTACATTGGTGATAGCATCCACAGGTGAGGGATAGCTTGTCATTACATTTTTTTTTTTTCCTGGTATGTGTATGAAATGTACTGCCTGCATGGGAGTTTGTAAACAAGCGTTCGTGATTGGCGGAGGTCAGAAAGAGGGTTGTCAGATTGCTCTGGAATTGGAGTTCTCCTGAATTTGGAGTTTCAGACGGTTCTGCCGCCATGTGGGTGCTGGGATCTGAACTCCTGAGTCCTCTCGTAAGCAGCGGTGGCACTCAACCAGTGGACCCATCTTTCCAGCCCTCCATCCCATTTGTTTTTACGGGGACTGTGACTACTTCTTAAATAATGTTTTATTTCCATCCATTACACTTGCAAAGTTCAATGATGTATTTTTCTTTACTACTGTATAGAACTTCATTGTTTAGATGTGCCACATTTTCTCTGTCCTCTCATTGGTTGAGGGGCACTTGGGTTGGTTTCCAAAAGCTTTCCATCTCTTTGCTATTGTGAGAAAAGCTGCAAGGACAACGGACAAGTGCACTGTATTCTCCAGTGGATTAGTATGTGTGATATACCAGAGTGGAAGATGACTGGTCAGGTGGTTATGGCTCAATTTTGAGTCTTTAAGGGCCCACACTGCTTTCCATAGTGGTTGTACTGATTTGCATTCCCAACCAGTAGTGGTTGATGTTCCGCTTTCCCCCAGAGTACCAGCGTGATTACGAACTCCGAGCATTTGGGTATCATGTTTGTTTTCTTTTCTTGACCACTTAGGCAAGAGTTCTTACTAGGGAAGAGATGATATCTCAAAAGTTTTGGTTTGCATTTCCTTTAATTATTGACAACCATTGAACACTTTTTAAACTATATCTCAGCCATCTCTAATTCCTATGTGGAAGCATCTGTTCAGACCTCCTTACTACATCTTTTGAGTGAGTCATTTGTTTTCTTTTGTTTGTTTTTGAGTATTAATATATTTGAAAATCAATGCTTCTTGTCAGTGTATCAAAGGTGAAGATTCCTCCCACGTGTGTGTGTTTTTTATTTATTTCCTTGTTGTTTTGCTTTGGGGCCTGTATAAGAAGCTTTTGAGTTTAATGAGGTCCCATTTGAATTGTTGACCACTTATTTCCGAGCAGGCTGTCTGTCTGATTATAGTCTTTGTCACTAAAAAGTTTTTAGGTTGTGCTACGTCTTTTCTTCTGAATCCGACCTTCCAGAGTTATTGGGTTCTCATGGTTGGTTTTGATATTTTTCCTAATTTTTATTGTGGAGTTTGTTGGAACACTTCAATCACAGTAGTTCTTAAATGTAGAAGCCCTCCTCACATCTATGCTCCAATCAACTTAATGGCTCATGTATTCCTCACAACTTGTTAGGAGTCCTATTCAGATACCAGGCATTTGTAAACAAAATGTCCTTAGTGCAAATTCATCCACTAGAATCCAGCTCCGGCTATGCTAGAGGAATCATAAGTAAAGTATACATTCTCCCTCACCCCATACTTAACTCGCAAATTTTAGTCTTCAAATGGCCCACCACCTATTTCTCTTTCTCTACTCTGGGTCCTTGTCTGATGGAGTTGGCCTGGGTCCTGTGCTCCCTGCCACCATTGCCACAAGTTAACATATGCAAGCTTCCAGTGGTCTGAAGCTCTGCCTTTTTTTTGTTTCCTTCGAACCAGCTCTGAGCTTACAATAGGTTTTCTTTCCCCTACTTTGTTTTCTTTCTTTTGCTATATAGAAGTTCTGTAGCTTAATGAGATCCCAGCTATTGACTGTTGACCTTATGTCTGAGGCTGCTGACTACCTTCTGGATTTAGAAAGTCTTTCCCTACTCCTATATTTGTGGAAGGTACTGCCTCTGTTTTCTTCCTAACAGCTTCAAGATTTTCAGGTTATATTGTAGTCTTTGATCCATTTAGAGTCCATCTAATTTTCAACAAAAAACTTGTGTTTTGAACTATTATCAGGAGATGTTGAAGGTACACTTGAAAGAAAAGGGATCCAGAAGTTTGCTTTCTAGCTAGTTACTACTACAGGAAGCCAGCATTTAATCCCTTTGGGAGAAGTGGGAAGAAGGGTGAAATAAACAAATTGAGGTGTGAGGGACTTGAACATTTCATTAGCCCTGGGTAGAAAGCCCTGGTGGATGGGAATTCCCTGACATTTCATGCTTGTGATTGGAAGGAAAGAAGACTTCAACAGGCAGTTACAGGCCTAAAGGAAAAACACACAGTCCCTGACTCTTGGAAGGTGAAGATAGGTGGAATGCAGCAATGCGGACTAGCAGAGATTGTTAGGCACAGGTCTGTGACACATTAGATACTTGTAAAGTGGTCTGGCTATATAGTACCAATTAAACAAATGAGAGTCCTCAGCTACTTAGAAATGATCAACCAAGTAAGGAATGGTAGAAGATGGTTGTCTTTGCTTTACACAGCTGTCTGTAGGAGGCTATCTCCTCCCGCCCCTCCTATGACAAAATAAACATGAATTGGTATTGGAGTATGCCTCCCATGAAATGTTTCTGAATGAATGAACTTTAGAATAATGCTTCTCTTTACTGAGCTGAGGTAAAATATTGTAGCTGCCTGATAACAGCCTGCCACATTACAAATCACCATTTGCAAAGTTACACAAGGTGCCNTGGGCAGGAAGGTTAGATCCTGCCAGACTTCCTGGCACTTCTGTGTAACATTGATCCAGACTAAGACTGGGTCCTGTAGTTTCTGGTGTCCAGGGGAAGTCTCGGGATACTGATCTGACTGGATGCTGCAGTCTGGCATCTCTTACAGACAGGCAGTTATGTGCTGCGGTTGCACAGCTGCAATCCTGCAGGCCACCATGCAGAGCTTCAAAACATGGCTTTTCAGATCGCTAACTGAGATTTCAAATTCTGTCTATCCTATATCAAGCATGTATATCTCTGTCCATACTTCCATGTTCCACCTCCCGAATTACAATCTTGTGCTAAAGACATTATTTTTATATTTTTTATTATTTTTTTTAATTTTCATTAAAAAAAATTTTTTTATTATTAATTTTTATTTATTTCTGTATGTGTATGAATGTACTGTCTGCATGCAAGTTTGTGCACCCGTGTCGTGCAATGCCGCGGAGGTCAGAAGAGGGTGTCAGATTCCCCTGGAACTGGAGTTCTCCTGGAATTGGAGTTTCAGACGGTTCTCGGCCGCCATGTGGGTGCTGGGGATCGAACCCGAGTCCTCTGTAAGAGCGGTCGGCACTCTTAGCTGCTAGGCCATCTCTCCAGCCCTCATCATTTGTTTTTACGGGACTGTGATACTTCACTTAACATAATGTCTTCTATTTCCATCCATTTACCTGCAAAGTTCATGATGTCATCTTTCGTTACTGCTGCATAGAACTCCATTGTGTAGATGTACCATATTTTCTCTCTCCACTCATTGGTTGAGGGGCACTTGGGTTGGTTTCAGCTCTTTGCTATTGTGAAGAAAGCTGCAAGAAACAAGACAGTGCATGTATCTCTCCAGTGGGATTAGTCTTGTGTGTATATACCCAGGAGTGGAATGACTGGGTCAGGTGGTATGCTCATTTTGAGTCTTTTAAGGGGCCACTACACTGCTTTCCATAGTGGTTGTATGAGTTTACATTCCCACCAGTAGTGGATGAATGTTCCCCTTTCCCCACAACCTCTCCAGCATTTGGTATCATTTGTTTTCTTGAGCCTAGGCAGTCTTATAGGAATGAGATGATATCTTAAAGTTTTTGTTTGCATTTCTTTAATTATTAGCAACATTGAACACTTTTTAAACTATATCTCAGCCATCTCTAATTCCTCACTTGTGAAGTCTCTGTTCAGCTCCTTACTCCATCTTTTGAGTGAGTCATTTGTTTTCTTTCTTGTTTGTTTTTTGAGTAATTTATATATTCTGAAAATTAATGCTTTGTCAGATGTATCAGAGGTGAAGATTTCCTCCCACTGTGTGTGTTTTTACTTTACTTCCTTGGTTGTTTTGCTTTGCTGTATAGAAGCTTTTGAGTTTAATGAGGTCCCATTTGCCAATTGTTGACCTTATTTCCTGAGCAGCTGCTGTCTGATTTATAGTCTTTTCCTACACAAATGTCTTTCAGGTTGCTGCTAACTTTTTCTTCTATCACCTTCAGAGTTTTGGGTTTCATGTTGAGGTCTTTGATCATTTTTTCCTATTTTTATTGTGCTTTTGAACACTTCATACAGTAGTTCTTAAAATGTAGACCCCTTCCTCCATCTATGCCTCCCAATCAACTACTGGACCTCATGTATTCCTCACACTTGTTAAGTCCTATTCAGTAAAGCATTTGTACACAAATGTCCTTAGGTGCAAATTCATCCACTAGAATCTAGTCAGGCTATCTAGAGATCATAAGTAAAGTATATTCTCCCTCACCCAGTATTAACTCCAAAATTTCCAGTCTTAGAATGGCCCTCCACACATTTCTCTTGCTCAGATCTGGGCCCTTGTCTGATGGAGTTGGCATGGGTCCTGTGCTCCCTGCCACCATTGCCACAAGTTCACATATGCAAGCTTCCAGTGGTCTGAAAGCCTCTGCTTTTCTTTGTTCCTGAACCAGCTCTGAGCTTACAATAGGTTTTCTTTCCCCTACTTTGGTTCTTTCTTTTGCTATATAGAAGTTCTGTAGCTTAATGAGATCCCAGCTATTGACTGTTGACCTTAATGTCTGAGCTGCTGATACCTGATTTAGAAAGTCCTTTCCTATGCCTATATTGTGGAAGGTACTGCCTCTGTTTTCTTCTAACAGTTCAAGATTTTCAGGTTATATTGTAGTCTTTGATCCATTTAGAGTCCATCTAATTTTCAACAAAAAACTTGTGTTTTGAACTATTATCAGGAGATGTTGAAGGTACACTTGAAAGAAAAGGGATCCAGAAGTTTGCTTTCTAGCTAGTTACTACTACAGGAAGCCAGCATTTAATCCCTTTGGGAGAAGTGGGAAGAAGGGTGAAATAAACAAATTGAGGTGTGAGGGACTTGAACATTTCATTAGCCCTGGGTAGAAAGCCCTGGTGGATGGGAATTCCCTGACATTTCATGCTTGTGATTGGAAGGAAAGAAGACTTCAACAGGCAGTTACAGGCCTAAAGGAAAAACACACAGTCCCTGACTCTTGGAAGGTGAAGATAGGTGGAATGCAGCAATGCGGACTAGCAGAGATTGTTAGGCACAGGTCTGTGACACATTAGATACTTGTAAAGTGGTCTGGCTATATAGTACCAATTAAACAAATGAGAGTCCTCAGCTACTTAGAAATGATCAACCAAGTAAGGAATGGTAGAAGATGGTTGTCTTTGCTTTACACAGCTGTCTGTAGGAGGCTATCTCCTCCCGCCCCTCCTATGACAAAATAAACATGAATTGGTATTGGAGTATGCCTCCCATGAAATGTTTCTGAATGAATGAACTTTAGAATAATGCTTCTCTTTACTGAGCTGAGGTAAAATATTGTAGCTGCCTGATAACAGCCTGCCACATTACAAATCACCATTTGCAAAGTTACACAAGGTGCCTTTAGAGAAAGCTAAATGAATTACCTCAAATAGTATGTTTGTATTCAAAGGGAAATAGCTGGTAGTTTGGGAGTGACAGTCTTTTCTTCCAGTTTCAAAAGACCCATTGCAATGCTGTGCCTTTCTGCTTGCTGCTGGGAGCTGGAAACCTGCAGTGAACAGGTGAATAGACGATATTTCTAATTGGGGGAGAAAGTAAGAAAAGTATTTCAATAAAATAATCATGGTGTTTTTCATTTTATTATTATAGTATTTATACACTTTTGGGTTAGTTAAACTAAATTACTAAATGTAATTGAAAATAACAAGAGTCACTTTTAAAATATTCTTTCAAGTAGTTTTTCTTCTAGTCCCACTTTCATGAGTTAATCTTGAAAAGTCCATTTAATTTGACTGGCTGCTCAGATACACACATTCATACATACAAATACCCCAGACTCCATATAGTTGGTATTACTATCCATCAATGTGGAAGCTAACAGATTATTAATGCAGTGGATTATTGCAAGCAGACAACTGTTTTTCAGCAAGTGGACATCTAGGGGGCCTTCTCTGTATGGTCTGATTTACTCCCTCCCATTTCATTTCGTTTCCAATTTAGACAAGATAAAGAGATTTCATTTTCTTTTTTTTTTTTTTTAAATTAATTTTTATTGATGCTTTGTGCATTTCATACATTTTTTTCCAATTCAGTTCAGGTTTATTTCCCTTTCCCTCCCCCCCACCCCCACCCCATCCCAGATCATGCATTCTGCCATAACTGTCCTGCATCTTTCTCTCAGATTTTTTTTTCATTTTTAGCTATAAGTGATAATCCATGAGTACAAGCATCCTTCATGCAAAACCTATCTGCAGGCTGTTGTGCCCAAACACCTACAGCCCCACCATCCAGTGGGGGGTGACAGGTTGTTTGTTCAATCAAGTTGATCAAATGAGTGTCCAGACTACATTGCTGTAGTTTCACCATTCACCCCAATCGCAGCCCTTACATTCTACCACGCCCCCTCTTCCGCAGGTTGTTCCCTAGGCTTAGAAAAGGGGCACAGGTGGATGAGAGGTAAAACAGTCCACTCTCTCTGGAGCTGTTGACTTGGACTCTGGTCAATTCTGGCTGTTTCCTTTCATGGGCTGACAGTTTGTCCAGGAATAACCTTTCGATCCTACTAATGAAGAACAAGCAATTAGATATATAGGTATTTAAGCAGCACTAATAGTTATGGTAGGTTACTTTAGCATAGACACATGTTTGGATATGTTAATCCATGAATTACAATTTTCCCCCCTGTTAAATATGACAGGGTCTTACTGTGGCTTATAACATCTAACCTGTAGAGGATGTAAGCTTGTGGCATCAGCCATGGGTTATTTCTCCAAGGGGAGAGCCAATAGCCAATTAGATTTGGGATATACAGGCACATGGCTGCCTCTGCTGCACAGTATTTCCAGGCAGGTGAGGTGTATCTGGTGCTGACGGTGGAGTCTTGCTTGACTCAGGGAGACCCATATTTGCTTTATTGGTTTAGTGGCCTTTGGTAACACTCTCTGGCATTCCAGAGGCCATCTGTACACTTGCATGTGTGGTCTCAATACATCCTCCCATGTTAACGTCAGGTCTTCGGCAGCAGGGTCTTATTGCCTCTCCTCCTGTAGGTATCCCAACTTAGAGGCAAGGAGCCCTTACCTTTTGTGGGGCCTTGGATCCCTTGGCCAACATCCACCTGGTAGAACAATCCATTGCTGATGTCAGAGCTCCTGTATTACTATATTTTGCCTGAGTGCATAGCCCTAGGACTTTAGTATTATATTTGGTTCTGAACAGAGAGTAATCCCTTCCACAGTTCCCATGTCTAGTAGTCAATTAAAGAAAGCAGTTTTACCGGTTTTATAAGAGATCACCTCTACAATAGTTGTCTCCAATTTACAGTTGGGGAGCGACCTCATTCATTTTCTATATAAACAACATACTCTTACACCTTTTACCCCCAACATTTTCAGGGCTTTTTATTACTTCTCTGGGGCAACTATTCAGTAACTCTTCACTTGGTAATTCGCTGATGTTTAAAGTTCCATTAAAAAAATTCCCTTCCTTCTCACACTAGGGTTTGAATCCAGTGTTAAGCATGTATGCAAGTACTGTATCACTGAGATGCATTAGCCATGTGCAGATTTTCTCTTCCTACTGTTCTGAGTCTATTTGTGTTTTAAAATCTATCTTCAGATCTGAAAGTTGGAGTTATTAACCTAATGAGCCTTAGTGGGTAGTGTTAGGGACAGAAAATATCTCAATAAACAAAAAGAAAATTCACTATCCATTTCAAAGGAAACAAATGAGATAATTTGAAACTATCAATAGTTATTTGTGAGTTCTTGCAAAACAGTTTATAGGAGTAAGGGAAGATGAAGGCTGCCATAAAAGGAAAGAAGAATTAATCAGTGCTCCATGAAGCCATCAGGTTAAATTTGAAAGTCAGAATCAAAACTAGTAAACAGGAATACTGTTTAAATAGAAATGTATCGTATTAAAATGAGTATCATTCAATAATCATTGATATATTTCTCTGTGCCTTAATGTTTTTTGATGAAGGTCACAGAACTACAGAACTATATAGCAGTATGCCATGTCATTACCCTACCCTTTGGTAGGCTCATGAAACACACTAATTTTTATTTATAGGCCTTACATTAAAATATAGAATATCGGGAACTTATAATAAGGTGATCAGCCAAAATTTAAGAAATGGCTCAGTTATTATTTCCTGTTCTACTGACAAATTTTAGGTGGTAGGAACATAGGTATATGTTTATATATATATATATATATATATACATCCCTTGGCTGGAGACCAACTTTAGCTGTAATATTAAGGCAGACTGAACTTTTGGGAGGTATTTTTGAGACAGTTCTCCCTTTAGTCACAGCTGGCCTGAAGCTTGCTATGTAGACCAGGCTGTCCTTGAACTCACAGAGATCCACCTGTCTCTGTCTCCTGAGTGATGGGATTAAAGGCGAGCACCACTATGCCCAGCTCAGATTGACTTTAAATGAGAGAAAATATATTGGTGAGTTGTGATTACACTCTGTGCATACCTGAATATTTGACAGGACCTTGGAAAACAAAAGTTTGGCTGGTCCTTTTATACATCAATACTAAACACAGAGATGACTCCTATAGAGCAATGTTATAGCTCTGAAATTAAAATATTTTCTGACTTGGGCACTGTAGTACAAAAAAGTAACTCTGTGGACAAGAATATTAATTAAACCATTGAGTAGAAGTAATTTGACCTCAAACCTTGATGCAATAGTTTATAAATCTTTGGATATGAATAGTGAGCTAACTTAAGAGACTAACTATAGTATTTAGAGAATCCTGGTTTCTTCAGATAATGGATCAATTGTTCTGTAAACATTTAAAGAGATTCTCAGACCTTCATTCTATAAAGTGTGTAGTTGAGAAAAATATGTGTATATTTGCATGGATTTTAAAGTTGATTGGCATGAGAATTATAAAAGTAATTTATGTTAATTCTTTACATAATTCACATAATATCAAGCAAAAATAATATTTAATATATTGTGATTGACCTTATTCATGTATAAATTATAACTGAGGCAATATGCAATGATTCATGTTTTAAAATATATTTTCTGGGGCTGGAGAGATGGCCTAGCATTTAAGAGCGCTGACTGCTCTTGCAGAGGACCCGTGTTCGATCCCCAGCACCCACATGGAGGCTGAGAACCGTCTTTAACTCCAGTTACAGGGGAATCCGACACCCTCTTCTGACCTCCGCAGCATTGCATGACACAGGTGCACAAACCTACATGCAGACAGTACATTCGTACACATACAAAAATTTAAAAATATATATTTTTTTCTGAAAATATAGTCAATATTTGACCAATGCAAAGAACTAATGTTAAGTGTTACTAGATTTAAAAAAAATATGTTTAAGAAAAGCTGAAGCTTTCAATTTATTTTTTATTGTTATTAAACTTTTTCCATAAATCATACATCATTTTTCAATCGCATTTAGAGTTACTTCCCTTTCCATGCCCCCCACCCTACCTGAGTCCCTGCACTCTACCAGGCATGTCTTGCATCTTTTTCTGAGTCTTTCCAGAGTTTTTTTTTTCCAGTTCTTTTGTTGTTGTTCTCTCCTACTTGTATTGCTTCAATATATATATACATATATATACATAGTTATATATATATATATATATACACATACACATAAATATATACATATATACCCATATCACCTGAATTGGAGGATTTTTTTTTTTTTTGCTAAAATATGTCATGTTTTCCTTAAACAGCCATCAATCCTGCCCTTGTGCTCCACACGGGGGTCTTTCCTTCCCATGGTCCCCCAAATGAAGTCCATTAAGCACGTGTCCTGTCTTGATCCCCCTGCGCTGGCCTCCATGATACAGCCTGGGAAGTCCAAAAATGGCAGTCTATACTCTGACGAGGCTGAAATCCCCTTAGCTGCTTAGTCCACAAGTTGGGTATCTCAGTAGTCCCCATCTGGCATTGAAGGTTTGGAGGATTCTTGGAGAGACATGAATCTTCATTCCATATTGGAGGGTTAAAAAAGCTGTGTCTCATGTCTTTGAAGAGTGGCAAAAGCAATGGTAGCCATAGAGTAAATGTACTTGCCAGTAAGAATTGAGGACGGGCCAAACAACTATGTTCTCTCTTTTTCCTTTTTGTCTTTTTACTAAGATCTCAAGTTTTCTATCTGAAGTACAATTTTTCTGGTCATACTGATAATTTATTTCTGGTTTTACTTTCCTTTTGGATGCTAAAGGCCACACAGTTAACTCAGATTAACCAAGGTTTCTGTTTGCTTCAGGTCAGTTAAGGATCTGGTCCTCAGGGAATGGTGAATCATAAAAATGCTGAAATTTTAGGAAGAGAGAATAACATATTTCCTTTAGTTAAGAAGTGATTTGTGAGACTATCCTAGAAAATACCTGAGATTATCTTTTAAGAGTATCATAATATGCAATAGCATGTGATTTAGAAAATGTGGTTGAATCAGGTAAGTGTACTTAATATAAGTAGCATAAGAAATTCAAATAGAAAGAGATCTGTTGAGAAAATGAAAAGATAAGCCCTAGACTGTGAGAAAGAATGTATTTGCAAATCAAAGCAGGTGTTTGACAAGTGACCCCCATTCAAAACAGACCTATAGCACAAAACTCAACAATAGACAATGTATTTAAAATTTTAAAGCCCTAATAATTTCAAAAAAATCTGGACAGAGTATATGCTATGCCTGTAGATCAGAATATGCCACATAATTTAATGTTTATATGCATAGTCTCAGTTTTGCCTCCTGCTTTTTTCGGCTTGCTTATGTTTTATTGCAGGTCTATTTGAACATCTGGGACATAGCTAAAGCTGATCAAGGATACATGCTTTAAGCATATTCTTAGAGAAAAAATGTACACTGCAGAGAAAAGTTATAGATTTCCCTGTTTATTTGTAGCTTATATTTCCATGAAATTTGGTTTATTATTTTTTAAATTTTTATTTATTTTCATTTTATGTACATAAATATGTTGTTTGCATATAAATAAACATATCTGTGCTGTGCAGTGCTCACAGAGGCCAGAAGAGGATGTCAGATCCTTTGGAACTGAGTTAGGGAGGGTTGTTAACTACTCTGTGGGTGCTAGGTACCAAACTCTGATCCTATATGACCATTGGCCAAATTCATCAGTTTTTTAAATAAATATAGGTTTGAAGATCCAAACTTGAGCACATACAGTTTCAACCACCTCATATTCGACATAGAAGCCAAGAAGTCTCAATGAGGAAAGACAGAATCTTCAGCAAATGGTGTTGGCAAAGCTGGATCATCACTTGTAGAAGAATAAAAGTAAACCCCTACTTCTCACCCTCTACAAAAATCGACTCCAAATAGATCAAGAATGTCAACGTGAAACCCGTAACTCTGAAGGTGATAGAAGAAAATGTTGACAATAACGTACAAGACATAGGCATAGGAAAAGGCTTTCTAAATCAGACAGAAGCTGTGCAGAAAATAAGGTCAACAATTGACAAGTGGGACCTAATTAAACTCAAAAGCTTCTGTACTGCCAAAGAAACAATCAAGGAAATGAAGAGAAAACCCACATAGTGGGAGGAAATCTTCACCAGTGATACATGTGACAGAGCATTAACTTCTAGAATATATGAACTCAGAAAACAAAGAAGAAAACAAATGACTCACTCAAAAGATGGAGTAAAGAGCTGAACAGGGACTTCACAAGGAAGGAAGTAAAGATGGGTGAGCAACATCTCAAAAAGTGTTCAACATCTCTAATAATTAAAGAAATGCAATTAAAACCACTTTAAGATATCATCTCACTCCAATAAGACTGACTATGATCAAGAAAATGTAGTACAAAATGGAGTTCTATTCAGAGGTAAAGAAAGATGACATCATGAATTTTGACATCATGGATCTAGAAGCCATTATGCTAAGTGAAGTAACACAGTCCCAGAAAAACAAACAAGGCATGCTATCCCTCATTTATGAACACTAGCACCAAGTCCCAAGTTGTAAGGCTAACTGAGAAATGTTAATTTTTTTTTGCTTGCATCAGCTACTGCAGTAAGTCATTTTATTTTATTTTATTTTATTTTTTATTGTTATTAAACCTTTTCCTTCAATCATTTCTCAATCGAGTTTAGAGTCACTTCCCTTTCCTTCAATCATTTCTCAATCGAGTTTAGAGTCACTTCCCTTTCCATGCCCCCTCCCCACTTGAGTTCCCACACTCTGCCATACATGTCTTGCATCTTTTTCTGAATCTTTCCATATTTTTTTCAAAGCAGAGGCTTATTATTTTTGGGAGAACGTCATTGTTTCAATCTTTTTTTCAGTTCTTTTTTTTGGTGTTGTTCTCTCCAACTTGTATTGCATATATATATTCATAAATATATGAATACATAAATATGTACATATACACATATCACCAGAATTGGAGGATTTTCTTTTCTTTTTTGCTAAATGATGTCATGTTTTCCTTAAGGAAGTGTTTGAAGGTTCCTCCTTGGCAAGCCCGAACAACCATCAACCTCGCCCCTGTGCTCCACACTGAGGCCTTTCTCTCCCATGGTCAACGAAATGAGGTCCAGAGATGTTATATCTCTTTTCATCTGAAAGCAATTGTGTTCTTATAATATGAATCCTTTAATGGGCTCTAGAATTAACCTACCAATTATTTTCAGACACTGTAATTTTGATATATGGGTGGAGGGTATGTATGCATATTTTAGAGTAATATAAAATTAAAAGAGAAAATGTGAATTCCTAAATATTATTTGGAATTAACATACAGTTTATTTTCAGATGTCATAGTTATGGCATATGTGTGACATAAATGTAGATGTATATTTTGGAGCAATACAAATTGGAAGGAAGAAGAACAACAAAAGGACTGGTCAAAGAACTGACTGAAACAGTTAACTTTTGCCCCAAACAATAAACCTCTGCATAGAAAATCTTTAAAAGGCTGAGAAAAAGATGCAGGACATGTATGGCAGAAGACATGAACTCAGGTGGGGTCGGGGACCTGGAAAGGGGACTGAGTCCAAGTTGGAATGAGAAATGCTGTATGAAATGCACAAAACCTGAATAAAAATATAAAAAAAAATCTGCTGACATGGGGCATTTAAAGTACTATTTGGCTCCCAAGATTGAAGATGTAGGATCTTAGGCCTTGACAGAATCTGAGAAAACAGCCTTTGAGAATTGCTTTTCAGATGGCAGAATGTTCTGAAGTCTTCTTCTGTCACCAAATTTGTACCTGAGTACAAATGTAAATATCTTCTGTAAATAACCTATTTTTTCTCTCCATTCTCTCCAAGTTGTTTAAAGAATAAAAATCTAAAAATAATAGATAAATAATGATAATAAATAAAATATAGGAACATTTCCAAAACAGTAAAACAAAAGCTGAAACACATTAGTTTGTGTCCATGCCTTTGACAAGTGATATTTATGGCAACTTTGGGGCAAGAATAATCCAATTTTAATCATCGGCTTTAGAATTCATATGTATTGATATTGGTAATAAATTCCACAAATGCCACATTTATTCAGCAAAACGTGGAACATATTGGTAATATACAGTTTTGAAATGCTAATTTTTACTTTGAAATTTACCTAAAATTTAGCTTCAATTTACCTAAAATGGTAACAAACAGCATTATTTACATTTGTTTTCAAGACTATTTGCTTGCAAATACTACCACTGATGGGAAATGGTTTATGTCCCTCAAATTCATAATTTTCCCCTTTTCTACTGTATCAGTTGGATTGTACAAATATGTATGCATAGTTCTAGTCATAGGATGTTACATATGTTGATTTGGGGTGTCATTTTGGCAGGCAATAATACATTTCTCATATTATAAAATGGAGCTTCCTCATTTGCTGCCATGAATGGAAACATGTGGGTTTGTGTCAAGTTATGAATACATGTGAGCTATGGATGCCATTTAAACATTTATGTTTATAACCTGTCAATGAAATGCAGAGCTGTAAGGTAAATTATGTGTAGCAAGAGTGGGCATGCCTGAGCAGTTGCACTTAGAGAAGATCATGAAGGCATGTATGTTCTAATGAGCTTAGTTTGGGGTAATAAGGAACAATTTAAATAGAGACATAAAATTATCATATTTGTTTAATTCTGTTTAGCTAAGTAGCTTTAGCACATTCACTGGGGATCCCTTCTACTTTTCAAGTTAAAGCTATCATTATTAATTAACAAAAGCAAATAAATCTGTATCAGCATTTAATTAGATATATTGTTAGCTACTAGATCTCAAAAGAAAAGGTAGTGAAAGTAAGGCTACCATGATTATGTTACAGATGGTTATTAAGTTATATCTCACAGAAAGTATGTCTTGATTCTGTTTCCCTTCTAAATTTTATGTTCTACTCACTCATTTAATTAAAACAGAGATGCTAAAAACAATAGAAATAGAGATACTCAGAACTAAAACTTAGGAAAAACTTACACAATGAGCTTTGGTTAAACCTGTCACACGAACTTCTTCTCTGTCTCTGTCTCTGTCTCTCTCTCTTTCTCTCTCTCAAATACACAACCCCCCCACAAAATAAACATAAATATAAATTTTACAAATATAAATTTCCAAAAGTCATTGTGTATTCCACTGGAAATGAGCAGGTTGACCAAGTCTACTTTTCTCTTTTCGTTCTGCTTGCTATTGCACTGGGATGGTAAGATGGCTTTTACCTAGACAGGAGAGGTGAAACAGAAACCAGTGAGTGGGGGATAACTCCTTAGGAACACAGCAGAATTTGTGCTTGTTTTGAAGGCCTGAGTGCTACTGACTTAGAGTCAGTCAGTAGCTATCATTTTAAACTAAGAACAAAGTTTAATGCAGATGCCTCCAATCATCAGAGCTTTGACATTAGGAGTAAGAATTGTATTTGGGAGCATTGTCTTTCTACCCTTTTATATAGAGGCATAATCTAAGCCAATAAAGTAACTTGCTTTTTAAGTTCATTTGGGCCAAAATGTAGTGTTTTTAAAATTATGTAATATTACGGGTGGAGAGATGACTCAGCAGATAAGAGCACTGGTTGCTCTGGCTGAGGACCTGGTTCAACTCCCAGCACCTATAAGGTGGGTTAAAAAACCATTTTAACTCCAGTTCTAGAGGATCTGATGCCCTCTTCTGACTCTGCAGAGTATTGCACAACACAGGTGCACTTACATGCAGGCAATAATACACTTAATGCACATCAAATCAAAATAATTAATAAAATATATTTTAAAATGTAATATGCCCATGTAAAGACCCATGCAGCAGTAGAATGACCAAGCTTGACTCTGCATGCATCTTACTGATAACAATGCAGTTATTTGATGGCAATACACTTTTAAAAGACATACTCTTTGCATATTAAAATTTAATATTTCAGTCACACTTAAGGGCTGTATAACAAAACTACATAGAGTATGCTATAAATATGAAGTACATGCTGAAAATTCTTTTGCAATTCTGAAAATCACAATAATTTTATTAATATTTTTAACTTCTAAATTTTCTTTTTTTTTTATTTTTTTTATTTGTCTTTTCAAGACAGGGTCTCTCTGTAGCCCCAGCTGTACTGGAACTCACTCTGTAGACCAGGCTGGCCTTGAACTCACAAAGATCCACCTGCCTCTGCCTCCCAAGTGCTAGGATTAAAGGCGTGCGCCACCACTCCCGGCTTTAACTTCTACATTTTCAAAAACAGTTTCATTTAGAACTAGAAACCTATTATTAAAAGTGGAGCATTTCAGTATTAATTTTATTCCATTAGTAGATGGATTTGGTCTATTAAGACACATTTTTCCCCTCTTCCTCTTTCATGAGAGCATAAGATTCATTTCACTCCTGTGCTATCCCTTGGTAATTGGGGCCTTAAAAAAATATCATTTTCTCTTTTCATCTTTTTCTTGTCTGAATCAAGACATCACATTTGATCACCTAAAGTCCACTTTTATGTTACAAGGGCTCTTATAAAATGCTGTCATGTCTGAGAGGCCACCTGAATGGGGACCTGTCCAGAGCTGCAAGGCACCACAGAAGAAGCAGTGCTTGTTTTTATGGATCACTGACTAGTTCATGCTTCAAGCTTAAGGACAAGTCAGTTATTCCAGGGAGTGCAGGGAAAAGTTTCCATTAATTGAGCAGTCTAGAAGAAGAATGTGAAATTATGCTGGGAAGGGCCTCATGGGATTTGTGTCACACAAAGGAAAATTTGCTGGAAGCAGGTTGAGTGAGAAGGTTGAAGCTTTAGAAATAGGTCAGGAAAAGCCTGGAATCTACAGTAGAAGCTAGCTGTCCAGTTCTCAAGCAAGCAGAATATAGACCGTCCATTATTTGTGGGAGAAGAAACCCAGGGATGTGAACATAAACCACCTGGAGATTTCCTGGTACTAATCTAATATTCATAGTGACATTATCAAATAAATATAACTCATTAAAGAGAAGATAAATGATTGTATATATGACTGAAATATCTATCATAGGAAGTTTGATTGTTTTACATTCTATTTGGTGGTATAAATAAAGCTAAACAGACAATTAAAAGTCTATGGAGAAGAAGGGAACTGTATGAAACACTGGATTTTTGGTATTCTGTATTCTAGTGCATTGTATTTTCTTAAATTCATGTAACAATTAAGTAATAGAGCTGATAATAGAGATGGCATCAACCTCTCAGTAGTGTATTTTGTTGTTCAATATATGTTTGGAAACTAAAATGGGAGATCATTTTAGAGTTGTGATTAAGATCCTGACTGAGGGGGCTGGAGAGATGGCCTAGCGGTTAAGAGCGCCGACCGCTCTTACAGAGGACCCGGGTTCGATCCCCAGCACCCACATGGCGGCTGAGAACCGTCTGAAACTCCAATTCCAGGAGAACTCCAGTTCCAGGGGAATCCAAGACCCTCTTCTGACCTCCGCGGCATTGCACGACACGGGTGCACAGACCTGCATGCAGACAGTACATTGATACACATACAGAAATAAATAAAAAATTAAAAAAAAAAAAGATCCTGACTGAGCATCTAGGGAGCCAACATTCAAGTCCCAGAACTTTGTGATACCCAGAAAAATGTTCTTAGCGTCTGACGTATTTCAGTTTCCACTGTATAAAATGAATATCCCATTTAATTTCATGTGAGGTGGTATTGACAGTATACCTTTGTGAAGCAGATGACGCACAGAGTAGAGTAGAGAAGGAGCCTGCTTTTCCACCCCACTGCTCTAGGATTATCTCATAGTCGCTTTACAGGGCATTACAATGTTACCCAATGATGAGAAGATTCAGTTACATGGTTTATGAGCATCCGAAAGTCCCGGTCCTCATATTTCTTTGCTTTTCTTCCTGTGCGTCCTGCAGGCACACACTGGATGGACCACTGGAATCCCTTGCCCTGACTGCCCCATCACCACGGCTGCCCCTCTGGCAGTTCTGTTTATTTGTTTGTTTGTGAGTTGTGTAGCCCTTACTGGCCTGGAACCTGTTATGTAGACCATGCTGGCCTCCCAGTCTCTGCTTCCCCAATGCTGGGATTAATAGCCTGCACCACTGTGCCTGGCTCCTCTGACAATTCTTGAGAGGACCAATTTAAAGTCTGCAAAGTTATGTACAGGTCACTGGCCAAAGTGGTACTAGGTTCTCTTGAACGATTCACCCTGGAGTCTGATATGTGGCACAGGTGGCCTATGTACCTGGTGTTTAAATGCAAATTCTTCCTGTATTCCTGAGATGAAAGCTACTGTACTCTTTTAGAAATATTCACATGGGCTGGAAAGATGGCCTAGCAGTTAAGAGCACCGACCGCTCTTACAGAGGACCCGGGTTCGATCCCCAGCACCCACATGGCGGCTGAGAACCGTCTGAAACTCCAGTTCCAGGAGAACTCCAGTTCCAGGGGAATCTAACACCCTCTTCTGACCTCTGCACCATTGCACGACACGGGTGCACAAACCTACATGCAGACAGTACATTCATACACATACAAAAATTAAAAAAAAAACTTTTAAAAAAAGAAATAAAGATTCATGGTAGTGCCTTTTGTTATATTGGATGTTTTTATCTTGGGGAGAGGACCTATGACTCTGAGGAGGAGTACAAGGTTGTAGGAATAGGGGGTGCTGGAGAGTTGGCAGCTAACGATCATCCATAACTCCGGTTCCAGGGGATCCAATGGCCTCTTCTGACCTCCACGGGAACTGGGTGGCATGGCATGGGTGCGCTAACACACATGCAGGCAATACACTCATGCCCCAAAAATAATTTTGAAAAGATTGTAGGAATAAATTTCCACAAAATTTGTTAGTAAGAATACATAGGCACTGGGCATGGTGGCCCACGCCTTTAATCCTAGCACTTGGGAAACAGAGCCAGGCGGATCTTTGTGAGTTCAAGGCCAGCCTGGTCTACAGCATGAGTTTCAGGACAGCTGGGGCTACAGGGAGACCCTGCGTTGAAAATTGAAAGGAACCCCCTCAAAAAAAGAATACATATGCAAACAATACCTATCTCTACTGTCATATGTGTATGCACATGCATGCACATAAATATGCTCATATGCATGTATTAAAATTAATGAGATTGACTGTGGTACTGAATTATTATTAAGCAGTTTTTAAAAACTGGATGCTTGGTTTGAACTGCATGAGTGTGAATCCTTTGTCTGTAGCCACTGACTGCCTGGATGGTTGCTAACCTGGGCGTTTCCTACTGTTTATAAATGGAAATGGCTTGCAATGTTATAGAATAGAGCCTGGTTTCTATTGAATAATAACAGATACTCATAGACCCTATGTTGAACTTTGCTATGGAAGGTGATCTATTTACAATTTGGAAATTTCTTACATTTTTTTTCTCAGATTACAAACTCTTCTGCCCTCTATAGTGATGATTTATGTATGACCTGAGGAGAGTTTAGTTTAGCTTGAATCTCAAGGTAAGGTATTGACTAACAACTTGGATTTTAGAATTCACGGGATAACCAAGAACAACAAATTTTTATCACTCAGTCTTAGTTTTGGTATACCATATGCTGCATACTTCATTAAAACCGACCATGTATTGTCAGTTTAATGAACAATAATTGCATTACAGGTTTTGTGATACTCTTTCATCCATTCCTTTAACTTATTGCAAAGATTTCAGAGGTTATAGAATATCATCACCTGTTTTCAAACTCTAACTGCCCCCCTACAATTGGAATGCAATGCAATGTTTGGTTAAGGGAGGACTCTGCTTCTCACTTGGCCACTCTCTGTGGACACCCATAGAGGCCAAAAGAGATGTCCTGGAACTGGAGTCATGGATGGTTGTTAGGCTCCAAGTGGATCCTAGGAACTGAACCCAGGTCCTCTGCAAAAGCATCCAGTGCCCCTAACTGCTGGACCATTTCTCTCTAACCACTCCCCAGATCGGTGAATGACTTATTTTTATCTTATCAGTCTAGCCGTGGCTCTGAGAGACTTTCCCATGAGTGGTTTGATAGTAGGCGTACCTGCTTTTGCTCCATAATTGCCATTTATTTCCTTGGAAATATTCATCACAAATTGTGATGTGTTAACCGCTGTAAATCCTCTTGCCTTTGTCATTTTCATCATCTTGCACATTTCATGATCCTTTGTCCCTCTGCTTCCTTATACCTAGATAAGTACTTGATGTGTAAAGTATTCAAATACATGTTTAATAATTAATTTATACAGTTTAGGAGGGTTACATGGTGCCATCACTAGCTCAGAGAAGGACTGTATAATATAGAAATCTAAAGCCTTGTGCTCTCTGACATGGCAGAGCAAATACAGCACATGAGCAGCACTGAAACAAAGCAGTGAAACAAGACATCAGTTTCATTTCATCAACCTTTCTGCAAGGAAGGAATATAGGCTGCACTTCTTACTGGACCTTTACTCCCAATGTGAATGAGTTTCTGTCACCAGAGGAATTTTGTTCAGTTAGAATTCTTGTGAGATTTTGCAGGACTGCTGACTAATTGGAGAATTCCTCAAATTAAGGAACAACTCTGGGGTCTGGTCCTCAGGGCTATATAAGAGGAATCAAAAAGTAAAAATGAATCCTCTAGTTACATTAGAAATAGCAATGTTCTACTATTTTAGAATGATGTTGCTAATTGCACTAGGCTGCAAGGCTAGCATTCCAGTCATAAAAAGACTGTTTAGGGAGCTAGAGAGAGCTCAGCATTTAAGAGCATGTACTGGTCATATAGAGGACCCTTGAGTTCCATTCCCAGCACCCATGTTAAGAGGCTTACAACTATTTCTAAGTCTAACTCCAAATTATCTGACACCCACTTATGGCCTCTCCATTCACTGCACCCACATGCATAAATTCACACACAGGCACAAAAGTATACACATAATAAAAATAAATTTAAAAATTAAGGAAAGATTAAGAAGGCATTTGAGTTTCAGGTTCAGGTGAAAATATATGTTCCAGGGATGCTGAGTACCATTTTATTTTATTTTATTTTATTTTTTTATGTTTAGGAATTCACATTTTCCTCCTTTAATTTTATATTACTCTAAAATATAAATACATACGTTCCAACCATATACAGTAATTACAGAGTCTGGCAATAAATGGTGGGTGGATTCTAGGGCCCATTAAGAAATTTACATTATAACAACATAGCTGGTTTCAGATAAAAAGAAATATAATAATAACGTTGTTCAGCTTGCCTTTAAACTGGGGGTTTGGTGTTAGCATCCACAAATGAGGGAAATCATTTGCCATTTGAAAAATAATATGGAAGCCGGGCATGGTAGTGCATGCCTTTAATCCCAGCACTTGAGAGGCAGAGGCAGGCGGATCTTTGTGGGTTCAAGGCCAGCCTGGTGTACAGAGTGAGTTCCAGGACAGCTGGGGCTACAGGGAGACCCTGTCTCGAAAAGACCAAAAAAAAAAAAAAAAAAAAAAAAACAAAAAGAATATGGAACACTTCACGAATTTGCATATCATCCTTGCGCAGGGACAATGCTAATCTTCTCTGTACTGTTCCAATTTTAGTATATGTGCTGCCAAAGTGAGCACTGAGTACTGTTTTAATAAAGNTTTTTGTTGTAAAATATATATAATATATATATATTATATAGTATATATTATAAAAAACAAAACCAACACCATACAGCAGAAGCAGAAGTAAGAAGAGTATGAGGAGGAAGAAAATAGCCTATTTTCTAATAGATGTGTAACTTTCATGAATAAGTGTACTGGTTATATATATATATATATATATTTACAACAAAAAGAGCCTGAACGTCAAGCAACTTTTAAGTTTTACATCTTCACAGGTTTAGTCAACAGGAAGGATAACAGGTAGATGGGGCAGACTGGGGAGAGAATGTGAGGTGAAGGGGTAGAAGGAAGAACAGCTTTAATGAATTTGCTAGAGAGAGAGAATGAATATAAATAATTTTAATGAATTTTCTGATCCCAAATATAAAAAATTCCCAGAGAAGCATCGCACTGACAGGGCTTTCATTCAACCAGCTTTTCTCTAGGTAGGCTTGGTAGCGAGGAGCAAGGTTAATATCCTCATGAATATCCATAACAATTTGCAAATGTGCATAAATTATGTATTGTTTCTATATAAATAAATATACATAAGGCCAAAAATTTCCCTTGACTAAAATATGAAGACAATGCTCACATTTAACAATAATCAATTTGGCAGACGAGAGTCCCAGAAATAGCATTGATGAAATTAAATGTGTAAGCTAATCTGTTACCCTGAAAATTGCACCATGAAATTTTGGATGAATAAAACAAATGGGATAATTAATCTCATTTAGTTTCTAAAGAATCTATTGTTATATGATCTTTATAGTATATTCTTTGGAGAAAGCATGGAACAATTAAAACTCACCCAGTGGTACACTCTGTTGCTGTTACTGTGAATGTTTATCACATTGTCACTCTTTTATTTTATAGAATAATTGGGATATTTCATAGTTATTATCCTATTTTATATTCACTTTTGTTTTGCAGTTTTTAACTTAACATTCTGAACAGATATCTGAGATTCAATTTCAAGTCATCAAGACGAGGAGAAACTAGAAAAAATGTATGAAAGAGGGTTTTTTAGAATTGCAATTCTGTGAGGCACAGTATTTGAAGAACAGGAGAATAAAGGACCTTCATGAACAGTAGTGAATCTGCTCTTTTAAATAATCAAATGTCCTATCAAAAAATTAAAGTCATTTTAGCTTTCTGTGGGAAGATCTGAAACAAAGAAAACAAAAGTCAACTAGTATTGAAATGATTCATCGGAGGCTGTTAGCTATCATGATTAATGCAAAGAAATCTGAGCAGACCCCTGGACTGAATGAAGGAGACTATAGTCTACTTGAAATGAATAGAACTGGCAGAAAAACCAATTTCTGCAACAGGATTTAAGTAGCTGTTGAAGGTCAGGAACGAGGAGTTATAATAAAAAACAAAGATAGTTATTAAAACAGATGCAAACACTAGTGCTGAAAGAGCCAAGAAGAATGTTCTTTGAAGAGGGTGCACTGGGAGAAGAGAGAACAGAGATTTTGTCTGCTGGCAGGAGGGTAAGACAAGTGCAGTGACCTGGCCAGCACTGCTACCAACCAGTGGACACGAAATCTCCTCAGCAAGTCCAGTACTGATAATATCAACTCGTACCATCAAACAATGCATGCTACCTTTATTGTTTTTCAGAGTTTATTATAGAACTAAACCCAAAGGCGTGCAACTCATTTCTAACAAATGTATTATAGCTGTCCTCTTGTAAATTTAGTTAATAAGTATAATTCTGCTAAGTTCTTTACCTAAAATATTCATTTATGTTCACAAATATACCATTTTTATATACAATAAATGATTGTAGGCTTATTCTCACAACTTCAATGATCTTAGGATGACATCCATAGTTTCTAAATAATTATGATTAAAGTAAAAAGTAATGCTTTGCATATGTTTTGGAAATTTCATTTATTTTGTTTACTTTTGAATGTGATTTTCATAATGTGTGACTACATCAAGTGTAAAGTGTTTGACATGTATTGAGATGTGTTTTACTGCCTGGGATTGTTAAGTAGTCATCCTCTTGTTCATCTGTGTTGAGAAGTGTACCACTCCAGTGTCAACGCCCTTGCACACAGTTCCTAAGATTATTTTTCTATTTATAAATTGTACTATTCTATTTACTTGTTGAAATTTACAATCCCCAACAAAATGGACTTTGAAGTCTCAGTGATTAGATATAAATTCACCTCCGCCAATTATATGCTGTTGATTTTAAGCCAGGTGTTAATCTTTGTATGTTTGCTTCTCCATTTAGAAAAAGTGGATACCTATCTGGAAGGTGTGTTCTAAGAATGAGCCAGATGTGTGGCAGCTTGAAGTGGGTTAGTAAGTGCCTTATTTTTTCATTATAAAAATGATGAAATGCACTGAGTGCAAACTCGCCTCTGCCCTGTTCAACATTCTGTTCTGCAGTCCTTAGAAACAAATGTGGAACTTGCAAAAATTAATGCACTACAAAGAATATCATTATTCCTTTTACCCAGATTTGCATATTTTAACACTCCGATCTTTTGTGAACCTCTTGAGAGTGCATTACATAAATTGGGACTCCTCACCCTGAGTGGCTCAGTGGCAGTTATGTATAGTGCTCATAGTCTTGTTTTGGTTTGCTTTTCTTTTTTCTTTTTTTTTTTTTTTTTTTTTTTTTTTTTTTTTTTTTTTTTTTNTTTTTTTGAGACAGGGTCTCCCTGTAGCTCTGGCTATCCTGGAACTCACTCTGTAGACCAGGCTGGTCTCGGACTCACAGAGATCCGCGTGCCTCTGCCTCCCAAGTGCTAGGATTAAAGGCGTGCGCCACCACGCCCGGCATTTATGTATTTCTGTATGTGTATCAATGTACTGTCTGCATGCAAGTTTGTGCACCCGTGTGGTGCAATGCTGCAGAGGTCAGAAGAGGGTGTCTGATTCCCCTGGAACTGGAGTTCTCCTGGAATTGGAGTCTCAGACGGTTCTCGGCCGCCATGTGGGTGCTGGGGATGGAACCAGGGTCCTCTGTAAGAGCAGTCAGCGCTCTTAACCGCTAGGCCATCTCTCCAGCCCTGGTTTGCTTTTCTAATATGGGGATTGAACTTAGGGTCTTGCCTGTTGGCCAAGTGTTCCACCACTGATCTATTTTATATCCCATATTTAGTTTTTATTTGGAGAGTTTTGAGACATGGTCTCACAAAGTTGCCAGGTATTTAACTTGTGATTTTTCAGCCTCAGTTTTTGACGTACGTATTATTATAGATGTTTGCCGCCAGGCCTGGCTTAGTAATTTAATTTTTATGTATTATTTTCATCAACCATTCTTAATACAAGCATGTCATTGAAACAATAATATCTATATATATTTCCTAAAGTCTATAACCAGTATAGAATATAGCTTTGAGAAACTTTCTGTTAGTGAATTGTATTTCCTAGGCTCATTTTTCCTGAATATTTCTATATAGCCCGTCTTTAACTCTAACTCATCTGTGGTGATAGTGGTGTTACTTCAGTATTATTTTTCTATGTTAAAATTCCTGAGTTGGGTTGGAGAGATGGCCTAGCAGTTAAGAGCACCGACCGCTCTTACAGAGGACCCGGGTTCGATCCCCAGCACCCACATGGCGGCTGAGAACCATCTGCAACTCCAATTCCAGGAGAACTCCAGTTCCAGGGGAATCTGTCGCCCTCTTCTGACCTCTGCAGCATTGCACACATGGGTGCACAAACCTACATGCAGACAATACATTCATATGCATAAATAAATAAATTTAAAAATTTTTTTAAAAATTCCTGAGTTGATCCCCCACCATCTCTCTCTAGTTTAGATGTAGAAATGTGGTGAGTGGAGATCAGAGGTCGACATCGAGGTTGAGTCTGGTCCTCTGTTACTCTCCATCTTTTTGTGAGGTTTCTCACTGAACTTAGAGCTCATTGATTGGCTACACTGTATGTCCAGGAAGACCAGGGTGCCCCTGTTTCCACCCTCCAACCCCCAGCACTGGGGTTACAGTTTCGTGCTTCAATACGCAGTTTTTTTTTTCTTTTTTCTTTTTTTTTTTACAGGTCCTAGTGGTCCGAAGTCAGGTCTGCATGTTTTTCTAGCAAGCAGTTTACTGAGAGCCATACCTCACCCCTCTAAGTTCCCATTGGAAGATTATACCTCTACCACTCCACTCACTTGTTTGGGGGGGATATTTATTATTTTACAATTAATACTTTTTCTCCTTTACAACTGATGAGTGTATACTAAGACATTTCAAGAACATGCAAACATCTGTTTCCTCATAGATTTCATATCTATATTCATGCTTGATTTATTTTTAGCAGAATGATTAAAACCTTGTGGCTTCTGGGGCTTCTAGCCTCTTCTCCACAGGCACCAGCCAGCCCTCATTCTGTTGATCCCAGCGCACCCCCTTCGTTCCCTCCTTCCACTTCCTTCTGTTCATGTCTTACCACTTTCTTTTGTTATGAGCTCGATTTTCACTTGACATCCAAGTCTATATTTATGATTCCTAAATTAGATTATAGAATTCCTGACTGGAAGTTCCCTTCTTGAGTACAACAAATAAATTGATAAAAATGATGTTACTAGATTTCTAAGGCTCTTGTCTCATTACACTGAAACTTCAATCAATCAACGCTGGTTTTGTGCTGAAGCTTGTGTTTTATGATGTTATTTACAATATCATCAAGAGACAATGCTACTACATACATGGGCAGATAATGATTTATAACTACATTTATAATTTCATTAGCAATAGATAATCTCAAGGAAAGAGTTTACCTTCTTTAAAGCAAACCTTTATTCACTTGACAGGAGAATCAACATGAATTTTATATTCCCTAAGGTTGACTTTTGAAGATTTTCTTGATGACAGACCATTACCCCTAGAGCTGCTGCCATTTATCATTGTAAATGACTTGGAAACATTTTTCCCTAAATTAATTTCAGCATAGAGTGCTACATCTAATATGGAGGATAATTTGGAACCAAGATGGAGGTAAGAAAGCCACCTCAGTGTAACTCCTGAACATCTAGGAGGCTTTCTTGAAAATGCTAGCTTTAATTTCTATTAGTTATTTGAAGGAAGAGTTTTTTTTTTTTATGGAAATGCCCATGATGGATTCAGTCAATAGTAAAAGCATGCTATTTCATAGCAACTTTTCTAAATTAGTCTACATGGAAATTCAGGTTTTTATGTGAAGTCATGTCATGCAAATGCTCTGTGTTGGTTTCCACATGACCAGGAATCCAGCAGTTCTCAATTCCACATAAAACCATCCATGTTCACAAAGTATTGGAAGCTAATATGAGAATTATTTTCTTTTGAACTTGATTTAAATGTGTGCATTTTTTACACAACATGAAGAAAAAAATACACAAGTTAATATCCCTTTAATATTGCATATTTTCCTGTGAAAACTAAAGTAATACTTTACACAGTTAGGTAGATAAAATTTGGGTTGGTTAATGAATATGCATGATTTATAACAAAATATCATTTGATAGTATTTTCTTCAAAAAAATGATGCTACACATAAACCTTAAGGTATGCTCTCCTTTTGTAAGTGCACCTTACAGTATACTACACAAATTGTACTATCTAGTGTAAGACAGTCCTTAAAGGTATATAGATTTCCTGTATTTTCATAATTGGATTATAAATATATAGAAATTNAGAGCATACTCAAAAGAAGGTCATGTTTATTCTCTGTTACCAGTTTGAGATATGCAATGCCTTAACACATTAATAGAAAAGATATTATTTTCTCTAGTTGCAGGAAAAAAAACTGGATTGCAGCTTTGAAGGTTACAGGTTATATACATTAACTTGAAAGTTTGCTGATGGAATGAAGAAAAGATGACTTAAAGAAGGGCTTCAGCTTCAAGTCAGAATAATGTTTAATCAGTTTAGTTTTTAAATAGGAACTCTGATTTTATTTAAATTCAATGAGCACTCCTCTGAGTGCCCATGCTTTTGCACATCCATTACCATTAATAATTACAAAATTAGTGCAAGGAAATCATCTATGAAGGCCCTGAATCATTACAGCTTCATTTCTCAGACACAAACAAACATTTGGGTGCAATATACAGAATAAAAGGAAAATTAAAAAGAAGAACCTGAGAAAAACTGGCACTGAATATCAAATAAAAGACTGCACAGCATAGCAATTCTCTTATTCCCACACTAATTTGCCAGAGGAGTTAATTCTGGTAACCTAAGTCTGGCAGTGGTCTGCACAGCAAGCAACTGGAGAACTGCATATTATCTGGAGATATATGAAAAAGTGATTTTTCCAAACTATATTGCCACAGCGTTCTTAATCCATTAAACCTCATATTATTTGAGATAAATGCTGCCTTTAAATAGATGTTTTCACCCCTTTAGTCGGATTTGTTTATTATTCCATGGTGCAGAATCTCTTAATTATTTTATGCAACTTGTGCCTGCATTACTCCTTTAAAAATATGAGAAACGCAATTAGATATATAGGTATTTAAACAGTACTAATTGTTATGGTAGGTTACTTTGGTGTAGACACAGATGTTTGGATGGTATGTTAATCCATGAATTACAGGCACCAACTCTATTCAATTTTTTAGAGACAAATATTTGCAGACTTTAGTTCTCTGTTGTTTTTCCTGTTTGCAGTGGCTATATGTAGCAACTTTGTAATTATTTTAAAAAATGTCTCTCACCTTTGGGACTTTTCTGAATAAAAAGTCATTTAATTCAGTTCAGCCCTGTATCCATTTTTGAAGTTGAAGACCTAGTACCATCAGTAAAAATGAAAGTGGAAGAAACATTTTGTTGATCAAAAGTTTAAACACACACAAACACACACATACACACACACACACACACACAGCTGCCTTTCCTTGCATTAGTAATTTTAACTAATTAATGTAAATTCTCCATGATCTTGTAGAACTGCCATTTTGGGGTTTTGTATTAATTAATGTATTTACTTATTGGTAATTTTGAGATAGGTCTCTCTGTAACCCCAGCCAGCCTGGAACTCACTATGTAGTTCAAGCTGGCCTTGAACTACATAGTGAGTCCACCTGCCATTGCCTCCCAAATACTGGGATCAAAGGCATGAACCACCATGCCCAGTTTGTTTTATTTTATTTTATATGATATGATTGGAAAAAATTTTGCAAGTGCTTTGATTCATTGAAGGCAACTGCTTCTTTGAAGATTAATGTTTGGTTTCTGGGCGAAAGGAGTCAAATTTAGATAAAACCATTTGTCATTTGTTTTTTTCATTTTATAATCACAGAAAGGTAATAGAAGCTGACATAGTGACAACTGTAATTCATGCTAATCTCATTAAATTTATCTTGTGACTGCACACCACCTAAAAATGGGTCTAAAAGCTATACGTTAGATTAAAAGAAAAATACATATTTATTTTCATGTTCATGCACTAGCCCTGGACCTTAGAGATTTTTTGTCCCATTTTCTGCTATGATCCCTGAGCCATTAGTAGGTGAAGTTTGATATAGGGGCTTCATCCAGGGATGCACACTCTGGGAGCTCCCATTCGTTGGAGGTTGGCTAGTTGTGGCCTTCTGTTTGCCTCACACTCTAATGTGTATGGGAGCATTAGTGGTGAGAATTTAGGGGTGCACCCATTTTCTCTCTACTCCTCATTCTGTATGTAGAGGTTCAATTTTAGATGTGTCTCTTAAGGATGGTGATTTTTCAGAGGTATATGTTCTGTGTCTGACCAGTTGTTGGATTCTGCAGAGGGCTCCATCTTTTGCATAATGTAGCTTTTTTCATGAGTGGCCATAATTACTGTATAGTGTGAAATTTCATTTGTCTAGAGATATGACTCCAAAAGGCTTTTCTCTGGGCTCTATGTCTTCTCCAGCCTTGTGCATTTAGCTGAGCTTACAGTGGCTTTCATGCATTCACTCCCACTGACAAAGTTCCAAGTCCAATTAGAGAGCTGTTGACCATCCCCCAGACAACGGTGCCTCCACTGAAGTAATAGAGGTAGTTTGCTGGGCAGTTTATAATGGTGTTCCATTTTGGCACTGGGCTGTACAATTGACTGACCCTCTAGTTGTAGTGTGCACATTGTCTAGCATTATGAGAGCTTAACTTTAGATAGAAAAGTTGCAGGTTAATCCCTGTTCCATTAATCTAAGTTTATTCCTAAAGCATGTGCTACTCAGAACAGTAGGTTCTCATTCTCTATTTCTGGTAGATAATAAAGAGGTTTTGAGATAGCCTGCTTTGTTTTGAAAATCACTTGGATCACTCTCAACAGCCATTTAAAGGGTGGTATCATCTATCTTGCACTGTGTTCCCCGCCAGACAACTACCAGGGTGCACAAACCTCCATACACTAATGTTCAGATAGTACATGTGAATTTCTCTTGGGTTCTTGGGGGCAACATATTACCCTCTGGGTTTCCCAGCCTCTCAGGCTTGAATCATCTCTATTCTTACTTCTTCGCCTACCACAGCTGTCCTCTCTCCCCAGCCCCAGCATTCCCATCATCCTCCCTTTCTCCTTACCTCCCCCATTTCCTATCATACCCCATTTTATCTCCCCCTCCTCCCCTCCCAACCCAACACCCCCACTCTCCCAACCTCCCCCCTAGTAATATCTGTTTATTATTGTCTCCCTGTTTGGGGATGTTTCTTTTCCTTTACCTCTATGTATCCTTTCCAGTTTCTTGGTTTCTGGTGTTATATCAGGATATATACTCAAGTAAGTAGATTGTTGCTACAGTCCACAAGTGAGGGAGAACATACATCGCCTGGTTTTATGTCTTTGTGTTACTTCATTCAGAATAACATTCTCTAGCTCCATTCATTTACCTGTGAATTTCATAATTGCATCTTTTCTTACTGCTGAATAGTACTCCATTGTGTAGATGTAACACATTTTCTTTATTCATTTGATGGTTGTGGGACATTTAGGTTGTTTCCATTTCTTCACTATTGTGAAGAGAGCAGAAACAAATATGGATGTACAGGTATTGTTACAGTATGATGAGTCCTTTGGGTATATGCCAAGGAGTGTATAACTGGGTCATATGGTAGGTTCACTTTTAGTCTTTTCAGAATTTCCCACTTAGTCTGCATTTCCACCTACAATTAATGAGAGTTCCCCTTTCTTCACACACTTGGCAGCATCTTGTGTCCTTCATTTTCATAATGTTAGCCAGTTTGATTTTGGTAATAAGGAATCATAAAGTGTTTTTCTTTATCTGCATTTCCCAAATTCCTAAGGATGTTGAGTGGTTTTTAAAGTGTTTCTTAGACATTTCTATTTATTCATTTGAGAAGCCTCTGCCCATATATGTGGCCCATCTTTTAATTATGTCATTTATTTTCTTGCTACTATGTTGGATATTAATCCTTTGTTGGATATGTAGCTAGCAAAGATTTTCTCCCACTCATTGGGTTTCCCCTTCACTTCCTTGGCTGTTTCTCATGCTGTACAGAAGCTTTGTAGTTTAATGAGTTCCCACTTACTGACTGTTGCCCTTGATGCCTGAGCAGCTGATGTCCTATTAAAAAGTCCTTTCCTATAGGCATAGTGCCATCTTGAAGGGTACTATGTGTTCTAGCAGTTACAGAGTTTAAGATTTCATATTGAGGTCTTGATATACTTGGAGTTGACTTTTGTGCAGGGAGAAATGTAAAGGCGCAGTTTCATTCTTCTACAGGTAACCACTAAAGAGCTGTTGACCATCCCCCAGACAACGGTGCCTCTACTGAAGCAATAGAGGTAGTTTGCTGGGCAGTTTATAATGGTTGTTCCGTTTTGGCACTGGGCTGTACAATTGACTGACCCTCTAGTTGCAGTGTGCACATTGTCTAGCATTATGAGAGCTTAACTTTAGATAGAAAAGTTGCAAGTTAATTCCTGTTCCATTAATCTAAGTTTATTCCTAAAGCATGTGCTACTCAGAACAGTAGGTTCTCATTCTCTATTTTGGTAGATAATAAAGAGGTTTTGAGAAAGCCTGCTTTGTTTTGAAAATCATTTGGATCACTCTCACCAACCATTTAAAGGGTGGTATCATCTGTCTTGCACTGTGTTCCAAACTGGATAACCTCCAGTTTGGCCAGGACCGTTTGTTGAAGAAGCTGTTTTTCTCCTATTGTGTATTCTTGACACCTATGTCAAGTATCAAGTGGCTGAAATTGTATGTACTCATGTTTTGGTCTTCTATTCTGTTCCATTGATCTATGTTTCTATTTTTATGCCAGCACCATGCCGTTTTTGTAACTACAGCCCTGTAATATAACCTGAGATCTGGTATGGTGATGCCCCCTGCATTGTTCTTTTTGCCCCAAATTGTTTTGACTATCTGGGGTCTTTTGTGGTTTCATGTGACTTTTTGGATGACTTTTTCTAGCTTTGTGAAGAATGTTGTAGGTATTTTGATTGGCATTGCATTTCTATAGATTGTTCTGGATAAGATGGTCATTTTCACAATATTGATTCTACCAATCCACCAGCATGGTAGATGTATTAGTCACTTTTCTGTTGCTGTGATAAACCACCATGAGCAAGGGGACTTATAAAAAGGAAGAGTTTATTTGATTGACAGTTCTAGGGAATCAAGAGTCCATTATGGCGGGAAGCATGGTGGCCAGGGCTGGAGCAACAAGCCGAGGGTCACATCTCGCAATGAGCACAGGAAGCAGAGAGAGAGAGAGAGAGACTGGAGACCACAAGGCTTGTTAAACTCACTAAGCCCACCTCCAATAACGTACTTACTCCAGCACGGCCACACCTTCTAAGACCTCCAAGAACAGTATCACCAACTGGAGACAAAATGTCTGAATACTTAAAGCCTATGGGGGGACAATCTCATTCAAACCACCACAGTAGATTTTTCCATCTCCTAGACTCTTCCTCTATCTCTTTCTTTAAAGTTTTGAGATTTTCATTGTAGAGTTATTTAATGTTTTTGGTTAGGTTTAATCCCAAGTATTTTTTTTTATGACTAACATTTCCGGTTCTGGAAATACTGAGTTTTCAGGTTGTGTGTTCCAGAACTGTTTTTCATTTCAGTGGATTTGTCTGATGAACATGGTGGTTGTAGAGAGTGCTGTTTGCCTACAGCCTCTTCATGGATAGGAAGAGTAAAAGTGCTACCACCTTTATTTCCTAATCACACACAGCCTTAAAAAATTTAAGCACTGTTTTTGTACTGGTAACTGTGTACTACACTTTATATTTATTAAAATTTATTCATCGTATGTATTTATGTGTGTATGATGTGTCTATGGGAACATACATGCAAGCCATAGTGTGAGCGCAGAGGACACCTCTGTGGAGGCAGTTGCCTCCTTGTACCTTCATGAGGGTTCTGGGAATTGAATTCAGGCCATGAGAATGAACCATGTGCTTAGCCTTTATGCTTTTTATTTGTTTCCATAGTTGTGACTTCTTTGTGAAGTCAAAGTTATCCTTTACTGTCCTTCCCAAATGAAGGATGTGAGACCTTGCTATCAAACCAAGGGCAGCAGAGTAATGGAACAGCAAGGTCTAGAATCCATGTTTCCTAGACTGCTATACATCATTTATTTATAGAAAGTGATAATGACACGCCTTTGCTTTTGTAGTACAATTCTAAAAATTTTCTTCTTTCTCTTCAAATGTTAAAAATATCTGTTCTTCCTTAAGTAACTTTAAGATATAAACATACAGTCTTTGGGTGTAACTTGTACTATAATATTACTGAAAATAGATGCAATGATACAGCAGATTTCTGGCCCAAGTAGATGGGTTTAAGTGCTCCAGCAACAAGAACCACAGTACTATCACTCACCACAGGGATTCAGAGTAAGGAAGTACACCATCCCCCCTAAGTATTACTGAGTATTTGGTTCCTTTTTTCTCCCAGGCAATAGTTTGTCTGGATGTATTTGGGTATTGAGCAAATGACCTTCATTATAGATAATGGAGTGTGGACAAAATTCTTCTAACTACACTTTTTTGCTTAGGATCAAGTTATGTACAGATTTCCTCAATAAAGCTTAGCGTGATTCAGTATCAGATATTCTTTAGTGTTCTCCCTTTTTCATACTTTCTTGCTGACTTTCAGTTTCCTTTACTAAAATATACAGCCTATACTTGATTATTATACTGTATTTGATTGAAATCCAATTCAATTGGAGATATCACGACAGAGTAATATTTTGATTGAGGAAAATACACTATAAAACAGAAATCACTAAGATATACAGGTGTAGATGTAGATTTATTTCCCTGGAGGCTTCATTAAAGATACATGAAGGTTCATTTTTCTTTTCTTTCTTTGTCAGCATTTGGAATGGCTCTATATCTTTCCTCTGAAAACTGATTAAATGTCCTATGTACAGTGGAGGTAGGTTTCTTAAGCCTTGTACTTTAGAAAATATAATTTTAAAGTGGTATGCTGTAGATGGCAAAGAGCAGGATCAGAGTTTATGCCACACACCATTCCATACTATCTAATAAGATGGGGAACTACATATGAGTGGGGAAGAACTGTGTGCAGCACATGACAAAGGGGAGGGCAGAGGTTTAATATAGAAGCTGCTCAGATTTATTGTGGCTGAGAAAATATGTTTTCTATGATACAGCATTCTTCAATTATGGCAAGTATATGTGACTTGCTGAGTACTTCATAAAGATCTTGTCAGTGCCATGGAGACCCTTATCCTGGTTCTGCATCTTTGTCCTTGTTCTATGGCTCTTGACTCTTTCCTTGATCTCATTTTTAGATAGCTCAGCCCTTCATGTTATTATAAATTCCTCTGGTTTTTTGAAATCATTCTACAGACAAGAGATAGTCTTAGTTTATGGAATTATTTTAAATTATATTTGATACATTGATCAAATAGTTGCATTAAGATTAAACCTCATAATAACATGAATATATATATATATATATATATATATATATAATACGACTGTCAAGCTATCTTCAAGAGATAAGCATTAGTATATATTTTTACTCAAAATCTAGATGAAAAGCTGGGCGTGGTGGTGCATGCCTTTAATCCTACCACTGGAGAGGCAGAGGCAGGCAGATCTCTGTGAGTTCAAGGCTAGCCTGGTCTACAGAACGAGTTCCAGGCCAGCTGGGATTAAAAGGGAGACCCTGTCTCAAAAAGACCAAAAATATGTGGATGAAATACCTGAAAGAATTGCATAAACATTGTTTGGGCTGATCCTTTCCGATAATGTGTTTTAAAACTGGAATTTATTTAGACAGTAACATTGTTTTAGCTAAAATTTCTTGAAGTAGAAAAATAAGTTTTAAAAAATTATTTTACATTAACTTTTCAAAAATTTTAGCCACTCTTCTGAATGAAGAGGAACCCGACAGCTATAAAATAGTCAACAGATGCTTCAGAGTTGGGAAGCTAAGATTTATTTCATGTAGCTTGCATTGGGTTAAGTATTCAATTATAACTTCCTTTTTAATATATCAAGGTAGCAGAGTTGAAAATTTTGAGATGAAATTACTAGGAAAAAACAACCATGGTAAAAATATCTTTAACAGAAATAAAGCATAGTGTAAACAAAAGCAAGTGGCACCTCCATATGCATTTCCATGACAGACTTCTCTCAGGGCACCCTCCTCCTTGTTCCCTGATACTTGGTAATCAGTCTAAAAGCCTTTTCAATGGCACGGAAATGCTGCCTTTGTTTGCAGCTTTCTATTACATAGGGACCTGGGGAATAAGCTGAAGTCATAAAGTGCTGTAATTTCCCTCTCCTTCTAAACAGAAAGTCACCTTTGCCTTCACAATGTGAGCAAAGGTTGCATTTGCTGCTGTGTGGCTCAGGAGACCTCGGCTGAGTTGTGAGGTCCAAGTGTCTGGCTGCCCCGTGTATTCTTCCATTTAATAAACACAAACTGATGGGATGGCCAGTGCTGGAACATTGAGACTGCATTCTAGAGATATGATGTTTGGAATCAGAAAGAATTGTAAGTTTGGTCTGCAGTGAAGGTTTTGTTTTTGTTTGTTTTTTTTTTACAAACATTCTTCATTTCTAAAATCCTTTATCATGATTATATAATAGTTGAGAGAATTAGTATCATGTTAATACAGGTAATCCGCCTACACTGATAAGTACACTGAACAGGCAGAAAACAAATTCTTCTTCACTTAAAGCTTCCTGAAGATCTAGTTTCTGTGTCCAATTTATTTTCAGAATGGCCTTTTAATGAGTACTAGGAAGTTTCCTGGGTTTCTTTATTATCTTAAGATGTTCACATGTACTATTGTACATGTTCTTTTATTTCCTTCTTTGTTTTTTCATGCAGAACTGGGACCATGAAGAGAAGTTATAGACAGACATGTTTCCAACTCTTTAAATTATTTTTATGAAAATGTAGTTGATTAACCATAAAAACAGCTGGGGCTGGAGAGATGGATCTTCATGCAGATAACCCCCAGGATCAAATATCAGCACTGACATGGTAGCTAACAACCATCCATTATTCCAGTTACAGGTGATCCGACACCCTCCTTTGACTACTGCAGACGTTGCATGACACAGGTGCATTTACGCACATGCAGGCATAGCACTCATGCACATAAAACAAAAACAAAGTTTTTAAAAAAATAGAAAGAGCTTAAAAATTAGGCAAGACCCAACATTTTAAAACATATGATTGCATCCTGTAAAACATTCCTACACAATGGAGGGAACAGTGAACCTAGTGAAGGGAGAGCTGACCGAGGAGGAGGTCTCTGCAGCTGTTCATCTGACATGAGGGTACCTGTTCAGAATCTATACTAAGAAGCCTCAATAATGACAGCAGTACTAAAACCTCTGTAATTCTCCAATAAAAATGCAAAACTGTTAGTTATATTAGCATCATTGTGAATGAAGCAAATGATGGAGATGACACATTTTGGGTCATGGTTTCAGATGTGGATTGGTCCATCAGGCAGGAAGAACATGGAAGGCTGACAGAGCAGACATGTGTGGCACAACCCTGTGCTGTTTAGTTTAACTGTCAATTTCACATATTCAAAAGCTACCTGGGAAGAAAGTCATAAAGAACAGCTGTGTAGATCCGGTTGGCCTGTGGGCGTGTCCATAGGAGGTTGTCTTGGTTGCTAATTGATGTAAGCTCATGTTGGGCAGAGTAGTTCCCTGGGAAAGGTGTCTTGAACAGTATGAAAATGGCAACACTAGCTCAGAGCAAGCAGGTAAGGATCCATTGAGAGCTTTCTTTGCTCTTGACTGTGGATGTGGTGCTTTAAGTTTCTACTGTGACTTTCCAGTGACAATGAACTCTAATCTGGAACTGTAAATCAACCCTGTCTTCCCAGGCTACAAAATAAGATATTCCAAATACTATTTATGTCAGTTAGCAAAAGCCAGCAGGGTGAACTTCTAAAACAATCCAAACAAAAATAAATACTTTCACTTTTATGGTTAGATATAAAACCTTAAAGTAGTTATTACCATACTCAACAGTCTTCTTAAAATCAGGAGGTGACAAAAACAGACATGGTTTTACTTTGTTGTGGGAATGACAGCACGGTTCAATAATAGTAATATGTGTACAATTAATCACACTAATTGAGTAAAACAAAAAAGATATGGGGTACTGTTGAAATCTCTACCAAAGGCATTATGAGAGTCTCATTGATTTCCCCTTCGAAGCATGGGGTTGCTGAGGATGCCTCTCACTTCTCTCTCCAGGAAGCACTCTATAAGGCTGGCAGTGACATCACCACTTTACAAATGAAGATCCAAGCAATTAGGAACTTAGAGCCATGGTTTCAGCTTACAAAGTCTGCCTTCAAAACCAAAGTTTCCCATTGATTAATTATTGATGATAAGATATGAAGATTAAATACTTTCAAGATGTCATAAGAATAAATAATCCTGGGGCTGGAGGGATGGCCTAGCGGTTAAGAGCACTGACTGCTCTTGCAGAGGACCCGGATTCAATCCCCAGCACCCACATGGCGGCCGAGAACCATCTGAAACTCCAATTCAGGAGAACTCCAGTTCCAGGGGTATCCAACACCCTCTTCTGACCTCCGCGGCATTGCACAACACGGATGCACAAACCTGCATGCAGACAGTACATTCATACACATACAGAAATAAAATTAAAAAAAAAGAATAAATAATCCTAAGCAATCAAAAGACATCTAAGTAAATAGCATATGCCTACCAAACAGGAATTAATAAACATTGGTTAATAATAATTTTCAATGGTAGTTTCTGATCCCTAGTAAAAAAGACTGATTGGATTAGAAAACAAAATCTATGAATTTACTGCCTCCAAGAAACACACTTCACCATTAATGATCAATACCACCTTAGAAGAAAGGCATGGAAAATATTCCAATAAAATGGAGCTAAGAATCAAGGAGGCATAGCAGTTCTCATATTTGACAAAATAAATTCCATATAAACAGTAATCAGAAGAGACAGGAAAGGTCACTTCACACTCATTAGGGGAAAAAATAGACCAAGAAAATACTACAACCCTACACTTATACACACCCCACATAGGAGTATATAGTTTCATAAAAGAAACTATTAGACCTGAAATCACACATTGACTCATACACAGTAGTAATGGGGTGATTTCAGCACCCCACTGTCACTAGTAGATAGATCATCTAGACAAAAACTAAATAGAGAAACCCTGCAGTCAAATGGACCTAACAGACATCTACAGAACACTCCACCCAAAGGCCACAGAATACAATTTCTCCTCATCAGCACATGAAATTTTCTCCAAAATTGATCACATATTATGATACAAAATAATTCTCTACAAATTTAGAGAAATTGAAATAGCATCCTGTTTTCTGTATGGCCACAAATAAATAAAGCTAGATATCAATAACAAATGGGGAATAGTACACAGATAATGAAAGCTGAACAACACACTACTGAGTTAAAATTGGATCAAGGGAAAAACCAAGAGGAAATTTTAAAAAAAATATACAATTGAATTAAAATAAAAGCACAACATAGAAAAATCCATGGGACACAAGAAAGGCAGTCCTAGGAAGTTATCTATATTGTTCGTATCATTTGGATAAGTGCTTTTACTTTACAAGTAATTGCTATGCATTGTTTCCTGATGAGTGCAATGTTTTTGCCATCACATTTCAAAACATAAAAGTCAGAAAATGCCCTTGATTTCTCTACAGTTCATGTGTCTGTAATAGTTTCATAGGCCTGAATAGAAGTATGTCATGCTTTTTTTAAATATTTCTGTTGTTGGGCCCCTGAAGCATGGTGTATCCACTGTGTTTGAATCATACTTTTTAATTCATCATTTTTATTTTATGTGTATACATGCCTGCATGTATATAAATGCAACTGGATTGTACAATACCCCATAGATGCCAAAAGAGGGTGTTAGGTCCCCCAAGAACTGGAATTAAGTATGGTTGTTACCTACCATGTGGGTGCTAGGAACTGAACTCAGGTCCTCTGGAAGAGCACTGAGTGTTCTTAATCTTTGAGCCATCTCTTCATCCCCATCAAATCATATTTGCATTATAAAATTGAAGTGAACACTTAAGATAATAAAACTGCACCATGTCAGTCTTTGACAGAATATTCTCTGGCCTTGATAGAAGCACTGAGAAAAATCAATGTTTCTTCCCTATAAAATTCCAGAACTTTCATAACAAATATGCACTTAATATGTATTCATTGTCTTTCTGCTACAGCTTGCACTGTGCCCAGTGAGCTCTAAGTTTGACACTTAACTACTATGTCACTTCCTTTTAAGTTTAGATTCAGGCTAACCTGGTTCTAAGCTCATTGGATGGGACAGGGGGGCGGGGGGGGGTTCTGAAAGAAATTACCTGAGTCCACACGCCACTTCTTTCATAACTCTTGTCATCTGTAAGTGTGATCCTTGTGGCACCTGACACTGTGTATAAAAATAAAAAAGCATGTCCTGCATGTGTACCGGGGTGGCCGGCTTTGGATTGGATTTTAAATTGTGTCAGTGCCGTGAGGGTAAATGTCTTCAAAGAAGCAAGGAAAGCATTGGTTCTGAAAGAAATTGCATTGCACAGTTCTCGACTTCTGAGGATGTCATTTATAAGAAAAACATATTTGTTTCTTCAGTACTACTGAAGCTAACTCTGTTTTGCAATAAAATTTAGTTAACTCTGGGAAGGAGAGTTGGCTCAGCACTGGTTGCTCTTGCAGAGGATCTAGGTTCAGTTTCCAGCACCCACATGGGAGCTAAAACCCATCTCTAACTCCAGGTTCCAGGGGATACAATGTCATCTTTTGGCCTCTGTGGGCATTGCATGCACAGATGCCCTTCTATACATGTAGCCAAAACACATATACATAAAATAAACATAAATAAATAAATAAATAAATAAATAAATAAATAAAATTTTAAAAATTAGTTGACTCAACCAAATATGCTCTTTGCATCTATTTTTCTCTCTTTACTTCATTATCAGAAGCTCTTCTGTTCGACTCAGTAAGTTCCATTCCTCTGAAGAATTAGCTCTCAACTTAGGCTGTCCCACAGGTGGCATAAGGCCTTGTGGGTAGACATTTGCCTCTTATTACAGGGACACTGCTGCTGGCTTCTGGGTAAACACCATGGATGTTCATTGGTACTAAATGCCCGATGATGCACAAGATACCCCCACAACCAAAATTACCTGCCCCAAATGTCTGTAGTTGAGAAAACTTGCTAAAAATGCTTATTCACTTTTATTTTTGCTAAGTGGAAGAAAAGGAGCCATCAAATAAAATGGGTGTACTTGTCTTTATAATTTTGTTAGTCAGGTCTCTTTTGTGTACAAATGGATAACATGTTCTCACGGTGAAAGCTCATTCAACTGGTGAGAAAACCTGATGTGTTTGAAATAGATTCTGAAGTCTCAAGTCATTTTTGTTGTCTCTTTCTCTTGAATTACTGCCTCTGCTTAAAATTTATTATTTTGATGATGAATATGTGTTTTTCTTCTTTGAAGCAGAGAATAAACACTATAAAATCATTTAGTAACAGCTACGAAGTAGAAAGTTTAATCATTACGTCAAAATATCTAAGTTATGATAGTAATTAGTTCTCCCCTGTTGAACTGCTATGAGCTCATCTTTGGGAACTGTCTCATGATCCTCATACCCCTAAATAGCAGGAATGCAAATGACCAGAAGAGCACAGCTGTGTGCTCAGACCCAGACTGTATATGTACATCTTGTCTGCTATAAGAGACTCACGAATTTGAGCAACTGGATCATCATAATTGCTGCTTACATTCTTCATATGCCAAGATACCATGCCTAGTATTTTATTTCATGATAAAAACTTTTTGATTAAAATTGATGTATGTATTATTTCAATTATTTATTTGGAATTTCACTCTCAGTTCATGGTGGAACTAAGGGTCACCACATTGGTGTCTGTAACTGAGGTCTTACTGATGTTGTTGCTGTAATTCCAACATCTTATTCAGAGTGACTGAACATTACTGTGGAGAATCACAGAAAACCATGTGGACTAAGATGTAAATGTGTTCTCCATCCCCATAAGTTTACTTAGCACTCAATTTATTTTATTTATTTTCTTTTAGTTTCTAAATGAACTATTATTTGCCTCAAGAAACTTGCTAAAGTATACCCTGGACTTCACACTACATATGGATAATTTTGCAGCTCTTTTTCTTAGAAAATAGAGAAAATGTGATTAGTTACTAGCATTTTTCTGTTAATTCTTGCTGAGCTCCTTCTGCATCCTGGTCTGCCCTTGAGTCTCACCAAAATCTTTGTAGCTTTTCCTCATACCATGGAGAGTCTAAGAAATTCAACAAACCAGGCAAGCTTTGGAGACTGACAGTATCATTTTCTTTTTTTTTTATTTATTTTTGTATGTGTATGAATGTACTGTCTGCATGTAGGTTGGTGCACCCGTGTCGTGCCATGCCACGGAGGTCAGAAGAGGGTCTCAGATTCCCCTGGAACAGGAGTTCTCCTGGAATTGGAGGTACAGATGGTCCTCAGCCGCCATGTGGGTGCTGGGGATCGAATCCGGGTCCTCTGCAAGAGCAGTCGGCGCTCCCAACCGCTAGGCCATCTCTCCAGCCCCAGTATCATTTTCATGGGCACTAGTTCAGCCTGCAAGAGTGAATTTTTATAATTTTATTATCTTGCAAATTTTTCCAAAATGAGACACTTCTTTTACTTTATTTGTTCCACAGTCTTGAATTTTGAAAAACTTCAGGCCTATGGAAAATTATATAACAGTGACAACATTCAAAGAAACTATGGGGGTGTGCCAGTCTAAGGCCTTCAGAAATGAATGTGGTCTGTAAGATTAGGAACATAAGCACTCTGTCCTGTCCATAAACTTGTGTTCTGTGAAGATAAGTGTTAATTGTTGCGAAACCACAAGATACATATACTGAAAGTCAGCAATAAGATTACTAAATTATGAATGAAAGTGCTTTCATTCTCATTTTGAAATGACAAGTGTCTTGACAAATGTCAAGAGTTAAGGAAGCAAAGAATCTTGTTCTGGGGCTAGAGAGATGGCTCAGCAGTTAAGAGCACTGGCGGCTCTTGAAGAAGACCCAGGTTAACTTCCCGCAACCCACATCATATCTAAAAAACCATCTGTAACTCAAGTTCTAGATTAATTTGACATCCTCTTCTGATATCCGTGGGTATTACGTAACACACATACAGACAATATATTCATACACATAAAACACAAATAATAGTAAATAAATTGTTTTAAAAAGTCATCTTCAGTGTTCTCATTCTCTTTCTCTACATTTTCAAACATATACAAGGAGTGATTTGCCCATAGTACATATAAGTACACAATTATCTTTTTTTTAAATTTTATTTATTTCTGTATGCGTATGAATGTACTGTCTGCATGCAAGTCTGTGCACCCGTGTCGTGCAACGCCGCAGAGTTCAGAAGAGGGTCTTGGATTCCCCTGGAACTGGAGTTCTCCTGGAATTGGAGCTTCAGACGGTTCTCAGCCACCATGTGGGTGCTGGGGATTGAACCCAGGTCCTCTGTAAGAGCGGTCGGCGCTCTTAACCGCTAGGCCATCTCTCCAGCCCCAAGTACACAATTATCAAACACATTTATTTCCTTGTTCTTTTGCTGAGATTGCCTAGACTTAAAGGCATTTCAAAAGCAAAGGGACATATGCATCAACCATATCTTAATTTATGCTAATTTTTTCAATAAAAAGATACTCAGAGAAGTATTTATTAGTGTGACTGGGTCTGGAGAGATGACTCGGCAGCATTGAGCACTTGCTGTTCTTGAAGAGGACCTGGGTTTTGTTCCCAACACCCACAACTGCCTGCAACCTCTAGCTCCACTGTGGTACACATACATTTAAGCAAGCAAAAATTCATACACATAAAAATAATAGGAATTGATGGTAATATAGAACATGAACCTGAGCACTTAATACAAGAAGCAATTAATGTCTCAAAAGAAAATGCCCACAGTGATTGAAAATATGATAAAAAAAACACAGGAGACAGCAGAGCAAAGCTTGAAGGCCAAACCTAGAGTAATTTCCTTATAAAAGGACTAAAGTGATTTACTCAGCTTTTCAACTCTGTGACAGAATACTTGAGAAAATTAACTTAAAAGGGGAAATATTAATTATGACCCATGACTTCAGGGGTGTCTCTACTTGCCCAGGTGCTTCTGGATTACATTTTAGTTTCCATTCCTCTGCAATCCATTCCAAATTATTATCAATCTATCCGTGGCTCAAACTACTGATGAAGTCAGCAGGCTAAGTATTCAACATGCAAGTGTCTATGGGTTTTCCAGATAGAAGCTATGATAAAAGCAAAGCTGGATTATAAATCAATATATAAAATAAATGTCAATGAGTCTGCAAGGGTATAAATAAGTGGAAAATGTACGGATGTCCTGGGCAGAGACTGGCTAGACCTTCTGTTGTTGCTTCACTATTGAGGAGGAAGGAAGAAAGGCATAGCTCTCCACTTTGCAGAGACTTCTTTCCAAAGAATACAGTACGGAAAGCATGAGCAAGACTGAATTCATGATGGCAAAATGTGCCAGTTGCTATCTCAGTTAGTGAAGATCAATGTCAACTTGTGATAAATCATGCTGATTGTATCTGATTGTATGTATACTTGTTATAATGTCATGAGGTTATCTTTAACTTGTCCTGTGACTGCCCTTCATAGATTACCCCATGGTCCAACAAATGTCAGTTGAAAGATATTCTATGAACTTTATATTAGTGTCTAGTCATCACATACATACGAAGACTGAGAAAGTATCAGTCAAGAAAAGTCTTGGGGCTGGAGAGATAGCCTAGCGGTTAAGAGCACCGACTGCTCTTGCAGAGGACCCGGGTTTGATCCCCAGCACCCACATGGCGGCTAAGAACCGTCTGTAACTCCAATTCCAGGAGAACTCCAGTTCCAGGGGAATCTGAGACCCTCTTCTGACCTCCGCAGCATTGCACGACACGGGTGCACAAACCTACATGCAGACAGTACACTCATACACATACAAAAATAAATAAAATTTAAAAAAAAGAAAAAAAAAGAAAAGTCTTAGTTTATTGTGCAACTTTGCTAACCATCCATGTTGATATGGTGAAACACAGAAAGGACATTAAGCAAAACTAAGAAAATATGCCTAAAGTATGAAGCTTATTTAATAATCATGTATTCAATGCTGGTTCTTTCATGGGTCCACATGTACCATGTGACTGTAGGATGTTGATCATAGAAGAAACTAATGTGTGGTCTGCAAGGTTTGGATATATTTTCTGTCATAAATAAATTCTAATATGAAACACTTATACAAAATATCTAAATGAATCTGCAACCTCAGGTGACATTTTGTCACTGTTCATTTCGGTGGCAGCACAAGCAAGCTGTAACAAGAGTGTTTCTGATAACTACTTGTGTAAGTTAGCAGCTCCAACGCATTTCTCTCCAACTCATACTTCAGCACTTCCTCTGACACGCAGATACTCATCTATGTCCACTTCACAACCAACATTTTTTTGCAGACTGCTGGGAGAGAAAATCATCAATTCTCCTACCCAACACAAGACCCTGCTTGATACAAGTCTGACCTACTGGCAAGACATGCTCACTGGTGTGTTAGTGGAATGATGGTTATGGGGGTAAGCAAGAACTTTCTGAGTGGATATGAGGACTGCCCCACAGGAGAGATTTCAGGCCTGAGACTGTAAATCTAGTCAAACTGCCATTACTAAGGGGATAATAGGCCCTAGGGGTAAGCTACCCTTTCTTGTTCATGCTATCATAGTGCATTCTAAATATCTGTTTATTCCCATAGATTTGTGCTGCTCTCAACTCTGGACAGAGAAGTTTCCTTTTTACAGTTGCATAGAGGGTAATGCAGAGACTCATAAGAGGTCAATGTGACTAGTATAAATAACATTGAACGCTCAGCTGGGGATGGTCATCTATATCAGTCTTCCACTATCAAAGTTTCCTGGAACATCGCAAGACACAATACAGGGGAGGGGGAGGGGCTGTGGAATGTTGATATCTAGACATCACAGCTTCACTGCACCATGAACTCATAGCAAACATGCCCCCCCCAAGACCTGTAGAAGATCAAGCCAGTCAGCATTCCAGCAGGAAGTGAGGAGCAAAACATGAGGCCTTAACCTAAAGAGGAGCTATTTGCATTTAATGGCTGCTGAGGGACAGGCACTCTTCTTAGAGGACTTGGCTGCTGGTAGGTTGCTCGTACTGTTGCTCATACCGCTCTGATTGCCACACACCTATGGGCATTTGAACAGTACTGATTGGACTCAGGGTTATTAAAACGATAATAAAGGAGTCAGGACTCGAAGTTGGGAGACTTGGAGGGAGATAGGGATGGATGTATATGATCACTATACATTGTACAAATGAATAAAACCTCCAAAGAACAAAAATATTACTAAACATTAGTATCATATAAAAATTCACTTAATACTTGTTTAACTTTTTCTCTTCCCTTGCAGTCTCTAAATTGCCTTGGCTTATCGGCTTCTGTTGGATTAAGGAACATCATTGATGAGAGGTGAGAGATGTATTAGTACTCTCTCTACCCTTGTTTCCACTATGTTCCATGTGCCTTAAGTGTAGAGGTTACATTGTAGATGTGTAACTTAGACAGGACTCTCACAGACACTTATTCTCTGTGTGTGATGAGTTTGGTACTCTGTAATAATCTCTGGTGGGAAAGAAGCTTCTTTGATGAGTGGTGACTGGGATACTTTCTGTAAATATAAGGATCCATGTTTTCCACATAGTAAGAAATTACATTTGTCTAGGGATGTGACAGTCTTGGGATTTTCTCTGCCATCTATGACTTCTCCAGCCATGTGCATTTCACTATGTTTCTAGTACCACATATGAGTAGACCCTCCTCATTTAGTAAGTTTAAATACAACTAGGTAACTGTTGATTACCCCTAAGATAAAAGTGCCAGTATTTCACCATTACAGTTTGCTGTGCCAGTCATTGTTGTGGTTGTTAGCCTTTAAACCTGGAATTGGACTATCTGTTGATGTTCTCTCTTAGCATGTGTATTGCAGCTCTCTTCACAATAGGGAAGAGCTGGAACCAACCCAAGTGCCCCTCAACTGAGAAGTAGATAGACAAAATGTGGTACATCTACACAATGGAATTCTATGCAGTGGTAAAGAAAGATGACATCATGAAATTTGCAGGTAAATGGATGGAGCTAGAAGATATCATGCTAAGTGAAGTAACACAGTCCCAGAAAAACAAATGATGAATGGTATCCCTCATCTGTAGATGCTAGCACCAGTTACCTAATTGTATGGCAATCTGAGCAATGTTAATGTGATCTGAAAAAAAACTGTGCTCTTATATTGTGATTCCCATAATAAATAAATAAATATTGGATTTGTGCGGGCTGGCTCCTGAGGCACAGGAACCTGGAAGTTGCTCCAGGCAGGTAGATTTTAGAGTAGATTGTTTTCTGGGCTACTGGAAAAGGGGACCAACTCAGAACCCTTTTGTAGGGGGTGGCTGTCTGGGCAAAGCCACCCTTCGCCTTTGCAGCCAGTGACCAGCAGGTCCAGTTTGGTGCCTCTGTGACTTTGTGCTGGCCAGCTCCTGAGGCACAGGAACCCAGAAGTTGCTCCAGGCAGGTACCAGGGCACAGGCTAAGTCAGGCATTACCCCCCCCTCAACTGGAATTGGTGAGAGAGTATCCAAGTGGACTTTTTTTGGAGAACCTTCAGAACAGGAAGAGAAGAGTGACTTAGGCTTACAATATCCAATATATAAACAAAATTGAAAGCCAGAAACCTAGACAAGTCAATACTCCATAAACAAGGAGGAGGAAAGAAAAAAAAAGCATCAGAATGAGGCAAGAAAAACCATTCACTAACATAGTGAAAAGACATTTGTGATTTGAATCACAAAATGGAAACCCACATGCCAGGGACAGGATGAAGGGACAACATGGGAAAGGAACAGGATAATCCCACACCAGGCTCTACCAAACCTGTAGGAGATAGGTACAATGGGATCCCCCTGGAGGTGACACAAGGAACAGATCTTAGAGGAATAACTGTAGACCTAGGCAGAGAAATTAAATAAAATAAAGAAGAATTCACAGAACTAAAGAGAGAGAATGAAAAACTCAAAAAGGATCTGGAGGGATACAATGACAAACTTCAGAAAGCACTAAAGGAACAGATTGACAAACTCCAGAAAGAACTAGAGGGAGAAAAACCAAACTCCTAAACGAAGTAGAAACTCTGAAAAAGGAAGCCAACCAATGAAGTAAGGAGCACCAAGAAGCTCAAAAAGGAAATGGAAATACTAAAGAAAACACAGGATGAAACCAAAAAGAAAGGAAAGGAAAAAGCCTCAGAAGTAGAATGGAGGAAGCAGAACAAAGAATATCAGATCTGGAAGATAAAACGGAGTAACTAAAAAGCTCAAATAAAGAATATGAAAATTTTAAAAATACACAAAGGTGGAACAACCAGGAAATATGGGACACTATGAAAAGATCAAACCTCCACATCATAGGAATAGAGGATGGAGAAGAATATCAAGAGAATAGATTTGATCAGATCTTCAACAGAAAAATAGATGAAAAATTTTTCCCCAAACTAAAAATAGACAAACCCATACAAGTACAAGAAGCACATAGGACTCCAAATAGACAAGATCAGAAAAGAAACTCCCCACACCATATCATAGTTAAAATACAAGAGGCCCAAAACAAAGACAAAATTCTTCAGAATTTTGTCTTTTCTACAAAAGAAAGACAAGTCACATGCAAAGGGAAACCCATCAGAATTACAACTGATTTCTCGGTGCAAACCATGAAAGCAAGAAGAACATGGAGCAAAGCATTCCCAGTGTTAAAGGATGCCAACCCAGAATACTTTACCCAACAAAAATGTCGATTATAGTTGAAGGAGAGAGAAAAATCTTCCATGACATAAACAAGATAATAGAATACATGTCTGGAAAACCAACTTTTCATTAAATACTTGAAGCAATTCAAAGGGCAGAAGAGAGGAGCAACAATCCTCAAACACCTAGGAAAATAAATTAATAAAAACATAACTGTAGGAGTAAAATCAGAGGCTAGAAGTCCAAATGGATAATAAAGTGAAAGGAAGCAACACCCATCTTTCAATTATAACCTTAAATATTAATGGGCTAAACTGCCCAAAAGGCATAGACTGGGAGAATGGATTAGAAAACGAAACCCATCTATATGCTGTCTACAAGAAACCCATCTCAATTTCAAGGATAGGAACCAACTTAAGGTGAAAGGATGGAACAAAGTATTCCAAGCAAGTGGTACCAAAAAGAAAGCAGGTGTTGCTATTCTAGTATCAGACAAAATAGACTTCAAAGCAAAAGAAAACAAAAGAGACAAAGAAGGCCATTACATCTTTATTAAAGGAACAGTTGACGATGAAGATCTCACAATCATGAATATATGCACACCAAACACCAGTGCAACAAAGTTATAACGACAATTCTTCAGGATCTCAAGGCACAGATTAACCCCAACACACTAATACTAGGGGACTTCAATACCCCATTAAGTCCTTTAGACAGATCAACAGGACAAAGGATAAACAGAGAGACATCTGAACTAAATAACACAATACACCAAATGGAACTCACAGACATCTATCAAATATTTCACCCAAACACCAGAGAATACAGTTTCTACTCAGCACTTCATGGAACATTCTCCAAAATAGACCATATACTGGGACATAGGAAAAAACTCAACAAATACAAAAAGATTGAAATAATCTCATGCATTCTATAAGACCACAGTGCAATAAAACTCAATATCAACACCAGGATAAACCCTACAACCAACAAGAACACCTGGAGACTAAATAACACTCTCCTGAATAATGAACGGGTCAAGGAAGAAATAAAGAAAGAAATAAAAATAATCCTGGAACTGAATGACAACGATAATGCATCACAGAAAAACCTATGGGACACTTTAAATGCAGTCCTAAGAGGGAAGTTTATAGCCCTAAGTGCCTTCATTAAAAAAAAAAAAAAAGATAAAAAAAAAACATAAAGAGCACAAGTGAATGATCTAACACTGCAGCTAAAAATACTTGAGAGACAACAAAGAATGAACCCTAAATGTAGCAGACAAGAAGAAGTAACAAAAATCAGAGCAGAGATCAATGAAATAGAAACAAAGAAAACCATACAAAAAAAATCAATGAATCCAAAAGTTGGTTCTTTGAGAGAATAAACAAGATAGACAGACCTCTAGCCCAGTTAACCAAAAGAAAGAACAACTCCAAATCAATAGAATCCGTGAAGAAAGGGGAAATATCACAACAGACTATGAAAAGATCCAGACAATCATATGGGAATACTTCAAAAACCTATACTCTACTAAGTTGGAAAACGTAGAAGAAATGGATGAATATCTGAAATCCTGGGAATCACCAAAGCTCAACCAAGAAGAGATTGACAGCATAAATAGACCAATAATACATGAAGAAATTGAAGAGGTAATAAGTAGCTTTCCAACCAAAAAATGCCCAGGCCCAGATGGTTTCACAGCAGAATTCTATAAAATATTTCAAAAAGACTTACAACCATTACTACTCAAGTTGTTTAGAAGGATACAAACAGAGGGAGTTCTCCCAGATTGCTTCTATGAAGCCAACATCACGCTATACCAAAACCAGGTAAAGATACAACCAAAAAGGAGAACTCTAGTCCCATCTCCCTAATGAACACAGATGCCAAAATTCTAAATAGGATACTGGCAAATCGCATACAGAATCACATCAAGAAGTTCATCTATCATGACCAAGTTGGATTCATACCAGAAATGCAGGGATGGTTCAACACACAAAAATCAATAAATATCATCAAACATATAAATGGACTGAAAGACAAAAACCACACCATCATCTCCACTGATGCAGAGAAAGCCTTTGACAAAATCCAGCATCCCTTCATGTTTAAAATCTTAGAGGGGATTGGACTGTAGGGATCATTCCTCAATGTAATCAAAGCCATATACAGGAAACCCACAGCTAATATTATCGTAAATGGGGAAATGACAGAAGCATTCCCCTTAAAGGTAGGAACTCGGCAAGGCCCCCTGTCACCACTCCTGTTCAATATAGAGCTTGAAACCCTTGCTAGGGTAATAAGGCAAGAAAAGGAAATTAAAGGAGTTCTAATTGGAAAAGAGGAAGTCAAGCTATCCCTTTTTGCTGATGATAGGATTTTCTACCTAAGGGTTGCTAACGATTAAGAGCTTCAGTAAAGTGGCAGGATACAAAATAAGTCTAGAAAAATCAGTAGCCTTTCTTTACACCAAAAACAAGCAACTGAAGAAGGAACACAAGGAGACCTTCCCACTCACAATAGCCTCAAAAACAATAAAATACCTAGGAACACACCTAACCAAAGACATCAAGGATCTCTACAACAAAAATTTTAAACCCCTGAAGAAGAAAATTGAGGAAGACATCAGAAGATGGACAAACCTCCCATGCTCATGGATTGGGAAAATAAATATAGAAAAATGTCCATTCTACCCAAACTCATGTACAGATTTAATGCAATCCCAATCAAAATCCCCAAGAGCTTCTTCACAGGCTTGGAAAAAAAATCCTCAATTTCATTTGGAAAAACAAAAGACCTGAATATCCAAAGCAACCCTGAGTGAAAAGAGCAATACAGGGAGGATCGCTCTACCAGACATCAAACTATACTACAGGGCTATAGTCATAAAAACAGCTTGGTACTGGCACAAAAACAGACCAGTTGACCAATGGAATAAAACTGAAGATCTAAATCTGAGCACATACAATTTCAGCCACCTCGTATTTGACAAGGGGGCCAAGAAGACACAATGAAGGAAAGACAGCATCTTCAGTAAGTGGTGTTGGCAAGACTGGATCGCCACCTGTAGAAGAATGAAATTAGACCCCTACCTCTCGCCCTGTACAAAAGTCAATTCCAGATGGATCAAAGACCTCAACGTGAAACCCAAAACTCTGGAGGTGATAGAAGGGAAATTTGGCAGCATACTACAAGACATAGATATAGGAAAAGACTTCCTAAATCAGACAACAGCTGCACAAGAAATAAGATCGACAATTGACAAATGAGACCTCATTAAACTCAAAAGCTTCTGTACATCAAAAGAAACAATAAAGGAAGTGAAGAGAAAACCCACTGAGTGGGAGGAAACCTTCACTGCAGATACATCTGACAAAGCATTAATTTCCAGAGTATACAAGCTGCTCAGAAACAAAGAAGAAAGAAAAAAAAATGAATCACTCAAAAGATGGAACAAAGAACTAAATAGAGACTTCTCAGAGGAGGAATTAGAGATGGCTGAGAAACAAGTTAAAAACTGTTCAATGTCACTAATAGTTAGGGAAATGCAAATTAAGACCACTCTAAGATATAATCTCACTCTGATAAGACTGGCCAGGATCAAGAAAACAAATGATATCAATTGCTGGAGAGGTTGTGGGGAAAGGGGAACACTCATCCATTGCTGGTGAGAATATAAACTTGTACAGCGACTATGGAAAGCAGTGTGGAGAACCCTTGTAAGACTCAAAATGAGCTTGCCATTTGACCCAGTCATACCACTCCTGGGTATATACCCACAAGACTCATCTTACTGCAGAAATACATGCACAGCTCTATATATTGCAGCTCTGTTCAAAATAGCAAAAAGCTAGAACCAACCCAAATGCCCCTTAACTGACGAGTGGATAGAGAAAATGTGGTACATGTACAAAATGGAGTTCTATGGAGCGGTAAAGAAAGACAACATCATGTACTTTGCAGGTAAATGGATGGAGCTAGAAGATATTATATTAAGTGAAGTAACACAGTCCAGAAAAACAAACGACGAATGGTATCCCTCATATGTGGATGCTAGCGCCAATAACCCAGTTATAAATATTCGTTGTGGAGAGGGATGTATATTAAAAGAATAACAACAGAAAGACTGCATCAGAAAACTGACTGAAATGGTGAATCAGGAGGGGTGGGAGGGGCGGGAGAGGGACACGGGTGTATATTCAATTTACGTATATTTAATTGACATGAGTTCAACAAGCATCCAATTTTGCCCAGAATCTGTCTACAGGTTACATGGTGTTTTAGGACTTAGTAAAAGTAAGTATGTGTATATTAAACAACATTGGTTTAAAGGTTCTGACAAAAACGGTAATGCACCGAGTTAACTGGAAATATAAATTGTTGTTGTCCACATTTGTTTTACTTAAAATCTGTATAACAATAACTTTGGGATTGGCACATACAAATGTTCTCTATAATTTTTCTGTTGTACAATGTCATCTTGTAACATTCTATTTTACCTGTAGGATGATTTAACTTAAAAAAAAGTTTGCTTCCCAAGTTAACCACATACAATCACCCAAAACAGATTGGGTGAATTTGATGAAATCTGCACCTTGATTCCAGCCTATAGGTCTGTGTGATACAACTGCCTTTTTGAGACTCATGGATCAAAAAACAAAAACCTAAAATAAAAATGGGGGATACAGATATAGATGAAACCTTTTTTGTCAAAAATTTTGTAACTCAATCTTAAACTAACTACGGGAAAAGATTTGTATGTTCCCACAGGTCAAAATGTCACCAACTTAACGGCTGAGAAAGAAAAGATACAGCATTGGATTGTGTAGGATGTGCCAGGAAGTGCCAGAAGAAAGGTTGGCCCATCTGAACAGTGAAAGAAAGAAAAGCCTCAGATTGCTACAGACATCAAGCCCCTCTGTGGATCCTACTTGTAACAACTATTTATAATGAGTCCTAATGAAACTTATCTTCTAGGTGCTCCAAAGTTTTGATACGAGAGACCTTCTTACCTCCCCTCCATAGAACAACGAGAAATATGATGATGAGTTCGTTCTCTAACTGTAAATTAGAGCCAACTGTTATAGAGGTAATCTCTTATAAAACCAGCAAAACTGCCTTCTTTAATTGACTAATAGACATAGGAACTGTGAAAAGGATTATTCTCTATTCAGAACCAAATATAATACTAAAGTCTCCTTAAGCTATGCACTTAAGCAAAATGTATTAATACAGGAGAGCTGTAATATCAGCAATGGATTATTCTACCAAGGAGATGTTGGCCAGGGGATCCAAGCCCCCCCCCCCCAAAAGGTAAAGGCTTCTTGCCTGTAAACTGGGATACCTGCAAGAAGAGAGGCAATAAGGCCCTGCTGTCAAAGAGCTGATGTAATCATGGGAAAGTTGTATTGAGATTGCACTTGCAAGTGTACAGTTGGTCTCTGGAATACCAGAGAGTGTTACCAAAGGCCTCTAAACCAATAAAGCAAATATAGGTCTCCTTGAGTCAAGCAAGACTCCTCTGTCAGCAGCAGCTACACCTCACCTGCCTAGAAATACTGTGCAGCAGTGGCAGCCATATGCCTGTATATCCCAAATCTAATTGGCTGTTAGCTCTCTCCTTGGAGGAATAACCCATGGCTGTAGTCATAAGCTTACATCTTCTAGTGGTTAGGAGATGTTATAAGCCACAGTAAGACCCTGTCATTTTTTTAAAGAAAAAACGTAATTCATGGATTAACATACCATCCAAACATCTGTTTCTATACCAAAGTAACCTACCATAACAATTAGTACTGTTTAAATACCTATATATCTAATTGTTTGTGCTTCATTAGTAGGATTGAAAGGTTATTCCTGGACAAACTGTCAGCCCATGAAAGGAAACAGCCAGAACTGACCAGATTCCAAAATAACAGCTCCAGAGAAAGTAGACTGTTTTGCTTCCCGTCCACTTGTGTCCCTTTTCTAAGCCTAGAGAACAATCTGCGGAAGAGGGGGCATGGTAGAATGTAAGGGCTGCAATTGGGGTGAATGGTGAAACTACAGCAATATAGGTTGGACACTTATTTGATCAACTTGATTGAACATACAAGCTCCCCCAGCTGGATGGTGAGACCAAAGGGCTGTGTAGGTTTAGGCACAGTTGCTTGCAAATTGGTTTTACATAAAAGATGCTTATACTCATAAATTATTACTTATTGTTAGAAAATGAAAAAAAATGAAGTGATAGAAAAAAAGAAAATATTATGCAAAGGGAAATAAGACAGTCACACAAAAATATATTATGTGATTCTTCTTATATGAGGCACCTAGAAACTTCTGATTCACAGATGATATAGAATGCCAGTTTCCAAAATTTATGAGGAGGATACAACTGGTAGCTATTGTTGAATGGCTCTGGAGATGGGGACAATGAGAGGGTTCTGGAGGTGGGCTGTAATTGAAGAACAGTATGAACATCTAGTTTGATATCTAAATTTTTGTTAAAAACATATTCACTTATAAATTTTCTATTATGTCGGTTTTACCACAATATAAAAAGTTTTCGGGGCTGGAGAGATGGCCTAGCGGTTAAGAGCGCCGACCGCTCTTACAGAGGACCCGGGTTCGATCCCCAGCACCCACATGGCGGCTGAGAGCCGTCTGAAACTCCAATTCCAGGAGAACTCCAGCTCCAGGGGAATCCGCGACCCTCTTCTGACTTCCGCGGCATTGCACGACACGGGTGCACAGACCTGCATGCAGACAGTACATTGATACACATACAGAAATAATTAAAAAAAAAGTTTTCTATAAGAACTATGAAGAATTTATAAGACCATTATTGACAAGACATTATACAGAATTTCTTGTAACTATTTCAAAGATATGTTTTATAAAATACTATATTCATACAAATATTAAATAGCATTTAACTGCAAAAAGAAACATAAAAATAAATAATTTAAATTTTTTTTTACTTATTTATCCATTTCTTATTTTTATTTTAATTTATGAGTCCCTTTCCTGTATGTAAGACAGTATGTCACAGGCAGGTAATGCCCATGCAGAGGCCAGAAGAGGATGTTGTATCCCCTAGAACTGTAGTCCAGACTATTGTTATCTACCATGTGGGTGCTGGGAATCAAACTCTGGTCCTCTGAAAGAATAGCAAGTGTTCTTAACCTTCTATCTCTCTAGCTCCTCCTAAAATATTTTATAATTTTCTCAGACTAATTTATTCTTATAATAAATCATTTATTTTCTTTCTACTATGTCATTAATCTCCTCTCTTCTATAGAACTACACAAAAAGTTCCCTTCCTGAGTCTTTTACGTACCTTTAAATCCAGTTATTCATGTGACTTCTTATAAAATATGTCTTTCAGTCATTTTGAGCAATTACTTTTACGTTTTTATTTATCCTGACTTATGTAACTCATGTAAAAATAAATAATCTTTGTATCTACCTTCCCTATGTGTAACTATGTCTGCCTCTGTGACACAAACCCACTGTACCCTGTGCAGATCCTGGAATTCAGTACAGACGATAAAATTAAGAAAATATAACCCTCAGGAAATTACCATTAAAACCCATTTTAAGTTTTTAATTTTTTATTGATATTTTGTATATTTTGTACATCATTTTTCATTCCAATTTGGATACCCTCCTCACTCCCTGCCCTCCCCCACCCCAGTTATTCATTCTTCCATACATGTCTTGCATCTTTCTCTCACTGTTTCCAAGTGTTTTTTCTGCAGAGGCTTGTTGTTTTCAGCAGAATTTGACCTAGTCCTTATGTTTTTGTTCTTCCCTCCCCTTTGTATTACTCCCAATTATGCTTATATAGACAACACATAGGTATCAAAATTTTGACCTCTGGGAATAAACTGTATGTTAATTCCTAAATATGTTTTGCGGTTCACATTTTTTCCCTTTAGCTTTATATTACTCTAGAATATGAATACATATTTTCTGCCCATATATGGTAATTACAATGTGTGAATATAAGTGGTAGGTCAATTCTAGAGTTCATTAAGAGATTCACATTATAACAACACAGATGCTTTCAGATACAAAGAAATATAATAATAAAGTTGCTCAGTTTGCCTGCCAACTATGGATTTGGTGTTAACATTGGTAAATGAGGGAAACTATTCACCTTTTTTTTTCTGGGACTGTGTTACTTCACTTAGCATAATGGCTTGAGTTCCATCCATTTACCTGCAAAGTTCATGATGTCATCTTTCTTTACTGCTGCATAGAACTTCGTTGTGTAGATGTACCACATTTTCTTTATCCACTCATCAGTTGAGGGGCACTTGGGTTGGTTCCAGCTCTTCACTATTGTGAAAAGAGCGGCAATAAATAAAGCTGTGGATGTATCTTTACTGTAGTATGAGTCTTGTGGATATATACCCAGGAATGGTATGGCTGGGTCAGGTGATAGACTCATTTTGAGTCTTTTAAGGGTTCTCCACACTGCCTTCCACAGTGGTTATAGGAGTTCACATTCCCACCAGCAATGGATGAGTAGTCCCCTTTCCCCACAACCTCTCTAGCATTTGGTGTCTTTTGTTTTCTTGATCTCAGCCAGTATTATTGGTGTGAGATGATATCTTAGAGTGGTTTTAATTTGCATTTCCTTAATTATTAACAATGTTGAACACGTTTTAAGATGTTTCTCAGCCATCTTTATTTCCTTACTGGTGAAGTCTATTTACTCCATCTTTTGAGTGAGTTATTTGTTTTCTTACTTCTTTGTTTTTTGAGTAGTTTATCTATTCTGGTTGTTGATGTTCTGTCAGATGTATCATTGGAGAAGATTTCCTCCCACTCTGTGGGTTTTCTCTTCACTTCCTTGATTGTTTCTTTAGCTGTACAGAAACTTTTGAGTTTGATGAGGCCCCACTTGTCAGCAGTTGACCTTATTTCCTGTGTAGCTAGGATTTAGGAAACCTTTTCCTACTCCTATGTCTTTAAAAAATCTCTTGTGTGTAAAAACTAGAACATTTCAGGGGATGGGGGAATGGCTCAGTGGTGAAGAGCACAAGCTGCTCTTACAAATAATTGGGGTTAAGTTGCCTTCCCAGCACCCACGTGGCAGCTAACAACCTACTTTCAGGGGACTCTGCATCTTCTTCTGGCCTCTGCAAGTGTTGAACACATGTGGTGTACTTACGTACATGCAGGCAAAAGCTCATACACATTAAATTAGTTAATAAATTTAAGCTGGCTGTGATGGCACAGACCTTTAATCCCAACACTGAAGAGACAGAGACAGCCAGATATCTGTGAGTTCCCAGCCAGCTGGGGGTACAGGGAGGCCCTGTCTCTACAAACAAAAGAAAAATGAATTAAAGTAGAATATTTAAATTGATTTAAATTTATGTTCAAGGGAAGATGGAATAAATAATGCCAAATTAAGCAATTTTGATCATTGCAACAGAAGTAAGGCATCATGTATAAGCTACAGGGCTGGCATGATTCAGCCTGATTGATTACTGACATTCCTAGACAGCTCATGAATCATCAAATAATATATTCTCTCTGCATAAGAATCATTTTGAAGTATTTCACATAAAACAAGGAACACTCTGAGTGACTGATTTCTTGAGGATTTCCTGATAGGTTAGCTTATTAATTTACAGTTACTGAGCTCTTGTAGCGATACATTTCCCCTCCCATGTGCTTAGCATCATACCATGTGACAGCAGAGCACTACGTACCAATTTATTGATGCTTTTTATTTATTTTTTTTTGCATTTTCAGGAAGTTTATATTTATTGGCTGTTTTCAATCTTAAGTCTCACCATGTAATAATGATACTGTTGTAATCTAATATTATTGATGAAGAAAGGACAGAAAACAAAAGTGTAATAAATGATAAATTTAGCATTACAGCTCACTGACGACATTTCTATGAAAATCAATTGTCAATTTTCAGTATTTCTTTCTCTAGTCTGTTATTTGCAGTTAAGATTAGGGTGTTAACCTTTCTAAAATTATGTAAAGGTGCTTTTATATTTTAAACTTTAGGGATATACCACACATTTTTGGATTGCTTCCAATCTAAAATTGTAATTGTACTTTTTTGATATTATACAAGATACGCAGCTATTAACTGATACTTACTGAAAACCCTTTTCCATGTGTAAACTTTAGGCATGATTTCTAAACCTTGTATGAGGAAGATAAACTTTTTTTTTATTTCTGGAGCCTATCGAACACTGCACACTTAGCATTTCTTACTGACTTCTGGTTAATCATTTCACTTGGTGTGCCTTTTTGATATATCAAAAGTAATTAGCAATTTTCAGGTATTTTGGAAATAAGTTAGGTAGTTATTCCAAGACATATAACTGTTTTATTATTTTTTTGTGTGTGTGTATGAGGTGCAGTGTCTGCAAAGGCCAGAAGAGGGCTTGGATCTCTTGGAGCTGGAATTATGGATGGTTGTAGGTGCCATGTGAGTACTGGTAACCAAACCCAGCTCCTCTAAAGAGCAGCCAATTCTCTTAACTGCTGAGCCATCTCTCTAGTCCCGAGTTAGGAACTTTAATCATTTGTTTGGGCTGGATAGATGGCCTAGCGGTTAAGAGCGCCGACCGCTCTTACAGAGGACCCTCTTCTGACTTCCGCGGCATTGCACGACACAAGTGCACTGATCTGCATGCAGACAGTACATTTTAACCATGGAAAGTAAGGAGATTGTCCAGGGTTACTCAAGTATGGGAAAGCGGGACTCGTGCCTACTCTTCGAGCGTCTTTCTCTCCTTCGGTTCTGTCTTCATGTCAGCGAAGACTGGAAGCTGCGATAGGAAATGTGAGATGGAGCAGGGAGAATCAGGTTCTCTGTGACCTAGTTCTACTTTGTGTGCGGCCTCTAGTTCCTTGGTGGCCTGATTTAATTCTAAACTTCTAAATATATTAAAAAATGAGTTTTCTCATTGGCACCTATTTGAGTGTATTTTTTTTTACCAGCATTTAAAGCCAGCCTTGTGGCCTTGGTCTGTAGGGCAGGTCAGTAATCCTAACTTCAGAATGAGTACAAGGACAGCCTGATCAATTTACCAAAGTCCTGTGTCCTTACAAAAAAAAAAAAAGAGGGGATATAGCTCTGGAGTGAAGCCTGGCCTAGAATATCCTAATTTCCAGCACTGAACAAAAAAATTAAAAAAAAATTAAAACACACAGGAAAAGAAGCAATTATGTAAAACCATTTTGAGAGTCATATAATGGAAAAAATAGCAACAGATTAAATCTGTTTACCTGGCTATTGGGATGGGTTCAAGTAAAATACCTTGCACTACGCACTCAGTAGGTTGCAGGACTGTTTGAGTTTCAGATGTGTGCAAATTCCAGAAATATGTGTGTGCATGTCTGTGTATGGGTGTACAATGCATACATATTAGATATATCCTGTTTTAGTAGGGATTACAAATACTGTTTCCTGTTTCCTGCTTACTTTCCTTTGTGTGTAACTGGGCAATGGCCTACTCAAAAAAACATGATAATTTTCATTCTAGGCACATTAGGAAAGTGTAGGGTGGAAAACATTCTTAATTATAGAACACAATTAGACTTAATTTATCACATTCAGTCATTAAGCAGCTATTTATTGTGACTTATTTATGAAGCATAGCTGAACACTGGGAATAGAGGTCTTAGTGGGACAGAGACAAGTCTTTTATCCTGAAGCATTATTCTAAGTACAAACAAATTTTTCAGATTACACTATGATCATATCTGCACTGCTTTTGTCAGTTTAAAATTTTGTGTAATTAAAAACATGTTCTTTCCATTCGAAAAACAATAATTTGTTCTAGGAACCTATTTTCCATGACTAAAATTGATAGTGTATCTCATTGATTTAATTACACCCTTATGGACAACATCAAATGAACACATTAGATTTGCAGAATATTAAGGAACATATTAATATAGGAAACCATGTTTAAATGTGATAAGTTGTGGCTGGAGAGATGACTCAGTGGTTGGGAGCTCTGACCGCTCTTGCAGAGGACCCGGTTTCGATTCCCAGAACCCACATGGTGGTTAAGAACCGTCTTTAACTCCAGTTCCAGAAGAATCCAATGCCCTCTTCTGATCTCCACAGCACTGCATGACACAGGTACACCAATCTACATGAAGACAGTACACTCATACATTTAAAAAAAAGGCAACCCCCCAAATAAATAAATGTGATAAATTAATGTTTATAAGAAATATTTTAGGGACTGTGGAGATTGCTCCATCAGTGAAGGGCTTGATGTGTAAGAAGGAGGAACTGAATCAAATTCTCACTATTCCTATAAAAATGTAGGTGCTGAGGTGCGTGTCTTCCCAGTGCTGAGAAGCAGAGCCAGGATAATCAGGGGCTTGCTGGCCATCGGGTCTACCAAACGTGTGAGCTCCAATTTCATTGAGAGACCCTGATTCATAAATAAGGTGTAGAGTAATTGAGAAAGCAGCCATTGTTGACTTCTGGTTCCGCATGTATACACAGACCTGTGCATGTGCTCATAGTTTCATACAATGCATCTTGATCATATCCACCCCTGAGTCTCCTCATCCAACAACCCCAATGACATGCCACCATGTATCCCTCCAAACTTCCTGTCCTTATTTTCTATTTGTTTTATTTTTATTTATTTATTTACTTATTTCTTTAATTTATTTTAATTCCCTGAAGCTTGTTTGGGCTGGTCATATGTGCATGAGTTCTGAGTCTTGCACAGGACATGAGGAATCTAGCAGAGGGTATACTTCCACAGAAAAGTGACCCTCCCTCACACTGCAACAGCTTTTGTATCTAAATGAACATATTTAAGATTGATACAGTAATCATTTTTTTTCCATATGCTGGGTGTGATTTAAAGATTCTCTAAAGGAAATTCAAGTAGTTTGATAAAAGTTATATTGCATTACAGATGATGCATATTCTAATCTCTGTACCACAGAGTCTTTGTATTTTGTTTTTCATTCATTATTCTAAAGTTACCTCTGTCTAATTTAGTATGATGAAAGAAAACAATATAAGGTTATTATAGTGGAAAGATCAGTGAAGTAGGATCATGATTTGAGACTGATCAGGTAAAATAGGGGTTCTCATTGTGCATTTTGGGATAGATAATTTGTGTGTTTGTGTGTGTGTTTGTGTGTGCTTGTGTGTGTATGTGTGTGTGCAAGCATACACAGGCACATGTAGGTGTACATGCATGTGTGTAAATGTTTGTGGAGATCTGAGGACAACTTGGCATCTTTCTCAGTTGCTAACCACATACGCTTTGGAGGCAATGTTTCTGGCTAACGAGCCTAGGTATCCATCTTTCTCTGCCCCCTTCCCACAGTGCTGGAATTACAGACATGCACTGCCATCCCCAACTTCTTATTTGTGTGCTAAAGTTTCAAACTCAGGTCCTCATGCTTTACAGTAGTCACTCTACTGATTGAGCCATTTTTTTTATCCCTTAGATATAGCTCATTTAAACAAATATTCATTATTTTTATTTTATGTGTAGTGTATTGCCTGCAGGTATGTAGTTGCACACATGTCATGCAATGCCTGAAGAGGGTAGAAGAGGGTAGAAGTGGGCATTGGATCCCTTGGATCTGGAGTCATGAACAGTTGTTTGCTGCCATGTGTTGCTGGGAATCAAATCCGGGTCATCTGCAAGAGCACCCAGTGCACTTAATCACTGAGCCATCTCTCCATCCCCAGATAGTTCATTTTTGTGATGGCTGTTCTCTGCATTGTAGGATATTAACAGCCTTGAATCTTGCACATGTTGTACTAGTAACTCCTCCCTCTGTTATAATACATGAAAAAAATCTGATCATAGTGACAGTTGTTTCCTGTAGATAGAATTAACCTTAAATTTTTAACTTCATATATATTAAGGCCATGGAATTGTGGATTGATTTATACTTATTACCTTATTTTCTTTTCTTTTGCATTAATTTGTGCATATTTCAGGTATAGGATATTGTGTCACCAAGTATACATAGATAGCAATATAGTAGTGAAGCAGGTTAACATAGCCACCATTTCAAATCCTTACTTATTCTTTGTGTGTAAGTTGGACAGCTAAAATCTAATTTTGAAAAATATAAATCTGCTGGGCATGGTGGCGCACGCCTTTAATCCTAGCACTAGGAGACAGAGGCAGGCGGATCTTTGTGAGTTCAAAGCCAGCCTGGTCTACAGAGTGAGTTCCAGGACATCTAGGGCTATAGGGAGACCCTGTCTCGAAGAAAAGACCAAAAAAAAAAAAAAAAAAAAAAAAAAAAAGAAAGAAAAATATAAATATAAATCCAATTTAATGTTAAGAATTATATCCCTAATGTGTGCATTAGATCTCTAGACTTCTGCCTATCACCTGCTTTGTGTCCCTAGATGGATTCTAAACCTGCTGACTGCTTTTTTTTTTTCTCGACTTCTCTACATCCAGTTTTATCCTGTTTATATTCCATGCAGTGTTTTCTGTCCATGCCTGGCTTATTTCACTTAACATAATGTACTCTACATTCAGCCATGTTATAAGAAACAGCAGAATCATCTTCTTTAAGATTAAGCAATATTCCATTGGAGGAATATCCACACATAAGTGTGTGTGTGTGTGTGTGTGTGTGTGTGTGTGTTAGTCATAGCTTTCTAGAGGAATGTAACTGATTATATGAAATATATGTTATATATTAATATATGGGAATTTATTACGTTAGTTTACAGGGTAGAGTCTGAGTCGTCCAATGATGGCTGTGCCTCACTGGTGAGTCTGAGAATCCAGTAGTTGCTCAGTCCATGAGGCTGAGGTCTCAGCAGTCCTAATCTGGCATTGAAGACTGAAGGATTCCTATATATCTGCTAGTCTTTAGTCTGTTTGGATCTGATTAAGTTGGTTCTAATATTGGCAAATCAATTCCACAACAAAAAGAGATAAATTCCTCACTGAGAATATGACATCCTGGAGTTTTTTTTCCCATGGGTCAAATCCATGTGTGGCTGTGAACTCCTGGCTGGAATTCAGCTAATTTCTTCCTCCTGAACTCTTAGGCAATCTACCTCTCTGGTTGTGGTCAAAGGGATGCAAATAGAGATAACTACCAATCTGGAACTACTTTTATTCAATGTAAAATGCTTTTTGCAATTACCTCTAGGGTTTACTCCTATTGTCTAACAAAAAAATTGCTCTGACTTGGAGACTGCTCGTGTACATCACTAAATAGCTAGGAATTTTAACTCCAGGATGTCATATGGATTATAGTTTTTAGAGTCATAATTCTACTTAGGTTTTTGTTTTGTTGTGTTTTTGAGACAGAGTCTCAACTCAGCTAGCCTGGCACTCATTATATAGACAAAGCTGGTCTAGATTCTACAGAGATCCACCTGCCTCTGCTTTCCAAATGCTGGTACACCAGCACATTCAGCTCCTATTTAGTGTTTTTTAAATTTAACTTATAATATTTTAACTGCATATATGTGTATATATGAATTTATGTAATCATGAATTGATTATTTTAGTATGATATGTAATACTTTTCTGCATGTGTAAATATCTTACAAAATGTCTACAGTGTTGCTTAAGACATAAAGAATGCTAGCAGGCCCACAGTCCCACAGTACTAATGTTGCACAGGGCATATTGTCAGGGTGCATGTTCAATAGTGTGAGTCAAATCCCTGATGTAAACAGAATGAGACCTGCAAGGCTTAATGCAGAAAACAGGCATAGAGAGAGAAAGCTGCAAGGGATAGACAAAAAGTTGTGCAATTTGCCACAAACAAAATCTTCCTTTGATAGTTACTTTCTAAATATAGTTTATATTTAAGCTAAATGCTGAAGTGCGATCATCACAGGTTTATCTCGACATAAAATCTGGCTGAGAAAACATGTACACATGTGCTAGCAGATCTTCCATCTGTCTCTATTTTAATAAGTACAGCATGGCCTTGACTTGGATTGCATCTGAAACTTCCTGAGAACCGCATGTCTTCTCTCTTCATGATTCTACCAAATCTGTCCTATAAGTTGTCCTTCTTTTGATATTTTGACATTTTGAAGATTTTTTTTTCTTTTTTGGGTTCCTTCTTAGTCTTTGCCACCATGATGTATTTAAGCTTCAGGAGAGAGTTTTAGCTTCAATTGTGCTTCTAAACAGGACAATAATATCCCAACCAACTAATATGATCTTATCTGGAAACCTATATTGCAGGCATAGTTAGAAAGTTAAGAAAGGGCCTTCATGACTTGTGGTTAGAGGTGCAGGCCTTAGGCTGTTTGAAGAATTTGACCCAAATATGGATATCAGAACAAATCATACAATTTATATCAACAATATGAATGACAAGATTAAAAAAAGAAGAATTGAAAAGATCCCTGTATGCCCTGTTTTCTCAGTATGTGGTCGATATTGTGGCTTTGAGAAAACTATGAAGATGAGAGGGCAGGCTTTTGTCATATTTAAGGAGCTGGGCTCATCCACAAATGCTTTGAGACAGTTGCAAGGATTTCCATTTTATGGTAAACCAATGGGAATTCAGTATCTAAAATGTGTGGCACTTTTGCTGACAAGGAAAAAAGAAAAGAAGAAAGCTAAAACTGTGGAACGGGCTGCGGCAACTGCAAACAAAAAGCCTGGTCAGGGACTACCGAATTCAGCTACTACCCAAGGAAACTCAACACCAACCCCTCAGGGTCCCAATTGCTCTCCAAACTATACTTTGTTCCTTGATAACTTACCAGAGGAGACTAATGAGATGATGTTTAATCAGTTCCCTGGTTTCAAAGACTTTTGCCTGGTACCTGGGAGGCATGACATAGGATTTGAGGAATTTGAAATTGATGGGCAAGCTGGAGCTGCCATAGATGCTTTGCAAGTGTATAAGATCACACCGTCCCATGCCATGAAGATCACCTATGCCAAAAAATAGCGTTTGGGATAGCTGGTTTTAAAGGACTTGGTGTTATTTATCACGTTCGATAGGTGGGGGTGTCATTTTGATCACTGAAGGTGGTGAAAGTGATGAATTTTGAGGAAAGGAAGATTTGGTCTTTCTTTAGCTTTAGTGAACTGAAATATGAAGGCTTCATTTTGTACAATAAACTTTAATTTTTATTCCATATACTTAAAAAAAAGAAAAGGTTTTATTAGTGATTGATGGATCCTTAGTCATCTATGACTGATGTCTTTCTTTTTTTTTAATTTTATTTATTTCTGTATGTGTATGAATGTACTGTCTGCATGCAGGTTTGTGCACCTGTGTCGTGCAATGCCACGGAGGTCAGAAGAGGGTGTCGGATTCCCCTGGAACTGGAGTTTCAGACGGTTCTCAGCTGCCATGTGGGTGCTGAGGATCGAACCCAGGTCCTCTGTAAGAGCGGTCAGCGCTCTTAACCGCTAGGCCATCTCTCCAGCCCATGACTGATGTCTTTCTAAAGAGAATTAAGACAGTTGCAAGTAGAGTATGCTAAGTAAAAACAGATTTTTGAAGGAGTGCACCTACAAAGGAAAGAACACCTGAGACTTGCTCAAACTAACAAAGAGTCACAGAACAACATTTCTTTCCTGAGGACCTTTAGAACAAGCATATTAAGTACAAGTTTCTGGGCTCCAGAACTCGGGATTTCTGACATTTCAGAGCTTACAGTTTTCAGAAGCTCATTATGGCGGCCACGGGGTGGAGGGAGGAAGGGAGAATAGAAAGTATGCATTTGAAATATGTTGCACAGCCAATGAATGTTGTAAATATAAAAATAAAGCGATCAAACATATAGTGAAAAGGTGAAAGGAGACTTTTAAAAACAGAGGTTCAAACATTATCATCCCACACAGTAGAGTGGAGACTGGAAGTACCTACAGGAGCTCATGAGGAAGAGAGTACTGGCAACAGTAGCCAATAGACAACTAGAAAATGGGCAGGTGGATTAGCGTGAGTGTTTAGCTATTTCATTCATCATTTGCCATTCCTTTTAAAAGTATTTTATTTAATTTTATTTGTATCCCTATATTCCCTGCATGTAGGTAGGTGCACTCATGTCCTGCAGTTACAGCAAATCATTTGTCATGTCAAATCACTGATAGAAACTTTTGATGTTTTCAGGCAGGTCCAAAGTATGACCTGGTGACCACACCAGGCCAAGAATAGTTGTAAATGTGGCCCAGCACACCGTAAAAACTTGTTTAAGATACTGTGAGCTTTTTAAAATGCTTTTGAAACTTGTATGGTTCCTGAGTGTGAACTTTGCGGACAACAACACGGTATCACGGTATCAATAAGCTGACCCCACACACACATCCTGTTTGAAAATAATGTCATGTTCCATGGTGATGTTCTTTGTCTATTACATATTATCTGTTTTGATAAAAGACCATAATGACTATAATAATTGAAGGTCTAGTTTGTAATATAACTTGTTTTGATACACTTCAACAGGAAAGACTAAAGACTGTGTTTACACAAGTAGAGAAATAGCAAAAGAATTTAGGTGAGTTTTGAAATATATGTCTCTTTCTAAACTTTAATAAAATACAATTTATTCACTTGATTTTGTTGTTCATGTTTTGTACTATCTTTTCTCATTTTTGTTATTTGAGAATCTCATACATCATATAATGTGTTTTGATCAAATCTACCCCTGTTCCCTCCTCTCCAATTCCTCCTCTATGTACCCAGAAGTTTCCCTTCCCAATTTCATATGCTTTTTATAAAAGCCCACTGATCCCTTTAGTGCCATCTCTCTATGCATGGGTGTAGTTCCATCTTCTGGAGCATGGATATGCTTACAGGGCCTATCTCCCTATAGAACACTGGCCTGTCTTCCCTCACAGTCTAACTGCCAGTAGTCATGAGCCCATCCCAAATCTATTGCAGGGATTTTAACTGGTTTGATCATGTGTAGGACTTGCACATGGCCTCACAGTTAGTTGTTTGTATTTTGATGATTTATTATGGCTATATCCTTGTAGTACATTACAGCTTTATTAGGAAAAACACATTAACTTGGTGTTTTATGTTTGGGTCTTAATGTCTTCCCATCTAATTTTGGAGACTAACCTTAGGAAAATTTCTTAACCTCATGTTTAAAATAATTAAAATAAAATCAACTACTAGCTTATAATTCTACATTGAATTAGCATGTTTCACTTGAACTATTTTTGGTCTGCTTTCTCTGTTAAGATAATGTGTTCTTTTAATAAATTTTAATTGGAAACATATAGAGAAATATTGCCTTTCTAGAGAAAAGATAATCTAGATTGCTGGTGACTGTAAGAATATTAAATAAGGCAGTTTTACCGATTTTGCAAGAGAATACCTCTATAACAGCTGGCTCCAATCTACAGCTGGAGAACGACCTCATCATCATCATATTTCTCCTTATTCTATGGGGGGGGAGTTAAGAAAGTCTCTTGTATTTAAACTTTTGTGGCACCTAGAATGTAAGCTTCATTAGGATTCATTAAAAATAGTTGTTACTAGTAGGATCCAGAGAGCAGCCTGATGTCTGCAGCAATCTGAGGCATTTCTTCCCTTCAATGCCCAGAGGAGTCAATCTGTGTCTATACCAAAGTAACCTGCCATAACAATTAGTACTGTTTAAATATCTATATATCTAATTGCATGTGCTTCACTAGTAGGATCGAAAGGCTATATATTGTACTGTTTAAATACCTATATATCTAATTGCATGTGCTTCATTAGTAGGATCGAAAGGTTATGCCTGGACAAGCTGGCAGCCCATGAAAGAAAACAGCCAGAATTGACTAGAGACCAAGACAACAGCTCCAGAGAAAGTAGACTGTTTTGCTTCTCATCCACCTGTGCCCCTTTTCTAAGCCTAGGGAACAATCTGCGGAAGAGGGGGCGTGGTAGAATGTAAGGGCTGCGATTGGGGTGAATGGTGAAACTACAACAATATAGACTGGACACTCATTTGATCAACTTGATTGAACATACAAGCCCCCCCTGCTGGATGGTGGGACCCATGAGCTGTGTGGGTTTGGGCACAACTGCTCGCAAATTGGTTTTACATGAAGGATGCTTGTACTCACAAATTATCACTTATTGTTAAAAAAATGAAAACAAAACAAAACAAAAAAACAGAGAAAGATGCAGAAAAGTTACAGCAGAATGCATGATCTGGGATGGGTAGGGGTGGGGTGGGGGGAAGGGAAGGGGATATATGCCTGAACTGAATTGGAAAATGATGTATGAAATACACAAAGCATCAAGAAAAATAAAAAATAATAAAAAATTAAATTTCTTAAAAAAAATTTTTAAAGAATATTAAATAAATATATATCTTTCATCATTCTATATTGAGTAACATTTGACTAATGTTTATCAGGGATATAACAGTCATCAAGAGCAATTATAAAAATACTTTAATATTTACCACTGTTCTAACTAACATAATATGCAGTTTGAAAATGTTATTTACTTGCCATGAAAGTAAAAGTGCAATTCTTCCAGCTTAGGATATGTAACACCTAATGGTACTTGTGTTTTTTCAATTTATAATGGTGTGATGGTAGTGAATGTGTGTGTGTGTGTGTGTGTGTGCGTGTGTGTATATAGATACATCCATATTCATACTGAGTATGTAACAGTTAATATAATTCATTGAGTAATGGGTTATAAATGATTAGCACTTTATTTTGTTGATTGTATTTCTTGTACAGGAATATATTTATTTATATATTTTAATCTTATTTATTTTGGAAGTTCTAGTCTAAGCTGTGGATTTCCAAAAAATCATTTTCAAGGCCAGTGTCAAGTAGAGTCTCTTATATGAGAAAATAAATCAAATAGATATTCCCCCAAAGAATGTATTACAATGAATAATAAATATTTGAAAATGAAAATGCACTAAAAATGAATAATCATCATAGATGTACAAATTAACATCTCTATTGCATATTATGTAAACTTTCTGGGATGGTTGCTATAAAGTTAGGAGGGAAAACTGATATGTGGTATCACAAAAGCTATTCAAGTGGCTGAGGTGATATTATCAATTGAGTTTTTCAATTTCAAGCCTAGCCTAGCCAACATCCATTAAAAAATATGGGGGGCGGGGGCTGGAGAGATGGCCTAGTGGTTAAGAGCACCGACTGCTCTTGCAGAGCACCCGGGATCAATCCCCAGCACCCACATGACGGCTGAGCACCGTCCCAAACTCCAATTCCAGGAGAACTCCAGTTCCAGGGACTCCGACACCCTCTTCTGACCTCCGCAGCTTTGCACGACATGGGTGCACAAACCTACATGCAGACAGTATATTCATACACATAAATAACTAAATAAAAATTTAAAAAATTAAAAATTAAAAAAAAAATATGGGGGATGTGGCTCATTGGGTAAAGTGCTTACTTTACACCCATGAAGACTTGACTTTGGATCCTCAGCATCCATGTGAAACCAAGGTGCATAGTCATGTGCATTTGCAGCCCAAGCTGTGGGACACGGGTTGATGCTAGGGACTCAGTATCCCACCAGTCTAGCTGAAACACCAGGATCCAGGTTCAATGAGAGACTCTGCCCTTAAGAAGTATCCTGAAGGTAGTAAAAATACCAGTAGCGTATCCCTCCAGTAATTTTTTTCTGAGTCATTCTCAAAGGAAATTAACTTGTCGCATCATGAAGAAGCCTATGTTCCCATTTGCAAGCTCCAGTATTCATATTAGAGAATGTATGGAAACAGCCTAACCATCTGTTCATTGACAGATGAGTGAAGAAAATGTAACATATATGCAATTCAGTGTTTATTCAATCTTAGCAAAAGGATATCTTGGACTGCACAGATGGCTCAGTGGTTAAGAGCACTGACTGACTGCTCTTGCAGAGGACTGGGGTTCAATTCCCAGCACCAACATAGGGCTAACAAACATCCATAACTGCAGCCCCAGGAGATCCTCTTCTTCCCTTCACAAACCTTGGACGACATGGGTGCACTTACATACATGCAGGCAATACACTCATACACATAAAATAAAAATAATAAATAAGATATTTTTTTTAAAAAGAGATCATGCAATTTTCCCCAAAATTGTTGATCTGGAGGATATTTTTATGGCTATATGTAAAGAAAAATATAGTATAATCCATTCACCTGAGAATTTTTCTTTAATGTTAATGGTATAGATAGTGTCTAAAACAGTGGTTGGATACCACGTGTTTGTAGGGAGGAGGCATAGGGATAAGTAATTAAGTGTATAAAACATAGGTGATACATAGAGAACAACTCTGAAAATCCAATATATAACATGAGACTAGAGTTAATAAAATTATTCTGCTTGGTGGATTTTTGTTAAATTTCTGGATTTGATTTGTTCTTTTTACAAAAATAAGGACTGTGTTGTGTATGATGCTGGATTTCTTAATCTGTTTCACTCTTATAACCATTCATACACATACAGAAATAAATAAAATTAATATAAAAAAATTAAAAAAAACATTTTTAAATCCAAATGTTAATTTTATGACATCATATTTTAAACTTTAAATATATAAAATACTTTAATGTAACCCCTACATGGAATTTTCCTCAGAGGAAAGCATGGTTTTCGACCAAATGACAATACTAGGGGTGACAGAAGCTATAAGTCTTAGAATTATGTTAAGTTCCTTAGAAATATGTTAATATCCTTTGATTTGTATAGTGTTCATTTTTCATTTGTAGAAGTTTCTTTTGAATTTAAGAATAACAAGGGATTTCACTTTGACCTTAGGCTTTTATACATTAGCCTTCAGCAATAAATAGGTATCAAATTTCTTGACTCATTGTTTCATAGTAATTAACCTTAAACAGAGAGCCAGGATTCTTTTATAAACATGCAAACTACACTGGCCTTGGAATTCAAGGATAAAATAAATACTAACAATGCATAATATATCTTTGAAAACCCTTTAAAATAAATGGGTTTGGTATGATTAAGTTATGAATTTTTATGTGCAATATGTGATATCTCAACTTTTTAATAATGCTTTGGGTTCATAGAATCTTTATTATTTTCTCATCTGATTCTTAATATACATATGATTTGTTTTACAGTTTAGAAGGTTTAATATAGAATATATTTTTCTTAGCTTATAAAACCTTTTTAAAACTTCTTGCACCAGATTTTTAGAACCTTTTATGTTTGAGTACACTATATTGCATCAGTTCCATCCCTTCTTCTCCCCTTTCCACCCTCTCCATTGCCCCCCTCACCATATCCCCCATTCAAATTCATGTCCTCGAGCCAGTCATTGTGGCACATGTCGTTAATCTGAGAACTAGGGAGGCAGAGGCAGGCAGAAGATGTCTCTGAGATTGAGGCCAGCCTGGTCTCTGTAGCAAGTTCAAGTCAGCTGTGATTACATGGAGACTGTACTAGTCACTTTTCTGTTGTGATAAAACCACCATGACCAAGGGAACTTATAAAAGGAAGAGTTTATTTGAGCTTATGATTGACGGTTCCAGGGAATTAGAGTCCATTGTTGTGGGGAGGCATGGTGACCAGGACTGGAGCAGAAAGCTGAATTTCACATCCTCCAATGAGCAAGGGAAGTGGAGAGAGAGAGCCTCTGGAGACTAGCAAGGCTTGTTAAGCTCTCTAAGCCTGCCCCCAGTGACATACTTCCTCCAGCATGGCCAACCTTCTAAGACCTCCCCAAACAGCGCCACCAACTGGGGACAAAATGTCTGAATACTTAAAGCCTATGGGGGACACTCTCATTCAAACCACCACAGAGACCTTGTCCCCAAAAGACAAAAATAATCACATATATATATATATATATATATATATATATATATACATAATTAGTGTTTAGTTTTGTCCATATGTATGCACATTAGGGTGAACTTAGACTTGGGTAAATAGTCAAGGTGCTCAACTCTTAAAAAACTAATTGTCCTGTCCCTAGGAGCCACTGGATGCCCATAGCTCTGCAACTAGGGATACCACCTTGGGAATTTACCCCATCCATGTTGGCATGTCACTTGGTGTAGTCTAGTTCAGGCAACCATGCTGTTGAGAATTCATATGTGCAGTATCCCCAGCCTGTACAGAGGATAGTATCTTGCACCAGTCTTCCTATTCCACACTTCAGCTTTTGTTTCAGGGGTTATGTTATAGATGTCTCATTTGGGGATCAGCACTCAAAACCCTTTAACCAGTTTGATTCTCTGTAATAGACTCTCTGTACTTTTAAAATAACCTTCTTTGATGATGGGTAAGAGCTGCACTCATCTATGGAGTAAATATAAGTATTGAAGATGTAGTTGGATACGGTAGAAATTTAGTAAAGTAGCAGTAGATGTTTCTGTCTAGGATCTATGACCTCTACAGCCATGGGTTCTTGTTTAGGTTTAGAGATCTAGGCATGAAGTTCTTCTACTCAATAGCACTTAAGTCCAATTAGACCTCTGTTGGTTATCCCCAAAATATTTGTGCCACTATTACATTGTTGAGCATATCTTGCAACACTGGTTGCTATTGTAGCTTCTAGGATTCATAGCTGGATAGGACTGTTTATATGTTTTCTCCCCAGAGCTTGCATAGCAACTGCAAACACTATGAGAGCTGGCCCTGGGGGAGGAGGTTTCCATGTCAGCACCAGGTTGATTTCTCCAAGTTCCATGACCAAATTGTGTCATGTTTTCAGCAACAGGGTCTTCCCCTGAAGCTCTGGAAGGCAACCAAGAGCAATGGCATTAGCCTCTTTTGTTTTGGGTTCTCTTGGATCCACATGACCCACAAGTTGAAGGGAGATGTGCTTTGATCCTGCTTGGCCCCAGGCTTTTTGTTAGGTAGTCTATGGCTCCAATATATAACATATGTAGGTTTAGTAAACATAACAATAGGTTTCCCTATAGCTTTTCAAATAGTTTTAGTGTTATCTATCCCTTTTTCCCCTTCCCTTTGCATCTCCTTCTACCTCCCTCCTTGAGTAGGTCTCATTTTTTCCCTCTCTCCCTTCTTAGCAACTCTGTTCTATTACACCACTATCAAGACTTCCTTTCCCCTCCCTAATCACATGGTCCCTTTCTATTTCCTGCTTTTTACAGTCAAATCTAAAGACTCAGAGCTAGAACCCACAAATCAGAAAGATCATGTGGCATTTATCTTTCTAGGTCTTGGATTACTTCACTCAGGACAGAATTTTCCATTTCTATTTATTTACCAGTTTCATGACCTCATTTTCTTTACTGCTGGATAGAATTTCATTGTGTATGTGTACTATATTTTAAATTTTATAAAATGCCTCACAGAGAAGAAATAGTGCAGTCCACGTGGTACTTAAGCCTGCAAAGTTAGATCATACAGGGCTAAAGTTAAAGAGAGATGGCTCAGTAGGGAAGAGCAGTGGCTGCTCTTGCAGAGGATCTGAGCTGGGTTCAGTTCTGGGCACTGACATGATGGGGAACAGCCAGTTCCAGGGAAACTGTTGCTTTCTGGTCACTACAGGCATTGCACACATAAGTTCATTTGCATCAATCCAGGCAAAACGTTCATACACATAATACATACATAAGCAATGAAGATATTAAAGTTAATCTCTCTCTCTCTCTCTCTCTCTCTCTGTCCCTCCCTCCCTCCCTCCCTCCCTCCCTCCCTGTTGTGTTGTCACACAATTATATGAGCACAACTACCTACAAATTTTCAGAGACAGGATATAATCATTGTTGTTCTTGAGTATTAACCATAGGCCTGGAACTATAAATTAAAGAAAACTAACAAGCTGTTAGTCAAATTATATTATTAGTCTCAAGTATTAGAATACAAGTTTCTGCTGCTTCTCCACTCTATTTTCATCCACACGTACTCTCCAGGTCAAAGTTTTCACTGGCAAATGTGTATGGGATGTATAAAAAACTAATAAAAGCAGTGATTTGGAGCAGGAACACAAGCAGGAAGAGATTAGAATAAACTGAAGAGTACTTAATTATGTAAATGTTTGCAAAATGATTCATGATTGGAAATTCTCACTTTTATTTGTATATTTATGGAGACAATACAGATGAATCTGTTTACTAATTTTAGTGAAAGTAGTTAGACACTTATGCAAGTCAATAAATAGTCAACTATACGCTATCATTTATGTTGAAATAGAAGTGCACATAGTACTAGTGTTTAGAGTTATTTAAGCACAAGTGGTTTCTATTGTAAGAAGATCTAAGAAGGACTTCAACTTGCAGTCAATATGTGATTCAATCAATATGTGCTTGTCTGAGTTTTGTTTTCAACAAGAACCTTGTGGAAGAGCTATAGTCAGATATTTTTGTAAGCAGTGCTAGATGTATCTTGGCATTTCTGTCCAATGATGCAGCTGAGAAAATCCGCAATCCTCCCCCCTCTCTTCCCCCCACGCTTGACTTCAGTGGACTTCTACTATAAGCCCTAGAACAAGTCTGCTAAATTGATGCCATATAACCCTGGCCTGAATATATTTATTTTTATATACTACTATATATATATATATACCTTTTAGTGTGAGTCTCCATAGTATATGGACTATCCACTCTCTACAATGAACCTTAAGTGCTAACATATGAGTATTCCTGTAGGCAAACCTTGCTGTTGTTTGCCACTAAGCATGGTAGATGAGTCTCAGAGGTCCTCTGTAGATTTTGTTCTCTAGTCTGTCTTGCCTAATGGCCCCATGGAGTTCCTACAGCTGACCCAGAATTGTTAGTGATTCCTTCCTTCTTACTTTGATCTCAATGCAATTTTTCTTGATGTTTTGTAACTTCCTGGCTTCTGGGATACTACTTTATTTCTGAGATAATTTCCTCATTCTCTAAGTTGTCTTCTCTTTGAATTACTTATCATTTTCCAAGGTCTTGCTCTAGACTCCTTTGTGCTGTTGCTAGTTGCCTTAGTGGTTTATGTTTTCTCTCAAACTTTTCTTATTTTAGATTTTTCTCATTTTCTCTAGACACCAGCATTCCTAGTTTAGATAGTTACTGTTACCAGGATATTCTGTTGCTATAACAGATTCAAGAGTCCCACAGTTCAGAGGGACACTAGATAAGCTGACTAGGCTCCAGCAAATGGACTCACACTGAGAGAACTCTGGAGACACAGACTTAACTCCATAGGCTTTAACATTTACTACAGAATGCAAGGAACCTGGTGAGGGTGCTAAGGGAGCTGAAGATGGGGAGGAGACTGTGCATCATGAAATGCACACAAATTGAATACATTTTAAGGCATCTTGAAAAGCCTTTTACTTTCTTGTTTGAAATAAATTTTATTTTGTAAATCTTTGGAAAACAATGTGTCAGTGTTCAGTCATTTACCACACCTCATCATACTGACTAGTATTTTATTTTTGCCATTGTAGTTAAGGTCAGCACAGTTTATTCAGCAAAAATTACACTAGACACTATACTGTAATCCTAGATGCTGCCTTGTGTATCATGTCCTTGTCTCTGAATAGGGTGTGCATATTTTGAAAGATGTGACTAGGAAACCTACTAAAATAATACAAGCTTTAATGCATTTCCTCTGTTTAATTTCTCTGTCTTTGTGCCTCTTAGCCCTTTTGTTTGTAATGCATAGCTACCACCCCGCTATCCAGCCACTATTACAGCCTGAGGTTCTTTATTAAATCTGAAATATTATAGGAAAGTGATTATTTTGCAGTTCATGAGGGAAAAGCAAGGCCTTTGTGGAAACAAAAAAGAAAGTATCTAACCTCATTGTTGCATCTTAAGATTTTTGGATCTAATGGTAAGGGGCAAGAGTAGATTCAGATATTTCTTACCTTTTAACCATAATATACTGGCAAATGGAGGCTGCTATGCTGACTAATTAGTCTGCCACATTTTCATGATTACTGGCAGAAGACTAACAGCTCCTGGGTCAGAAATAGAAGACTTTTATTTCTCAAGGCATGTCAAGATTTAGGGTGATATCCATTTTTCACAAGGTGCGGTGAAAGAGCCAGATGATGGCATTAGAGAGAGTGGGGTGTACTGCAGGGAGGCAACCTAACTGGGGGAAACAAGGATCTTTTATACTGGGTATTTGCTATCATCTCCCAGCACTACCAGGTGGCCAGGCATTCACACATGCTAACATCTGGATGGCAGCCCACGTGTTGATCCCTGAACTAGAAGAGATCGAAGAGAGTTTTCTCTGGTTCAGGTTCAGCCAGGTGGAGACATCATGCAGACAGATTTAGAATTCCTCTAATTATAGTTTAAGAGCATTGCTGCTCATGTGCTGCACTGCATAGACAGTGGATTTGGAGCTCGGTTGTTCCCGTTGTGTAACCAGGGCCTGTTTGAATGCTCGGCCCTAAGCCTACACTATTGGGGAGACAGTAGGTGGAGCTGGGGTTAATCCATCCTTGGTGAGTTGGCTGATGATGTTGGGATTGAGGCTTCGGTGGCTTGGGATCACATGCCTGTGGGCCCTGAAGTCATCCTCAGAAATGTAGAAGCGCTGGCTATCCTCCCCAGCCACTTCCTGAGTAGCCAATGGAAGTTCAAGGACCAGAAAGAATTTCCCCTGAGCCTCAGTAGGAGAATGCTTGGAACATCAGCAGAAGAGGCAAGGTCCCCAGGTCCATCCCCTGCTCCCTGGGGCGCTCTAGAGATGAACAGGATGGAACTTCATTAAATAGGGCAGTCATGGCCTTTACTCAGAAGCTGTGAGCAAGCAAGAAAGAATCATTGTAAAATCACCATTCTGCACCTTACTAGTTATCTTTCTGTACTTACCTCTGTTGTTCACGTAACTTACCAAAGATTTCCTTGATAAATTTTTTGCTAAGAAAACATTCCTGCCTTAGTTTTACCATTGACTTACCACAACGCCTACTGTCTTGACCTTGATTGACATCTTCATCCTAAATTTTCAATGATCTCATAGTCTCTGATATGTGGAAAATACCTGGTAAGGAAATTGAAGCTGCTTTTCACCAAAAGATCTAGCCTTGCCAATCTGACCAATGTTATTTCTCAACGTTTTGTATATAAACCTTTGTATAGTCCCGCCATGGTTTACTCCTTCTGACCTCCACACCTTCACATGGTTGGCACTGTGTAGATGCTTCCTGCATCCACTGAAATGTCTCACACCGTTCTTGGTCCCACTCTCTATTCCACCCCAGCCTCACTTCCAGCCTTTCTCTGACAATGTTCACGTCGTACAGAATAAGACCAGGGCTTCCTACACATCTGTCTTTGCTACCCACGTTTCTTAATTATTTTCAGGCATTTCAAATATTACCTTCTCTTTAAATGTGTTTATTTGTTTGAGGATTTTATAAAATTTATTTTGACTATAGTACTAAATCTCCCCCCACCTAACTACACCTCTGAACTTCATACCACCTTTCATTATTTGCCTTATTTTTGACTTCCCATAATTCGTTTTATTCTTTCTTCATTGCTACAAATAGTTCTTTTGTAGTTGCTGTCTTTTCATATATTTTTATTGATTTTTTTTGTGTATTTCATACACAACATCTTAATCTTCTTTATATTCTTTTTCCCCTCGGCACTCTTCCATACCGTCCCCTTGATTTCATACCTTCTGTCATTGATGATAAGGCACATTAATGCAAGTTAGTGTCCCCAGAAGTCTCTCAGTGTAAGATCAGCCACTGGAGATATATATATATATATATATATATAATTATATCTATATATATATATAAAGTTCATTGGGTTGAGTTGGGATTTCTTACCAATTTCCTCATGCTGGTGCTGGGATTGTTGTCTGATTTGAACTTTCTTGGGATTTTGGCACGCTGTAACCATTGCTGTGAGTTCATGACCAGCTGCCAGGAAAGCTCTGTTACTTTGTGGTCATCCAGCAGCTCTGACTCTTACAATCTTTCTGCCCCGTCTTCCACGATGATCACTGAGCCTTGGGACGTGCTCTGCAGCCTCTTGTTCTCTGCATATTGACCAGTTGTGAGTTTGAGGTAATCACAATCTGCTGCATAAGGAAACCTCTGTGGAGAGAATTGAGAGATGCATTCATCTCATATATAGAGGTTGCATTGAAGATGTATCGCTTAGGACTAATTGTCTCACAGGCAAATATTCTCTGTGCCTGACAAGTTGTGAAACTCTGTATTAGTCTCTATCTTTTGCAAATGAAGCTTCTTTGATGAGGGGTGAGAGGTACACTTGTCTGTAAATATGAGGTTGCATATTTAGAACACAGTAAGACCTCTCCAGCAACGTGTATTTGTGTATTTGTTTATGTTTACAGTACCACGTGCAAGTTCCCTCCCATTGAGTGGGCCTTGATTCCAATTAGACAGCTGTTGATTAACACCTTCCCCAAGATAAAAGTGCCACTAGTGTACCATGCTGGGCTGGTTGTTGTTTATTAGGCTTTATGGCTAGGTAGGATCATTGATTGTCTTTCTCCCTTGGAAACTTGCATAGTATCCTGATACCATGAGAGCTAGTTGTTAGGCAGGAGGCTTCAGGTCAGTTGTAGCTCAATTGCTCCAAGTTTTGTATCTGAACTATGGTCTATCTTCAGTAACAGGGATTTGGCTTCTGGGAGGGGGAGAGACAGTCTCTGGAAGTTGACTAGGATCCAGCAGATGGACTACTGAGTCACATGTGGGTACACAAATCAGACTGTGTAGGCCGTATTGCATACATAGTGGAGTACATTGAAATGGCCAGGGGGCATTGGGGGACATGCAGATGGGCACGGGGATCTAAAGATTATCAAATTATATGAAAATTGTAAAAATTCAATAGCTTTTAAAAATTATTGATGTTTTTGAGACATGATCTCCCTGTATCTCCAGGTTACCTGGAACATGCTGTGTAGACCAGGCTGGCCTAGATCTGCCTGGCTTTGCTGGGTGCTGGAATTGAAAGGATGTACCACCAGGCCCAGCATTTTAATATATTTTAGAGGCCTATCCAATCTAGTCTGTTTTTCTCAAATGCTCTTGGATGGATGTCTGTCCCTTAGTGTCTGGTAACCTACCATGCTACATATCAGTAAGACAAACTGACTCTGCCTCTCCCAGGATCTATCAACTACTACTAGATCCTCAGGTAGGGCTAAGGTTGCCTGCTCACCTCCCCAATTCATGCGGGGACTATATCTGGCTTGAATTTGCACCGGTCTTATAAGGACCTTCTCTGGTGAGAGTTGAGGTGTGTACCTATGCACAATATGAAATTCTATCTTTTAAACAAGTGTCAAGTTCCTTCTCTTTTCTCTATTACAATCATAAGCTAAGCTACTGTGAGGTGTAGACTTGGGCTTTGCAGTAACCTCCTGTCTATCAGTCTCATTCCTGCAATCCTACCTGTCTCTGCATGTCTTTCATTATAATTGCATAAGTACTATCATGTGAAATTCTTATTGAATGTTTCTGCTTTTTCTGTTTTCATGAGGAAAAATCACTTAACATAGCCCTTAAATACCCAAATGTTTCTTCTGCTGATTCTTCCTATTCTCAAACTCTCACCCCTTGACTCTATCTACTTCAAGATCATTTTATTTATCCTCTACCAAATGTTTCTTAGCAACGATTTTATTCTAAGTACTGTTCCACCTGCTGGGGTTAAAACAGTAGAAAAGATTTAAAAAAAGTGTATTCTGAGATCTTAGTTTATTTTAAGGGGAGACTAGCAAAAAGTAGTAAAATGCAGTAGACTGGAGTTTCCATGGTCGTTTGGTCATATGTCATGTTTCACATGACCTGCCCGGCAGCTGCATTGATTTTGCATGCCTCACTCTGCAGATAAGAATGCCTTCCTCTAGACAGCCTCCTCAGACTAGATTCCTTCTGTTATCAGCTCTGAAGGTACCACATACTTTCCTTTTCTATGTGCTTATTGTGATTGTGCTTTTACATTGATTCATGTGATTAATAAGTTTATATTTGTTTGACCACGGTAGTTCTCTTACCTCTTCTTACTTTCTTCTCTTCCTCTCTCCCTGCTTCGTTGTCTTCCTCATTCCTTCTTCTTCCTGTCCTTTGTTTCCTTATTCCTCTTCTCCACTCCATCCTTCCCTTCCTTTTCCTTCCCTTCCTTTCTTCCGTTACAGGTTTATTCACTTACTTCAGTATGATTCTCTGGTGATTGCTTTGTAGATATGTTTAGATATAATGAATGTATTAAATAGGGGGATGGAGAGATGGCTTGGTTGTTGACAGTGAGTATTGCTCTTGCAGAGGACCCAGGTTTGGTTCCCAACACCCACATGGTCTGCTCACAACAGCCTGTAATGGCAACTGTAAGCAACGTCTAGTGTCTCCATCCTCCATGGATATGTGCCCATGAGTGCACGTATCCACCATACATTATTAAAAAACAACAAGAAAAATGAATCTTAAAAAAAAAGAAGCAGGTTAGCAGTATACTAAAACCAATGAGTGTTGTCTTGGATATATAGTGTGAAAATATAAAAGAAATCAAGAATGTCATAAGTCACTCTATGTTTGGGCTTGCCAAGAAAGGTGACAAATTATTAAATAAGTTAATACTGATTGATTGGGGGGGCGAGATGCCAGGAAACACAGTTCTTGTTAATCAATTCCAAAATTCCTAGTCAATGCTTATAATTTTATTAGGAATTGTATAATGTGTTATTTAGTCATTTTTTTTTCTTTTAGATAAATTCGTAGCTTGAAGTATATAATTAAGACACAAATCATACCTATTTCCAATTTCTTTGTAAATAAGTTTGTTTTTTTTATGATATCTGGAAACTAACTTTTAAAAGACAAATATTGGGGCTGGAGAGACGGCCTAGTGGTTAAGAGTGCCCTGACCGCTCTTACAGAGGACCCGGGTTCGATCCCCAGCACCCACATGGCAGCTAAGAACCATCTTTAACTCCAGGTCCAGGGGAATCCGACTCCCTCTTCTGACCTCCACGGCATTGCACGACACGGGTGCACAAACTTGCATGCAGACTGTACATTCATACACATACAGAAATAAATTAAATTAAATTAAAAAAATAAAAGACAAATATTTATTGCACATACTTTTAAGAATTTGCATGTTTTTACTGTAAATATCATTTAAATATAATTTTTGGAGATATGTTGAATGTCCTTAAACATAAATATCTTATTTTTATGAAAATTTGTGCTATCAAAATGTACAAACATTGCTATGACTGAATGCTAATTTATCTTTCTTTCTTTTTTCTTTTTTTATTTTTTTTTAATTTTATTTATTTTTTTATGTGTATGAATGTACTGTCTGCATGTAGGTTTGTGCACCCGTGTCGTGTAATGCCTAGGAGGTCAGAAGAGCATGTCGGATTCCCCTGGAACTGGAGTTAAAGACAGTTCTCAGCCGCCATGTGGGTTCTGGGGATCGAACCTGGGTCCTCTGCAAGAGCAGTCGGCACTCTTAACAGCTAGGTCATCTCTCCAGCCCCAAAAGATACAACAAGACTCCTCCGAAAATATCAGCTACACCTCAACAGCCTGGAGATACTGTGCAACAGTGGCAGCCAAGTGTCTATATTATATCCCAAAACTATTTGGCTATTAGCTCTCTCCTTGGAGGAATAACTCACAGCGGATGCCACAAGCTTATGTCCTCTAGTGTTTAGGCGATGTTATAAGCCACAATAAGAACTTGCTGAACTGAATTGGAAAAAATGTATGAAATGCACAAAGCATCAATAAAAAACTAATTTAAAAAAAAAAAAGAAGAACTTGTTACCCTTAATAGAGGAACCACAGTTTGCGGATTAGCATACCATCCAAGCATCTGTGTCTATGCTCACAGCTTAGCTTGACACAATAAGCGGTACTGCTTAAATGCCTGTACATCCAATAGCTTGAGCTTTGTTAGTATGACTGAAAAGGGTATCACTGGGAAAGCTGTCAATCCGTGAAGGGAAACAAACTGAACAGACTGGAGTCCAAAATGACAACTCCAAAGAAATTAGACTGTTTTCTTCTCACCCACTTGTTCCCCTTTCCCAAAGCCCAGGGAACAAACTGCGGAAGAGGAGGCGTGGTAGATTGTAAGGGCTGTGGAGAGATAGGGGTGAATCATGAGACTACGGGAATATAGTCTGGACACCTGATTGATCAACATGCCTGTGCATACAAGCTTCTCCAACTGGACTATGGGAACCTTGGGTTGTTCAAAATTTGGACATAGATACTTGCAAAATGCACCAATTACTTAATTGTATGACATACTGAGTAACATCAGTGTTTCTGCAAACAACTTTGTCATTGTATTGTAGAAATACAATTTTAAAAAAAATTTAAAAAAAAAGATACAATTTTAGCCTGGCATGGTGGTGCATGCCTTTAATCCTAGCACCTGGGAGACTGAGGCAGGCGGATCTTTGTGAGTTCAAGGCCAGCCTGGTCTACAGAGCAAGTTCCAGGACAGCTGGGTATACAGGGAGACCCTGTCTCTAAAAGACCAAAAAAAAAGTTACAATTTTAATATAGGCGCAATGTATAAACTGGTGTAACTACCTCTCTGGGTGCCATCTCTCCAGATCCTCATTTTTCTTTTCTTTCTTCTTTCTTCCTTTCTTTTCGCTGAATGTTGGTTTTAATAATATTTTCTCCCACCAGTTTAAACCATTAATATTTCAATTGCTTAATAACACTAGTTTTTTAATGTTATAGGATATAGCATTTTATCTATTTGTCCAAAGCTGGCTAGAAACCAGGACCCTCATATTCACTTGGTAGTTTGAAGCAAGCTTTTCCAGTGTCTATCTCCTTGACGTCTGTTATTTATAAACTAGCTAGATTGCATTGATGTGATGCCTTAAAGTATTTTGAACAGTCCCTGTGAGCTGCACATTATTGTTCTAAGCATATTTAAAAATTCGCAGTGTTTTCTGTCTACTTTCAAACTGTCTGTCAGAGGCCTGCCACATCTGCCACATTTTAATTACACCTTCCTGTTCTATTTTTATGTATACTTTCTTTGTCTGTTTGTAGAAGCATTAGAATTCTTATCCCTCTACTAACATCTGTATTTATAAATCCCATGGCCTTTGTCTCTAGTAGACACAGCAAGACTTTCATGTTTATTAGCCTGAAAGACTGGGCTGGAGGAACCTCATTTTTAATGCTTGGGTGTGATAAATGCTTAATTCAGCAATGCACAAGTTATGAGAAAGCAAATTCCTTTAGGACCCATTATCATTAGCAGCAGTGTTCCCAGGGAAATCTTAAGGGATGTTTTTGGAAATGTTGGGTGTTGTATTGTATGATGCTGTTAGAATTCTTGCTCATTAGATTGTAACCTCTGTAAAATACAAATTTTCAGAAATATTGTTTGATTTGTATTCAAACTTGAGTATCACTGTATGTCCCTTTACCATGTTTGCCTCAGATTGTGGTAGAATTTTAAGGCCAATATAAAGCTGTTCAACCTGGTTACATATCCAAAGGGACTTGAAATTACTATATATGACAGACTTATTTATTATAACCTAATGTTACATCTTTTGTTGTTTCTGTTTTGTTTTGTTTTTGACAAGATTTTCCTAGCCCCAGCATGCCTGGAAGTCACTATGTTGACCAGGCTGGCCTTGATCTGCCTGCCTTTGCCTCTTGAGGACTGGGACTAAAGGTGACTATCACTATGGTTAGCATTAATGATACAACTTTTGGGGAGGAAACTTTATGCCTTACATTCTTAATTATGAAGGTTTTCCATGAGGTTAAAAGCAAAAATAATTGTTTTAATTACTGTAATTTATTGCACTGTAATTTATACCATGCATGAGAAAATGCTAGAAAACAAGTAGGTAATTGGCTGACACTGTGCTGCCCCTTGTACATATACATTAGAGGGAGTTTCCCTGAACTCTTTGCCTCATGGTCACTTGCTCCATATGAGGAATTGTACCCTCCCCTTGTGGCAAATCATATCATTTCTCCATGTTTTGCCCTTGTAGACACAATACAGCCCCATTATTTTATCAAATATTTTGATCACCTGGAAATCCCAAGTTCCTGGACTTTGGGCTTGAAACCCCTAAAAACACTGCTAATGTCTGAGCACACAGCCAGAACCATTCCATGATTGACATGTGTAAGGGTAGTATAAAAGAAGCTTGGCAGAGTGGGCTGAGCATCCACCTTCCCAAAGATGGATAATACCACAAATGTGTATACCCAAGGCATTCAGGAATGTTTGCTGTGCGGAGTGACTGTTCACACTAATGTGGCTCAGGCCCCTTCAGCATGGCAGTTTCGAGGTGAGCCTGGGCCTTCTCAGACCTTATCCTCTGCCATAATACTAGGAAAAATTCTAGAAATGCATATCCTATCAGACTAATCCCCCACTTGGAAATACAGCTATTGAAAAACAATTAATAATATAAATACCTATATTAATGTGGATTATCTGCACCTCACAGTAGAAGGATTGGATTCTTTTTATTTAATAATGTTATCTTGGTATAGAACTATTCAAATTTCTGGCAGAAGTGTGTCCATAGGCCCTACTACCAGACTCTGCAAATCTTTTTTTTTTTTTTTTTTTTTTTGGTTTTTGTATGAATGTACTGTCTGCATGCAGGTGTGTGCACCCGTGTCGTGCAATGCCGCGGAGGTCAGAAGAGGGTCTCGGATTCCCCTGGAACTGGAGTTCTCCTGGAACTGGAGTTTCAGACGGTTCTCGGCCGCCATGTGGGTGCTGGGGATCGAACCCGGGTCCTCTGTAAGAGCGGTCGGCGCTCTTAACCGCTAGGCCATCTCTCCAGCCCCAGACTCTGCAAATCTTAAGAATGGGTATAGACAGAGGTTACAAAGTCTATTTGTTAAAAGCAATATCTATGTTTAACTGGGGATTTGGGCTGTTATAGAACAGTTATTGAAGCTGCTTGACCATCTCAAATAGAAAGATACTTTGTACAATTCATAACAAATACTACTTTGGCCTCTTTTAATATTTATGCATAGGAAACTCAACACCTAGCTAAGCAGCACTTTTAGTTATTCTATTAATTTACATGTCCAAGTGTCATTTCTATTCTGGATGTGGCATTCTGTGGTCCCAGCTGCTAAGAGGCTGGGGCAGAAAGATCATAACACATAAACAAGAATTTAAGGCTAGCTTAAGCAACATACTGAGATCCTCCTTGGAAATAGAAATAGTCTTTTCTAATGTATGATCTTATTTACCTTTTCTTCATTTACTCATGTGAAATAAGCTTGCGTAGTCTAATTCTAGCCTTATCCAAACCTATACCAATTTCTTTCTCATTGACAGCTCTCGCTGAGGGTGAAAATTCACTGACTGTTCGTAGTCGAACTATCTACACTTGATGTATTATTATACATGTCATTCGTTTTTACATTCACTACTGAAGATTTATTGAGTGGCCTATTCCCAAAGCTTTTTATTCCTTTCTTTAGCTTAGAAAAGATTTGCAAAGTGTTATCATTATTTTCAGTATTGCTTTCCATTCTCTTAGAATAAAATAATTTGGGCTATACTTTATAAAAAATGTATTATATTTGAGGGAAGAAATCTGTAAAAGAAATTTCTAAAAAAAAATGGGCATTATTTCCCACTTGAATTTGTCTCATTAAAAAATAATTGATTTGAAAGAAAAATCTAATGATATTTTCTATTCTAAAAATTTGTGGGGGGACACAAGAAGATGGATTTTTTTATTTTTTATTCTTTTTATGTGTATTAGTGTACTGTCTGCATATAGGTTGGTTCACCCATGTCATGCAATGCCGCAGAGGTCTGAAGAGGGCGTCGGATTCCCCTGGAACTGGAGTTAACGTAGCCGCCATGTGGGTGCTGGGAATCGAACCTGGCTCCTCTGCAAGAGCAGTAGGCACTCTTAACCACTGAGCCATCTCTTCAGCTCCAAAGATGGACTTTTAAGGCAATACAAGAGTCAAAATATAATTGCAAATGTGGTAGAAAGTTCCAAAGAATCCACACACAAACATCAGAAATATTGAATGAATTCAGTAAGGTAGTAGGATTGGCTTAATTTCAATATGTCAATAGCAAAGTATCAAAAAATGAAAATTTAGAAATCATTTTTAGAGTAGCCTTTGGGTTTGCCCTTCATCTTAGTGAAGACTGAGAAATGACACAGAAAACCAGAAGGAAGGGGATACCCAGAGGGCCTGTAAAATGAGGATTACAGAGCATAGTGAGAAGACCTTGAATAAAGCCTATATAAATGGAAGCATTGTTAGGATGACTATAGTCTAGATTCAGTGCAAAGTTTTCCCATAAGATGCAGAATTAATGGATAAATTCATGTAGAAATCAAAGAGACTTGAACTAGGCCAAGACTTGTGATTAAGATAAGCAAATGCTGAAGATCCACACTTCTGGCTTCAAAATGGAGGGAAAAGTATAATAATGAAGACAGTGTGCTCTTATCATTTCATGTCAATTGATTTTATATATTAATTTTGGTCTTATGCATACCAACATTGTAGTTGGGCATATTAATGATGTGTAATATTTAAATTAAATTCAGCATGCCTATCTTTTCAGATATTTATCATTTCCTCCTAGCTTCCTGAATCACCTAGTGCATTGTTGTTATCTGTGCTCACACTACTGTGCAGTAACACACCAGAACTTCATTCGAACTGTAATTACTACCTTTGAGGAAGTAATTTCCCATCCCTCTTCCTCTCTCTAGCCTCTGGTAATTATCATCCTGCTGTCAACTTTCTATAAAATCAACTATTTTAATACATAAGAAGGAATGAGATCATGTAGTAATTGTCTTTCTGTCTCCTTAACATGATTTACACTTCCATCTACAATATCACAAATGACAGGATTCTATGCTTTTTCTGGCTGATTAGTATGTCATTGTGTATATATCACTATATTTCCTTCATCCACTGATCAGTTAACACTGCTTCCATGTCTTGGCTACTGTACATGGTGCTACAGTGAACACAGAAGTGCAGACGTCTGTTTAACAGGATCGTTTCCTTTCCTTTGCTTTGGATATCCACTTGGGATTGGGATTACCGGGTCTTACATTAGTGCCATTTTTTTTTCCTTTTTTTTTTGGGGGGGGGGGGGTCGTTTTCGAGACAGGTTCTCCTGGTACCCCAGCTTGTCCTGGAACTCACTCTGTAGACCAGGCTGGCCTTGAACTCACAAAGATCTGCCTTCCCTGCCTCCAAGTGCTAGAATTAAAGGGTACGCACCACAGCCCAGTTTATTTATTTAATATATAATATATTTATCTCCATTTGTTTCTAAAATGACTAAATTAATCGGTTTTCTCCAGACAGTGTGCAAGATTCCTTTTTCTGTATGTCCATGGAACATAGTGGAACAAGGGGTAGAGAGAATACTAATGCATTATCACTCAATTCTCATCAGTGAAGCTCCCTCAAGCAACAGAAATAAATGAACCCAGGGCTAAGAGACCATTGCAGAAGAGAGGGCAGAAAGAATGCAGGAGCCAGGGAAAGAGGTGCATGACCACATGGAAATAAAATCCTATAGGCTCCTGGAACCTGGCTAATAAGAACTTACAGTAATGGCCATAGCATGCACAAAGGCCATGCAAGCTCAAACCAGACAAAATTCCAGCATAAACACAGAGAAGTGATCTAGAAACCCCAACCCAACCTAAGCAACTTTTGGCCATTGATGCCTGCTGGGAGGGGGAGAGATAATATCTTAATGGTTTGGACCCTTGGTGGGCCCTGTGAATGGACCCACAATGAAGGGAATTTGGGGACACAAATCAGACTATAAAATCAACACACACACACACACACACACACACACACACACAATATATATATATAATATATATATATATATATATTTGATAATACATTAAACTGTGCAGTGGGCAGTGGGGAGAGGGACAGATGAGGAGCTAATTTAAATGCCATCATGAAAAATAGAAAATCTTCAATAAAAGTAATTTCGAAGTAAGTAAATAAAAATATTCCTTTTAAGAAATGATGCCAAATATATGAAACAATTATAATCATACAAAATATGGTGGTGCATATCTTTAATCCCAGCACTCCGGAGGCAGAGACAAGTGGATCTCTGTAAGTTCAAAGCCAGCCTGGTCTATGTAGCGAGTTCCAGGACTGCTGGGGCTACAAGGGGACTTGTCTCAAAAAGAGCAAAAAAACGGTGCCAAATACATGAAAGAATCATAATTGTGCTGGATAGCTTTAGTGTCAACTTGACACACCTGGGTTGAAGGAGCCTCAATTGGGGAATTGGCTCCATTGGATTGGCCTGTGGCCACATCCGTGGAGTATTGTCTTGATTGTTGAGCTGTGTGGGGAGGGCCTAGCCCACAATGAGTGGTGCCACCCTGGGCAGGTTGTTGTGTATCGTATAAGAAGGCAGACTGGGCATGAGCCATGGGAGCAAGCCAGTGAATAGCATTCCTCCATGGCCTGTGCTTCAGCTCCTGTCTTCCAGGTTCCTGCCCTGAGTTCCTGCCTTGGGCTCCCTAAGTGATGAACTGTGACCTGGGAGATGTAACCTGAATAAACCCTTTCCTCCCAAGTTGGTGTCGGTCAGAGTGTTTTGTCACAGCAATGGAAGAGAAACTAGAACAATAATCATACAAAATATGTATGAATTCTTCACTTGGTCTAGGAACTGTATCAAGAAAAGGAAGGAAGTTTTATGATGCAATGATAAAATAATGTGTGATCCTAATCTTGTTATGCATAGACAATTGGCATGAATAGTCTTCCTTCAATAGTGAATATTCCAACTGCCCATAATCACATCAAAATATTAAATCACATCAAAATTGCATCAGTCATTAAAGAAAACCATGAAACCATTCCTCAGCAGGGCATGTCAGCATGCTGGGACAGCTGAAACAGAAACTGTTAATGGTGTTGATGAGTTTCAAGGGGAAGTGAACTCCTAACAAGTTCCAGATGAGATGCCAAAATACTGAAAAGCAAAACATTAAGCAGAGAGGTGTGGCATGAGAAATTCCACCTAGATGAATTTTCCCAGGAAAATGGAGTAGAGGAACTTCACCAAGTTCTCTAAAAGAAACAGTGCTGAAGAGAAAGGGCTAATGATAGAAAATTCCTGGATGTCAAAAGTCCGCACAAGCAGCAAACCCTAAAATGCTAGGTCTAATTTTCAAAGAACTCATCAAGGTAGGATGCTTTATTTACCTAACCTTTTACATTTTACCTGATGCTCATTTACATATTTGAAAATAGGAAACATTTTGGAGAACTTTGACTTCAAGACAATGACTATCTCCTGCAGTTACTATATATGCCTAGGGTTGATCAAAATGGGCCTTTTTTCACTTGAAAAAAAAATGAACTTCCAAGACTTCAGAGAAGTTTACAATTTAGCAGAGAAATGATCATAGGCAATCTATTTTTCCTTTGTAAATCATGCATACAATCACCGTACACATACTAAGGGATGCTTAATGCCTTTTGTGTGCTGAAATCATAATTTGATATTATTTGCAGTTACATTGGGCCAGAGTATTATTGTTAAAAGTTGGATATATATATATATATATATATATATATATATATATATATATATATATATATATATATATATATATATCCCTGTACAAATGCTCCACTTTGCCTTAGGTAAATTTGGCTTCTCACAATATGTCAGAAGTGTCTGGCCAGCGCTAGTTCCTGGAGCATTGTAGGTTGAATCCCATCTGGACTGCATCTTCTGATGACTGAGACACACTGAGGTCTGTCCATCTTACACTGTGAGGGTGGAGGTCTTCAGACTCTGCTCTGTGGTGAATATGAAGCAGGCTTCATTCAGTCCTTCTTAAATAATGATGCTAATGGTATGTTAGAGAAATTGATGTTTCAATGAATAATGACTCACTTTAGACAATTCAGGAAAGTTTATTTTAACCATAAGGAATGTCTAATGTAATTAGTCTATGAGCATCTTGAAGATAAATGAATACAGATTCATGCACATCTGGTTGCAGCTACTGTAAACTTAGTCTAAATGGGTGAATAAGTGTTACTTTATATAATTATCATAGTATAAGGCTCAGAAAATTATTTTAATCAGAACCATGCCAGTACAACCTGAGTAGCTATCAGTATTCTGGTTTTTGTTTTTTTTATTGAAACATATATTTTAAGCTATCATTGGCAGTAGAGCATGTTTTCCTCACAACAGAGTATATGTTCTACCTCTGCTCTGGAAATACATACAGGTAATATGCTGTCATAAAATCAGTACTAGAACTAATGAGTGTAGGTTGTTTAAACTTAACATCATTAATTCATTTCTGTTTTGTTGTGTTTTTTTTTTCATTTTATTTTCTTTATCTTTTTAGGGAAGGGTCTCATGAGCCCAGGCTGGCATTGTGGATGTGTCTCTCCTTGTACTGTATACTTAGACCAGTACACGGGGTAGGAGAGATCATAGAGAGTAGAACCTACTTCTGTTATGTCCCTACACAAAGTAATCTCTTACTCTGTTCTAAATACCTAACCTTACCACTCATTAAAGAAGCTTTTTTTTTTTTACATCAGATGGAAACAATTACAAAATTCCACAACTAATCAAATGCAGAAAAGTGACTTTGAGGTATAGTCCCTAAGTTGTTCATTTTTGATATAAAATAATTTGAAAAATATATCCTTTCTTGTATTTTACATGATGAATTTAAATTCAATACATTTTAATGCAAAAGTTCATCTAATTTCCTGAAATGAATCCTATATTACACTTAAATCGGAATATATCAGTAATGAGAGATCACATCTGGTGTTTGTTTAGAGCATCCCTCTCATCATTAAGTAATGTAGCTGTTGGCAAATTCATTTGAATACACATCTTCTCTCATATTTATCATTCCCCATTGCTTTATGCTTCCTAAGATATACACATGTGATGAAAACCAATCCAGGTTACAAATCGGTGTTTTGAATTTTTGTGGAAATGCAAGTATTCCCATGCTAAAAAAATCTAAAAACCATTGCATTGAGAATCACATTTCTCTAAAATGTTACTAATAAAAACTAAGAGTTGTTACTCTAGAAAAAAACTTGTCTTGAGAGCTATGCTGGTGGGAAGGTCTGCCTTTGAGTTTATTGTGCAAGACTTTCATTCCACAGTGAGTGCTGGGAATGAACATGTTAAATGTGATGTTGCCTTTGGCTTAACAGTGGTCATCGGGAAATGGAGAAAATGTTTATCCCTAGCACATATCACTAGGTTAAAACCACTGTATTTATCGAAAAAAAAATGTGCTGAGGAACGCCTGGGGTGGGGAGACCCTGTTAAGGATGGATCCTCAGAGGAAAGGGCAGAAGATCCTTAGCTATGACATGTGCGCTTGACTGTGCATAGGGTGCTTTGGGTATAAGCACATCTGAATAAGGACAGTAGTGAACAAAATAGAGTGTTGCAAAAATAAGACCAGAATGGTTGACCAAACAGTAACAGGAAGAGTAATTAAGAATTTGGCCTTCAGGCTGAAGAGATGGCTCCATGGTTAAGAGTGTATATATGTATATATGGTGTATAGTGCTCTTGAAGTGGACCCATGTTCAATTCTCAACACCCATGTCAGGTGACTTAAAACCAACTGTAACTGTATGTCCAAGTTACATGATGGCATCTTTCATACTTCACGGTCCACTGCAATAATGCACACACACACACACACACACACACACACACACAAACGCACACACACACACAAATACACACATTTTCCTAAATTTACTCCCCATATTCTTCTAACTATAATTATAGCTTATTTTATTACATTTCATTGTTTCGCATGTCCTATTTAAACAAACATGCATAATATTGACATATACATAATGAGATTAGTGAGGTGAAGTGCACATTGAAAAATATCATGAATGGCTTTCAGGAATTTACCCTTTATTTAAAGACAAGATAGAAATATAGCTAAAGAGTGCCAGCTGCCCTAAGTAAATGAAATGATAATATGGATGTGTGGGACTTCATGGGAAGAGATGAGAGTTACTAGGGAAGGGGGCTTTGGGCTCAGGATTTCTAGAAATATGGACACTGGGAGATCAGATTGAGTCACCATTTAATTAGTCCTACTGAACTGAAATGAATTAGTAGTAATTAAAATACCTGATTTTCCTACCTTTCTTAAAATGAAGTCTTGTATATTTCTTTGAGGCAGGCTCTTACCTAATGTGGCAGTGCCTGGCCTCAATCTCACTATGTAGACCAGACTGGATTTGAACTCACAAAGATCTGCCTGCCTCTGAATTCCTTAGTGTTAGGATTAAAGGCATGTACCACCACATCTGGTCAATTCTTGAATTAAAAATTATTATTACTATTGTGTGTGTATGCGTGTGCATGTTCATTCACGTGTGCATGTGGAAGTCAGAGGACAACTTGCAGGAGTCAGTTTTCTCATCCACCATGTGGATCATTTTCATTCAGTTCACATTGTCAGCCTGTGTGGCAAGTACGTTTTCCTGCTGAGCCACCTTTCTGACCCTTGTATTTTTAAAAAAATTAATTTCTGGGCTGAAGAGATGGCCTAGCGGTTAAGAGCACCGACCGCTCTTACAGAGGACCCGGGTTCGATCCCCAGCACCCACATGGTGGCTGAGAACCGTCTGAAGCTCCAATTCCAGGAGAACTCCAATTCCAGGGGAATCCAACACCCTCTTCTGACCTCCGTGGCATTGCATGACACGGATGCACAGACTTGTATACAGACAGTACATTCATACACATACATTAATAAATAAAATAAAAATAAAAAATTTAAAAATTTAAAAAATTAATTTCTACATAGCATAAAAATAATATGATGTTAAAATACATGCATATCAGTATACTTTGTTCTTACTTCACTGAAACTGCTTTTTCTCCATCTCTTCTTCCACTCTTGCTGATTTCCATTCTCCTCATAAACAGTCCTTCATTCTTCATTGTTTATAATTTCATGCAAGAGTATTGTCTTTGCACAATTTACATCTCAATAAGTTTATTTTAAAATAGTTAATTCACAACCGTCCACATTACTGTGATTTAGTCTAATATCTTGTGCATGCATATGTGCGCATCTCAAACCTACATTTCTCATTGCCTTATCTTATTTATTCTTGGTTATATCACTACAAGTTCTTCCCTAATTTCCTAATAAGAAGCTGAGTTTTTATACTATATATTACATATGTTATGTAAATCAAACAACATTTAATAGTTGGAATCATGTAAACCCATGTGTGCTCTAAAGTGTGCTTTCCACTTTTGTTAATTGATTTTACTAGAAGTAATTATTATGTAGCATGTTTAAGTCTATTGAACCTTCTTTTTTATACCACTCTCTTTTTCTATTCCCCTCGTCTTTAACCTCACTCTTCTTCCTTCTTCTCTTTCTGTGTTAAAGGGGCTAATTCTACTGTACAATTCACTATGAATTGTATTTTATAAAAAAATTTGTACAATTTTTTTAGCTATATCTTTTGGGGGTTTGATATTCAGTTGTCTTTTGAGAGCTGTCTGCTAAGATTCATAGCCCATTTACTGATTGGGCTGTTTGTTTTCTTGGTTGTTTTGTTTGCTTTTTGACTTCTCTCTATATGGAATATGCCACATACCAGTCTTCTATCAGATGTATAGCTTGCAAAGTTCTCTCCCACACTCAACTGTTTCTTTGGCTATATGGAAATTTAGTTTTATGAGTTATCATTTGTCAGCTGTTGATTTTAATTCCTCAGTAAATGGAGTCCTAATCAGTTCAGTAAGTCCTTTCCTGCACCTATTACATGTAAAGTTCTGCCTATGTTTTCTTCTGGGAGTTTCTGTATTTCACATTTCAACTTGAGAGCTTTGATTCAGTTGGAGTTGATTTTTGTACAAGGTGATAGATATGGTTCTGATTTCTACTTCTATATGTGGATGTTTTTTTTTTTACCATCAGCTGATGAAGATGTTATCTGAACGTGATACTAAAGGATGGAAAGTCCTCCCGTGGTCATAGATTGGTAGAATTAATATTGTGAAAATGGCCATCCTACCCAAAAGTAGTTTACAGATTCAATGAAATTTCAATAAAATTCTCTTGACATTCTTCAAAGAAATATGAATAAAAATCCTAAAATTCATATTGAAACACAAAATTCTCCAGAGAGCCAAAACACCTCTATGCAAAAGTGCAAAAGTGATTACCGTACCATATTTCAAGCTATATTGCAGAGCTGTATTATTAAAGACACTCTTGTACTGCCATATAAACAGATATGTAGATTAATGGGACAAAATAGAAGACGCGGACATGAGTGAGCATAATTCCAGACCCCAAAAATACAATTAAATTTAATTATTTCTTTTGTGTGTATGTGGTATTTTTGAGAGCTGTGCTCCTGTTTGTGTGTTCACATGTATGTGAAGGTATGTGTGCATATTCATGCTGAGGCCAGAATTCAGTGTTGGTACATTCCTCAATCTCTTTACCTTATTCCTTCACATAAGGTCTCCCACTGAACCTGAAGCTTACTGATTTATCTACTCAAGCTTGCTGATTCAGCTATACTAGCATTTACATGTGCACACCTCTGTTGTTGACTTTTTATGTGGGGGTCTGGGGATCTCAACTCAGGTCTTCATGCCTACGAGATATTTTTTCCCAGATATTTCCAACCCAACTCTTCTTTATGTTAATACTATCCAGTCTGGCTTCGCGCCATGTTCTCCATTCACCTGCACAGATGCCCCTAGACTGAATCTACAACTTTACTTTTCTGAATAGTGCTACAGTAAACACAGATCAGCAGTATCTCTGTGGTATGTTGACTTGGAGTCCTTTGAATACACATACATCAGAGATACATCTGGGTTATATGGTAGCTTTATGTTTTTAGGAACCTCTATACTTATTGATTTCCATAGTATCCACACTAATTTATGCTCCCACCAAGGTTTCCTTTTCTCTGCATCCTCCCCAGCATTTGTTGTATGTGTTCTTAGTGATAGCCATTCAACGTTGTTTTGTCATTTCCCAGATGGCTAAGGCTACTAAACATTTTGATATGTTTGTGGACCATTTCTCCTTCACCTTTTGAGAACTGTCTGTTCATTTCATGTGCCCATTTTTTGACTGGTTTGGTTTTTAAGATTTATTTTATTAAATTCTTTATGTAGTTATATATTGATCATTTTAGATGTTTTTCTGTTGCTGTAATGTAACACTACTAGAAAGAAGAGTTTATTGAATTTATGATTCCACGGGTAAGATTCCATAATGGCCAGGGAGGCAGAAAGTCAAGCAATCACATCTTCAAGCAGGCACAGGAAGCACAAAGCGACTGGAAATCTGGCAAGACTTAAGAACTCTTAAAGCCTGCCCCAAAAGTACTTCATCCAGAAAGGCTGCACCTCCCCAAACCTCCCCAGTCAGTGCCACTACCCGGAGACAAAATGTCCAAATACTTGGAGCCTATGTAGGTCATTCTCATTCAAACCAGCACACATATAAACAATAAATAGTAAGCTCTGTCTTCTGTCCATTTCTATGAAATGCTGCTGAACAATGTTTGGGAAGAATGAAATAAAATTCACAAATTCTATAACAAGATTTAATATTGAAGACAAGTAACCTGCATCTATAACCTCGGACATTTTCCAAGGAAAATTTTGACACTGAATATTTTATCAGTTAAAAATACACAAAAATACTATCCCTCTCTTAGGATTTTTCTTTCCCTTTACTTCTCAGTATATGGGCTTCAGGTACCTACCTTCTCCCAGGAACTATTGGCAACTGATTATTGTTTCATGAAGGAGAGTTGATTTTAGTGTGGCTCCTGATAGGCTGACTAAACTCCAGTGGATAAATTTATATGGAGGGACATCTTGGTACAAAACTTGACTGTATAGGCCTTACCAAATACAGCAGAATGCAAGAAATCAGATGGGGGGGTTTCTATAGGGTGTTGATGGGGGAGGGGTCTAAATATGATTAACACAAAAACTGAATCAAATATACATAAAAATCACACACCAAAAATTAATTAAAATACAACTTCAGAAGCTTTATAAAAGACATAAAAAGCCCAGAGAAATCACAATTAATGGCTATGAGTTAAAGAAAGAATGAAATTTTCTTTTCCATTCCTTCCTTCCTTGGCCTTCATTGGATGCCAGTCTGTTTGTGAGCTGGTGCATGGTGAGTGGAGAGATGACCAAGACTGCTGCTTCTCTGTTCTCATAATCCTAAAATCATAGTAATTCGTTTTCTAAAGATTTTTATTGACTCAATTTCATCAGTGTATTTTGATCATATTCAGACTCTCTACCCTATCCTTCTCCACCTACTCAACTTCATGTCTTCTATTATTATTCTTTTTTTCCCCAAAAGCCTATGGAGTCGAATCTGTATTGCCCATGTGCTCCTGAATATGGGTCAATCCTTTAGTTTCCGGTCAGCCTGCCAGGTGTCATACCAGCAAGCAAAACCAACTCTCCTTTCCCCAGGATCTATCTATTCCAAACTGGTCCTTAGCTAGTGCTGGGGACTTCCTGCCTACCTCCTGATCCATGCTGGGCCCCTGTCTGGCTTGGGTTTGCACAAGTCTTGTGTATACACAACATAAGTGTTGTGGGATGAAATGTGCAACTATGCCATGGTGTCCAGACAACTGTTTCCTGTGTCCATCTACTCTCTCTGGCTCTTACAATCTTCTCTGTGTGCTTATGTGATAATCTTTCAGCCTTGGGAGGAAGGGTGCCATACAGATGCCCTATTTATGGCTGATTATTCTGCAGACTTTTATTCTTTGCACATTTTCCATTTGTAGGCCCATGTTAATTGCCATCCACTGCTAGAAAATGCTTCTCTTGTGATATTAAATACATAATAACAGCATTATACCCATCAATTAGTGCATCTCTCAACTCTCACAAGAGTATAGAAATTCTCTCGAATGAGTATATTCATTAACAAATAAACCAAATTAGGAAAATTAAAATTTTGATGCATTAATACCTTTTCAAAACCTCTTAACTTTCTCTAATGCATTAAGTAATATATCCTGTAGTATAGTGCTCAAATGTAAATAAATAGTATGTAGAAATGGGAGAAGTGATGTGATTCCCCTACGCAATGTTGTTCAGTCTGTGCAAAGGATAATGGTATGTTCAGCTTTGAGATTTTACAAATAATCATATTGTCTAAATATTCTAAAGCACACACATTAGTTATGAAATAATGAAAAATGTGCGTTATGTTGTTCCATTTATTACAAGCCTATGAAAACTGCTAACTGGGAAGTCAAGGCCCGATTCTCCTATGTTTAAGGTTAACCTGCACCAGACAGTGGCTTCAAGGAGAGGATGGGCAACTTAGTAAGATACTGCCTCAAAGTAAAAGCAAATAAATAAGAAAGATGGCTGTGGGTCTACTTCAGTGGTAGAGAATTTGCCAGGCATTGTCCAGGAAACCCTGTGGTCAATGTCTAGTACCATAAGTACATAAGAAATTTTAATAAATTAATTTTAATAACTATAATAAATTATTTACAATTAAAAGAATGAAAGCGCTGCCTCAATTTTGTTAATCCAGGTTTTAAAGCAGGCAAGCTTTGGTTATACCATTTGTGCCTTCTGCAGTTGACACCTGCAATTACTGAACTATTGCTTGCACCGGCATGTCAGAAAAGAAAAGAAGACTGGCTGAACCTGTCAAGAAGCCTCAAGAAACTGCAAGAGCTTCAAAGGGAAATTGTAAAAATGAACAGAAAGAGCATGGGAAATGGGATTTCATTCAGCTCTATTTCTTGATAGGAAAGTTATTAGAATTAATCATAGAAAGATCAAATTGTAAGTGTCTGAAAAGGCCTAAGGTTGGAGTTTTGTGAGAAGAAAATAATGTCAGACAAATTCAATTTTTTTCTTTGGCAGAATGACAAAGAAGCCTTTCATGCAGTAGGTTGGGGGAGAGCATGAACATCAGCCTCTCCTGTATTACAGTTCCCTCTGCAGCCTGGGAAGTGAGGGGCTGAGTAGGTACAAGTACCAGAAGCCAGTGATGAGTTCATTTTCAGTCACAGCATGCAATGAAGAGCACTTCCTTGGGGTTGTCAGAATTCTCATTGTAATAAGTGTACAAGGTGTTGTAATGTCTGAATAAAGAGTGCTTTAGGGTTCATATACCAATCAGTTAAAATGACCTCTTAATATTTTGAAGTAGGACAGTAGGAATTTGATGCTATCATACTAAGTTGAAACTTATATTACTTTATATTAAATATATGGGTATGTTACTTTATACTAAATAGTTCTACTCATGAAAAGATACTCATCTTTAGGCAAATTTTAGTGTATGACTAATAAAGTCAGTATAATTACTTTATTAAATCTATTCCCTATAGCTTTCATTTGGGCACTATCTGGGTAAGCCATGTAATATTCCTTAAGAAGGATTGAGATGGAGGCATGAAATAGGTGAGAATAATGTAAAAATAATACTCATGTATGACATTCTCGAAAAGATTTTTTTCCATTTTTTTAATTGATGCTTTGTGTATTTCATACATCATTTTCCAATTCAGTTCAGGCATATATCTCCTTCCCTTCCCCCCAACCCACCCCTACCCACCCCAGATCATGCATTCTGCCATAGCTTTTCTGCATCTTTCTCTGTTTTTTTGTTTTGTTTTCATTTTTTTAACAATAGGTGATAATCTGTGAGTACAAGCATCCTTCATGTAAAACCAATTTGCGAGCAGTTGTGCCCAAACCCACACAGCTCATGGGTCCCACCATCCAGCGGGGGGGGGGCTTGTATGTTCAATCAAGTTGACCAAATGAGTGTCCAGTCTATATTGTTGTAGTTTCACCATTCACCCCAATCGCAGCCCTTACATTCTACCACGCCCCCTCTTCTGCAGATTGTTCCCTAGGCTTAGAAAAGGGACATAGGTGGATGAGAAGCAAAACAGTCTACTTTCTCTGGAGCTGTTGTCTTGGTCTGTAGTCAATTCTGGCTGTTTTCTTTCATAGGCTGCCAGCTTGTCCAGGCATAACCTTTCAATCCTACTAATGAAGCACATGCAATTAGATATATAGGTACTTAAACAGTATAATATATAGCCTTTCAATCCTACAAATGAAGCACACGCAATTAGATATATAGGTATTTAAACAGTACTAATTGTTATGGTAGGTTACCTTGGTATAGACACAGATGTTTGGATGGTATGCTAATCCATGAATTACATTTTCTTCTGTTAAGTATGACAGGGTCTTCGTGTGGCTTATAACGTCTCCTAACCATTAGAGGATGTAAGCTTGTGGCATCAGCCGTGGGTTATTCCTCCAAGGAGAGAGCTAATAGCCAATTAGATTTGGGATATACAGACATATGGCTGCCACTGCTGCACAGCATTTCCAGGCAGATGAGGTGTAGCTGGTGCTGACGGAGGAGTCTTGCTTGACTCAAGGAGACCTATATTTGCTTTAGTGGCCTTTGGTAACACTCTCTGGCATTCCAGAGACCATCTGTATACTTGCAAGTGTGGTCTTCATACATCTTTCCCATGTTTATATCAGGTCTTCAACAGCAGGGCCTTATCGCCTCTCTTCCTGCAGATATCCCAGTTTGGAGGCAAGGAGCCTTTACCTTTTGTGGGGGCTTGGATCCCCTGGCCAACATCTCCTTGGTAGAATAATCCATTGTTGATGTCAGAGCTCCTGTATTAATATATTTTGCTTAAGTGCATAGCTTAAGGAGACTTTAGCATTATATTTGGTTCTGAATAGAGAATAATCCCCCTCACAGTTTCTATGTCCATTAGTCAATCAAAGAAGGCAGTTCTACCGATTTTACAAGAGAAAACCTCTATAACAGCTGGCTCCAATCTACAGCTGGAGAACGACCTCATCATCCTCATATTTCTCCTTATTCTATGGGGGGGAGTTAAGAAAGTCTCTTGGATTAAAACCTTTGTGGCACCTAGAAGGTAAGCTTCATTAGGATTCATTAAAAATCCTGGTTACCAGGGCTGGAGAGATGGCCTAGCAGTTAAGAGCGCCGACCACTCTTGCAGAGGATCCAGGTTCGATCCCCAGCACCCACATGGCGGCTGAGAACCGTCTGAAACTTCAATTACGGGAGAACTCCAGTTCCAGGGGAATCCGATGCCCTCTTCTGACCTCCGCGGCATTGCACGACACGGGTGCACAAACTTGCATGCAGACAGTACTTTCATACACATACAGAAATAAATAAAATTAATAAAAAAAAATCATTGTTACCAGTAGGATCCAGAGAGGGGCCTGGTGTCTGCAGCAATCTGAGGCATTTCTTCCCTTCAATGACCAGATGAGTCAATCCTTCTGCTGGGACTTTCTGGTACTTCCTACTCATTGCAAAGCTGCATTTTCTTTCTCAGCCATTAAGTTGGTGATACTCTGGCCTGTTGGAATATACAAATCCTTTCCCGTAGTTAGTTTTAAGCTTTGGATTGCAAGGGTTTTTGACAAAAAGTTCTCATATTTATATACATCCCCCTTTTTTATTTTAGGTTTTTATTTTTGACCCATGAGTCTCAAGAAGGCAGTTGTATTATATATACCTATAGGGTGGAGTCAAGGCACAGCTTTCATCAAGTTCACCCATGCTGTTTTGGATTACTGTATGTGATTAACTTGGGAAACAAACTTTATTTTTAGATTAAATCATCCTATAGGTGAAAGAGCATGTTACCAGGTCATACTATATGACAGCAAAGTTATAGAGAACATTTGTTTATACCAATCCCAAAGTAATTGTTATACAGTTTTTTTTAAAGAAAGATTGTTATAAACTCCATACAGTACAAACTGTGTGCTAATATCTCTGTATCTGGGATAAGAATTTTTCTATATATATATAGGCTATTTAAAATTACTTTTGGTAAAATGTAAGTGAAAAATAGCAAAACAAGCCATCAGTGGCTCAGGAATTAAGAACTCTGGCTGCTCTTGCAGAGGGCATGGCATCTGTCTGTAACTCCAGTTCTGGGGGATTCAATGCCCTTCTCTATCCTCTGTATACATTGCATGGTAGATTATTTCTTTTTTAAAAATGCTTTTAATCTCTTAGAAATAATCCCAAGTAAAAATTATATAATATATATATATAGATATATTATATATATATTATGTTCTGTTCTATTCCTTGTGACAAGGAAAGGAATTATTTATTTATTTAATTTTATTTTATGCATATGAATGTATTGCCTGCATGTATATAAGGGCATCCTTGTACAATGGCTTCAAAGCTTACAAGAGGATGTCACCTACCTGTGTGTCACCTACCTGAATTTATGGGTGCTTGTTAGCCACCATATGGGTGCTGGGATTTGAACCCAGGTTTTCTGTAAGAACAGACAGTGTTCTTAACTTCTGTTCCTTCTCTTCAGCCTCTTAGATATTTTCATTGTATTTTGTTAGAGTTTGTATAAGCAAGTTAAGGGCATCCTTCTACAGCAGAAACAGCCATGTTTAATTATTACTCTAGTTTCAGTTGTTGGAGGTTGATGTGGACATGCAGCATCAGCAGCATCAGCAGCAGCAGCAGCAGCAGCAGGGTTCATATAGCTAGCTGTTCACAGATGCATTTTCAGCCTTTAGCGAAATTATTCACATTTTATGTGAGAAGTAATATGAACATTCATCATGTTTATGATGACTTATTTATCATGTTGCTTATTTTGTTTTGGGGATTTATTTCAGAAATTGAAAAATTTCAAGGTTCAGATGGAAAAAAGGAAGATGAAGAAAAGAAATATCTTGATGTCATCAGCAACAAAAACATAAAGCTCTCGGAAAGAGTATTGATTCCTGTCAAACAATACCCAAAGGTACTGCACCATAAAATTTCTTCTCAGTTACTTAGGACAAACATGATGAAAGTAAGGGTTGATACTTTATGTATTTCTTCCTATAAAATAAACATTTAAAGCTTTGTTATAAGAATATATGCAAATACATGGTACTGACTCAGGAAGGAATACTGTTTAAAAGTTGGATGAGGTTTTCTTTCAATTGAAGGCTTAGGCGTTTTTATCCTGTGGATATGGAAAACATAATTACAGATTTTAACCATTTAGTATGGTAGAGACTCAACAGCCTGTTCAATTATACATACCCACATTATTATACTATAGTCTGGATTTAAATGTATATTCTTATTTCAAAAGAAATAGGATTAATGACAGTATCTATTTATATGATATCAGCTAATGGGGGGTGGGTAACATATACAGGAAACATCCTGGTCTATTTAACCTCTTGGTGTATGTCCTCTAGTCCTCTAAATTAAATTTTAAAACTACTTATGATACTGGTTATATTGTAATGCATATCTCTTTAACTACTTTTGTACATATAAGTGATTTATTGTAATATAGAAATAATTGACATGGTTTCTTGGATTATATGAATCAATTTCAGTCAGTAAACGTCTTTCTTTTTTTACAAATAAATGAAAGAATCTAAAAATAGAAGCCAAAAGTTTCAGGCTGATAATTTACTTTCGAATGAGTGAATCTGAAGCAAGTACCATGTAATTATCTTAATAAGCAAAGATTACAGAAATAAATGCTGTAGTTTACCATTTGTCTTCTAATGTGATAAACCATAGTAAATATAACTTAGTTCAGCATTTGGTTTACAATGAGCTTAAATATAGAAAAACTATTATTATTTATTAAACAAGAAAATATAACTTTCAGGATGTATTTTTAAGGAGCATTTTATTTGTTGAATGAGATTACTGTATTGAGACATGCATGCTCAGTAGGTATATAATTTCATGTAAATTTCATTCGATTTGTTCCATAGTGCTGTTTTATGAACATCAAATTGAGCCCATCATATTGAAGTACATGAGAACTTTTGCATAGTGATTAAAGTAGCAGTTTTATGGACTGTTCAGAAAAATGTGTTCTTTTCAAGGAACAGGTTATACTAATCAGTTATAATATCAAATGGAAGTCTCTTTCCTTAATCTGTAAAAAATTTATAATATAACTTGATACTCTCCCTTGGATAACATGCCTGTTTTCTGGGCTTTTGACAGCCCAACACAGATTCAATCCTTACCTCTGAAAGAAATATGAAACTTTGGTTTCTGGCTGAATTGTGTTCTCAGCATGGAAGGCATTCAAAGTCATATGGCTTTTCAGATTCTAGTGTGAATAGTTTATTGCTAATCATTATGATTCCATATTTGATTCGTAATAATGACCATTGATTGAAACAAGAATATTACATGACATTAACTGTGTTGTGTAACATAATCTCCTGATTCATGTGAAGATCTCAAACAAATCGGTCATGCATTAATAGAAATTGGTTTCACTTAGATATTTTAGAATTAGAATGTTTAAGCTGGGTCTTACATTTAAATATCACAGAATATGTAAAATTTTATATTATAGATCATGTAACTGGAAGACTGTGCATTGTTCAAGGAAATGTTTTATTACAGATGCTTTGGTTCAGTTTTTTATTCATGTTTTATAAGCAGCTATATTATTAACTTGACTGATCATATTTGCCTATTTGTGTTACTGTTCATGTAAATGTGGAGAAATGTGAACTCTCATAGCCCCTAAGGATTAACGGTTTTATGGAGTAATCATGCAACAATCCATTTTTAGAAAGCTCAGCTTTTCTTTCATTGATGGGAACCCTGGAAACACTTTTAATTTTTTTCAAATGAATATCTATTCATCTAAAGATCATAATCCTATCCTGTTTAACCACCTATCAAATTTGCCATTTTCTATTAAACAACAATAATTTAATATTCCAAACCAAATCCTGTTTTATCATTTCCTAAAATATTTCAACACTCACCATATGTTATTACAAAGTATTGATTCTCCCCTGTGGGGTGTTTAGTGACCATGTCTCACAAAATGTCAAAGAGATTCTATCATGGTCACTGAACTTGAGCTGTTTGATGTGCATTGACAATCTTAGTATGTGTGGTATGGTGTGATGATATGAGACACTGAGCAATGTGTGGATTTACAGTTTAAGCTTGTATATTAAAAAGCTATTTATCCCTCATGGGTGTACACTGCAGAAAGACCCAGGGTTCTCCCCAAAGCTTCTCTTTCCCTGATGCCTGCCGTCTGTTTGAACCAGTAATTAATGTGTTGATGACACAGTCCTTTCAATCAAAGGCCAATAAAGAACTGAGGGAATTCTTGGGGATGTGACCTTATCATGACTTTACTACATGACCTTTTCCAGATAGATTTTGTTTCAATTAGTCTCCAACTTCAAGTTAATTTCCTGACTTAGTTAATACCATCAGGAATTGAAAGTTTAAGATTTTAAGTTGTAGAAACTATAAGAATGCTTTTGAAGCCCTTTAATAATGATTTAACTAGCTCTGGCATTTTATTTTCTAAAACTTAATTTATGGGAAAACAGGTCATATTATCAAATAATATTAATGGACAGTATTAATATTAATGACAAGATTAATAGGGATGTATTTGGGTTTCTTGTTAAAAGCACATTTTAGCCACATTGTCACAGAATGGAGAAAAATGTAAGAGTTTTAAGTTGATGCACTCTAATAACTTTTGCTATTTATGTATTTCTTTTTTATATTTTATTGAAGTTTTGTGCATTTCATACACCATTTATCAGTCCATTTTAACTCATTTCCCTTTCCTGCCATACATGTCTTCATCTTTTTCTGAATATTTTTAAAATTTTTAATAAAATATTTTTATTGGTGTTTTGTGTGTTTCATACATCATTTCTCAATCCAATTTAGGCACACTCCCTTTTCCATGTCCCCAGCCCCACCCCAGTTCATGCATTCTGCCATACATGTCTTGCATCTTTTTCTCAGTCTTTTTAAAGTTTTTCTTTGCAGAGGTTTATTGTTTGGAGAGAAGTTTGTTTTTTTGGGAGAAGTCAATTCCTTGATCCGGTTGTTTTGTCATTGTTGTTCCCTCCCATTTGTATTGCTCCAAAGTATGCCTGTATGTCACATATGTACCAAAATTATAACCTTTGAAAATAAACTATATGCTAATTCCAAAATATGTTTAGGAGTTCACATTTTTCCCTTTAAATTTATATTACTCTAATATATGAATACATACCCTCAGTACATATACCATAATTACAAAGCCCGAAAATAAGTGGTCAGTTAATTCTAGAGCCCATTAAGGGATTCACATTATAACAGCAAAGTTCCCTTCAGATAAAAAGAAATATAGCATTAACTTTGTTCAGCTTGCCTTTCAACTAGGGATTTGGTGCTAGCACTCATGAATGAGGGATACCATTCATCATTTGTTTCTCTGGGACTATGTTACTTCACTTAGCATAGTGGCTTCAAGTTCCATCCATTTACCTGCAAAGTTCATGATTTCATCTTTCTTTACCACTGCATAGAATTCCATTGTGCAGATGTACCACATTTTCTCTGCCCACTCATCAGTTGAGGGACACTTGGGTAGCATCCAGCTCTTTGCTATTGTGAAGAGAGCTGCAGTAAACATAGATGTGTGTATTAGTCACTTTTCTGTTGCTGTGATAAAACACGATTACCAAGGGAACTTATAAAAGGAAGAGTTTATTTGAGCTTATGATTGACGGTTCCAAGGAATTAGAGTCCATTGTGGCGAGAAGTATGGTGGCCAGGGCTGGAGCAGGGCTGGAGCAGCAAGCTGAGGGTCACATCTCGCAATCAGCACAGGAAGCAGAGAGAGAGACTGGAGACTGCAAGGTTTGTTAAACTCACTTAAGCCCGCCCCCAGTGACATACTTCCTCGAGCATGGCCACACATTCTAAGACCTCCAAGAATAGTGCCACCAACTGGAGACAAAATGTCTGAATACTTAAAGCCTAGAGGGGGACACTATTCAAACCACCACATTCCACTCCCTGGCCCCATAGGCTCATGATCATATAAAATGCAAAATGCATTTAGTCCAACCTTAAAAGTCCCCATAGTCTTTACCAGTCTCAATTCTATTCAAAAGTCTGTAGTCCAAAATCTCTTCTGAGACTCAGGCCGATCTCTTAACTGTAAGCTCCTGTAAAATCAAAAGGCAAATTACATACTCCCAACATACAGTGGAACTGAATATACATTCCCATTCCAAAAAGGAGGAATAGAGGCATAGTGAGGAAATATTGGACCAAAACAAGACCGAAAACGAGCAGAGCAAACACCAAGTCCAGTAGCTCCATGTGCAACTTCTGTGATTAACTTCCAAAGGGCTTAGATGGCTCAGCTCTTCCAGCTTTGCTTGCAACATACATCTCTTCCTTAGGCTGCTACAACTCCCTGTATGCAGCTCTCCTTAGCAAATATCTCACAGCTCTGCCATCTCGAATGTCGTCTTGGGTTCTCCACTGCCAACCAGACTTCACATTCATAGCTTCATGCAATGGCCTATCAGGGCCTTCTTTATGTAGGGACACACTTGCTGCACTCTGCCTGACCTTGGCAGTTCTCTGAAACCATGGAGGAATAACTGAAGACCCCTTTACTCTTGCAAATTTCATGCCTCTAAAGCCAGCATCACGTGAATTAAACTGCCAAGTTTGGTTGCAAGTTTAGGATGGGCTCTGGCCTATTTCAACCACATTTACAACTTTTCTCTGCCCTGAACTTTTTGGAGCAGAAAACCCTTTTAGTATTTTCCTTTCAAAAGTTGGAGGATTAGCTGAGTATGGTCTTGCCGTGAAAGTACTATTTCTGTTGTTTACTTGTAAATCTAGAGGCCCCTTCTTAATCACTTTTATCTCACTTTTTCCATTGTTTACTTGTAAATAGCTAGGCCTCTCCTTAATCACTTTGTCTCCTTATCAAAAGGAACCTCTCCTTCACATGCCTTGGCCCCACCTTTAATCTTCTTAGTGAGTTTTTTTCAGATCCAAACTGTACATTCTGCATTTCTTTCTACCCCATCTGGCTCTTCTTCACTGTAGAACTGTACAATATTGACCATTAATAGCCATGCCACCATTTCTACATTAGGCTGTCTTGAAATATCCTCCACCAAAGGCATTAGTCCATTGCTTTTCAACTTAGCATCAGGCAAGCATTTGGGCTGTGGGCAAACTGCTGCCAGACTCTTTATCAAAATATCCCAGTTGCTGCCTAAGTATTTTCCTCTGAAACTACATTTTTTTGCAGCAGTGCTTTCTTCCAGGCTTCTACTAGAATGGCCCATTAAGCTCTGCTTACAGTAGTCAACAGCTTTTCTTGCCCAAAGTTCCAAAGTCTTCCACATTTCTCCAAACATCCACATGGTCAGGTTCTTCACAGCCAACTGCCCACTCTCTGGTACCAATTAACTGTGTTAGTCACTTTTCTGTTGCTGTGATAAAACACCATGAGCAAGGGAACTTATAAAAGGAAGAGTTTATTTGAGTTTATGATTGACGGTTCCAGGGAATCAGAGTCCATTGTGGCCTGAAGCATGGTGGCAGGGCTGGGGCAGCAAGCTGAGGGTCACATCTCGCAATCAGCACAAGAAGCAGAGAGAGAGACTGGAGACTGCAAGGCTTGTTAAACTCACTAAACCCGCCCCCAGTGACATACTTCCTCCAGCATGGCCACACCTTCTAAGACCTCCAAGAACAGTGCCACCAACTGGAGACAAAATGTCTGAATACTTAAAGCCTATGGGGGACACTCATTCAAACCAACGCAATGTGCATGTATCTCTGCAATAAGATGAGTGTTGTGGGTATATACCCAGGAGAGGTATGACTGGGTCAGGTGGTAGCCTCATTTTCAGTTTCTTGAGAGTTCTCTACACTGCTTTCCATAGGGGTTGCATGAGTTTGCATTCCTACCAGCAGTGGATGAGTGTTTCCCTTTCCCCACAACCTCTCCAACATTTGGTATCTTTTGTTTTCAGGATCATAGTTAGTCTTACTGGTGTAAGATGAAATCTTAAGGTGGTTTTAATTTGTATTTCCTTATTAGCCATGATGAACACTTTTTAAGATGTTTCTGAGCCATCTTCACTTCTTCATTTATGAAGTCTCTGTTCAGCTCTTTACACCATCTTTTGAGTAGGTCATTTCTTTTCTTCCTCCTTTGTTTTTTGAGTAGTTTATGTATTCTGGAAGTTAATGCTCTGTCACATGTATCAAGGTGAAGGTTTTCTCCCACTCTGTGGGTTTTCTCTTCACTTCCCTGATTGTTTCTGTCACTGTACAGAAGCTTTTGACTTTAATGAGATCCCACTTCTCAATTGTTGGCCTTATTACCTGTGCAGCTGCTATCTGATTTAGAAAACCTTCTCCTACACCTATATCTTGTAGGTTGCTGCCAATGTTGGTTTTCCTATCACCTTCAGAGTTTGGGGTTTCATATTGAGGTCTTTGATCCATTTGGAGTTGATTTTTGTATAAGATGAGAGGTAGGGGTTTAATTTTATTCTTCTACAAATGGTGATCCAGTTTTGCCAACACCATTTACTGAAGATTTTGTCTTCCTTCATTGAGTTTTCTTGGCCCCTTTTTTGAATATGAAGTGGCTGAAATTGTATGTGCTCAAGTTTGGATCTTCTATTTTGTTCCATTGGTCTACAGTTGTTCCAGTAACAGGAGCCCTGTTATATATGTTGAAGTCTGGTATAGTGATTCTACACACATACACACACACACGCACACACACCCACACACACAAACACCGCTGTATTGCTCTTTTCGCTCAGGGTTGCTTTGGCTATTTTGTTTTTTCCATGTGAATTTAAGGATTTTTTCCAAAGTCTGTGAAGAAACTCATGGGCATTTTAATTGGAATGGCATGGAATCTGTACATTAATTTGAGTAGAATGCACATTTTTACTATATTAATTTTTCCAATCCATGATATTGGAGGTCTTTCCAACTTCTGATGTCTTCTTCAATCTCCTTCTAGTCAGGGGTTTAAATTTTTTTAATTGTAGATTTCTTTGCTATCTATGGTTAGGTTTGTTCTTAGGCATTTTATTGTTTTTGAGGTTATTGCGAGTGGGATGATCTCCTTATATTTCTTCTTCAGCTGCTTGTTAATAACATCAGATAGCTTATTTCAAATATGTACAAGATTTATTTTGAGTTTGAGTGTATGTGAGTGCAAGTTTCTGTTTGGGTGCTTATATGTACATGCCTTTGGAGGTCAGAGAAAACCTAGCATGTCCTTCTTCTGGTGTCCTCCCCCATTTGTGAAACACAGTCTCTTGATGCCATTGACTTGCCTAGTAAACTAAATTTCCTGCCAGGGAACTTCAAGAAATCGTGTTTCTAAATCCCCAGTATTGTGCCACCATGCCTGGCTATTTTCACAGGTTCTAAGAGTTGAATTCACATTCTCATACTTTCATGGCAAACACTTTACTTATGGAGATATCCCTATATTATATATATATAATATAATATAGAGGTATATATATATATATATATATATATGTATATATATATATATTATTCATAACAGAGAACTTGATATTGTACACCTCTTTGCACTTATACAAGTTTCAGAAGTGTAACAATTACATCTTGGTAGTTAAGCCTTCTAAAAGATTCATGTGGATGGCCCTTAAGGAGGATGCCCCTCCTGAAATCGCTCTCAGCTATGTCATAGTTCAGCACACATTGTTTTTGTAATTTTAAAATCTCTAAACAATATGCATATTGGAATGAGAATAATTTTCACTCTGCTGGGCAAACCACTGTTGTAACTCATTGTTATTGCTTGAGTATGTGTAAGTTGGCCCTAGCATTTTCTAGTGAATCATTACATGTGTTGGATTTATGCCTGTTAAGTTGAGTTGCAGTTTAAAATGTGTTCAAGGATATTACAACCTGAATTAGTGTCAACACACACAGCTGTTATACATAGAAAAAAGAATGGAAACAATTTGAAGTACATATCTGAATGAACTGAACTTTGATTCTTCAAGATTGAGAACTTCTGTTTTATTAGCCTTGTTAAACAAGTAACTGATATGACTTAGGTACCCGAGATATACGTGAATGGCTGGACCTGTGTGCTTTATGTTGACTACATTTTAGAAAAAAATACTTGTTAAAAACCTAAGCAAATTTAAGGAACATTAGAGTACCAGACACATGCTACTTGAGTTGTAAGAGGGAATTTGCTTGCTGCTACACCTGGGTGATTCAGCATCTCCCTGTCTTTAAAAAATTATATGCTTGGGTGCAGGTATGGGCCAGCAGGCAGGCAGGTCAGCCAGGAGCAGAGATCCCTGGGAGGTGAGGCACAGACTTTATTTAGCCTGGGTTGCATAAAGGTTGCTTCTGGGCCACACCAGAGAGCGGAGGCGCAGGAAACTGGCATGTGGGCTAAGCAAACACCCCCCCCCGCCAACTGGAACTCCAAAGGGAGATTCCAATAAGTCCTACAACCAACTCAGAAGAAATGGCTGGCAGCAGAGGATGTACAGTGCTCAGAAGGTGTCATTTGGGCTGTTATCCACCCAGTTCTTTTGGAACAGAAAGGGAAGAGTGAACTATACCTTCCAATATATAATTGAAAGCCTGAAACCAAAGCAAGCCAACAGTCTATGGACTGTTGTAATAAGGAGACTATGACAAAGGCACCTGAAGGAATCAAGGAAAGCAATCCTCCAACAAGGTTAAGAGCCACTAGAGATTGGCACCAGAATACAGGCAAAAAGTAAAGGACATGCCAAAAGCACAGCACAAAAACAATATGGGAAAAGCACAAAATAACCCCACACCAAACTCTAAAGAGTCTGTGGAGGACCCCTTCAATGGGATCTCTGTAGAGATAGCCCAGGGCACAGACTGTAGAATAACAATCACAGATATATTCAAAGAAATCATAGAACTAAGGAGAGAGAATGAAAAACTCAGAAAGGACCTAGAGGGAGATAATGAGAAACTCCAGAAGGAAGTGGAAACACTAAAAAGAACCCATACTGAAACAAAAATGGAAACCAGCAAGCAAAACAAGGAGCTACAAGAAAAGATTGAGAAACTCCAAAAGGACATGGAAATAATAAAGAAAACACAGGATGAAATGAAAAAGGAAATCGAACACTCATCCAATCAAAAGGAAAGATTGGGAAAAAGCCTCAGAAGCAGAATGGAGGAAGCAGAAAAAAGAATATCAGACCTAGAAGATAACATAGAACAACTAAAAAGCTCAAGTAAAGATTAGGAAAAGTTTAAAAATACACAAGAATGTAACAACTAGGAAATGTGGGACATGATGAAAAGATCAAACTTCTGTGTCATAGGGATAGAGGAAGGAGAAGAATCCCAAGAGAATGGTATTGATCAGATCGTCAACAGAATGATAGATGAAAATTTCCCCAAATTAAAAAAAGACAAACCCATACAAATACAAGAAGCACATAGGGCACCAAATAGACTGGACCAGAGAAGAAACTACCCTGGCCATATCATAGTTAAAATGTTAGATGCCCAAAATAAAGAAAAAATTCTGAAAGCCACAAAATAAAAATGACAAATTACATATAAAGGGAAACCTTTCAGAATTACATCTGACTTTTCAGTACACACTATGAAAGCTAGAAGAACATGGACCAAAGCATTTCCAGTGCTAAATGACTATCAATGCCAACCTAGGTTACTATACCCAGCGAAAATGTCAATTCTAGTAGAAGGAAAGAGAAAAATCTTCCATGTTGTAAACGAGATGAAAGAATACATGTCTGGAAAACCAACCCTTCAGAGAATACTTGAAGCAATTCAAAGGACAGAGGAGGAGAGCAAATACACCCAGACACCCTGAAAGAGAAATTAATAAAAGCTGAACTGCAGAAGTAGAAACCTAGACTAAAAATGCAAATGTATAATAAGGTGAAAGGAAGCAACACACATCTCTCAATTATAACCTTAAATATAAATGGACTAAACTCCACAATCAAAAGGCATAGACTTGGAGGATGGATTAGGAAACAGAATCCATCTATATGCTGTCTATGAGAAACCCATCTCAACCTTAAGGATAGGCACCAACTTAAAGTGAAAGGATGGAAAAAAATACTCCAAGCAAACTCTACCAAAAAGAAAGCAAGAGTTGTTGTGCTGGGTAGCTTTAGTGTCAACTTGACACACCTGGGCTGAGGGAGCCTCAGTTGGAGAATTGGCTCCATTGGATTGGCCTGTGGCCACATCTGTGGAGTATTGTCTTGATGGTCGAGCAGTGTGGGAGGGCCCAGCCCACAATGAGTGGTGCCACCCTGGGCAGGTTGTTGTGTACCGTATAAGAAGGCAGGCTGGGCATGAGCCAGGGGAGCAAGCCAGTGAACAGCATTCCTCCATGGCCTGTGCTTCAGCTCCTGCCTCCAGGTTCCTGCCCTGAGTTCCTGCCTTGGGTTCCCTAAGTGATGAACTGTGACCCAGGAGATGTAAGCTGAATAAACCCTTTCCTCCCCAAGTTGGTGTTGGTCAGAGTGTTTTGTCACAGCAATGGAAGACAAACTAGGACAGAAATTGGTACCAGAAGAGTGGGGTATTGCTGTGACAGACCTGACCTTGGTGTTTTGGGGAAGGATTGTGGAGGCGTTTGGAACTTTGGGCTGGGAAGATCATTGAATGCCTAAAGATTGTTGCTGTGGAGCTTGGAGCAGTTTTGCTGAAGGAGTTGTAGAAGATGGAGGCCTGGCTTGTGAAGTTTCTAGTTTCAAAGGGGAGCAGAGATCATCAGGACTGTGTAATCTGTGGGTTCTGGTCAGCTGGGGCTGAAGAATCAGCTGTAAGTAACAAGAGACCAGAACCTGAAGTGAAATCTTTGTTGTACTGGGACAATTGATGCTGGTTAGCTGGGGCTGAAAAATCAGCTGTAAGTAACAAGAGACCAGCATCACTGTGGTGAAATCTTCTGGGAAGAATCTCTTCAGGGTCAGCACACAGAAGCTGTGATGCAGAAGGGGCCTGAGCCTCCATCTTGAGCCAGAAGCAGGACTTGGTAACGTGTAAGAGTTTCATATATGGTTCCAGTGTTGAAATTTGAGGGGGTCACAGAGAGCAGCCGAGGCTTGGCACTGTGAGAGGTCAGGAAAGACCATTGGTGGAAGCACACCTTGGTTGCAGTGAAGACCCCAGGATTGCAGGGGTCATGGAGAGAAGCTGAGGCTTTGCACCAGGAGAGGTCAGAAGAGACCATTGGTGAAGGTGCTGCTTCAGTTTGAGTGGCAACCCCAGCATTTTGGAGATGCCGGGACCATGGGACCACCACCAAGAGCAGCAGCAGGTGTGAAATGGAGTTGGCCTGGGCCTTTGAGATGAGCTGTGTGTGCCACAGATGGCAGAGTCGGAGGGGGGGGGAGCTGCCAAAACCCTTTGGAGCCCAGAAGATTGTGAGTGAGTCCCAGGTGTCCAGCCTTGAGATACTTGCTGGACTTAGGTTTTGTTTGAGTGTGCCTGATTCTTCCCTTTGAAATAAGACAGTACTTGTTTTGTATTGTACAGCAGCCCGCAGATAAGAGACTTTTAACAGACTGTGAACTTTTAAGTATTTGGACATTTTAAGGACTGTGGGGCTTTTAAGGTTGTACTGTCTTCGGTTGTGATTAATGTTAACATCATACTTTGGGGATAAGAACTGGAAAGGTGGTGTTTAATAGTGATGTGTTTTGTGTGTCAAGTTGACAAGGGGTCAATTGTGCTGGATAGCTTTAGTGTCAATTTGACACACCTGGGTTGAGGGAGCCTCAGTTGGGGAATTGGCTCCATTGGATTGGCCTGTGGCCACATCTGTGGAGTATTGTCTTGATGGTCAAGTAGTGTGGGAGGGCCCAGCCCACAACAGTGGTGCCACCCTGGGCAGGTTGTTGTGTACTGTATAAGAAGGCAGGCTGGGCATGAGCCAGGGGAGCAAGCCAGTGAAAGCATTCCTCCATGGCCTGTGCTTCAGCTTCTGCCTCCAAGTTCCTGCCCTGAGTTCTTGCCTTGGGTTCCCTGAGTGATGAACTGTGACCCTGGAGATGTAAGCTGAATAAACCCTTTCCTCCCCAAGTTGGTGTCGGTCAGAATGTTTCATCACAGCAATGGAAGACAAACTAGAACAGTTGCTATTTTAATATCAGACAAAATAGACTTCAAAGTGGAAGCAATTAGAAGAGACAAAGAGGGCCATTACATCCTTATCAAAGGGAAAATTGACCATGAAGACTTCACAATCATGAATACATATGCACCAAACTCCAGTGCACTGATCTTTATAAATACAACTCTACAGGGACTAAAGGCACAGGTTATCCCCAACACACTCATAGTAGGGGACTTCAATACCCCACTCAGTCCTTTGGACAGATCAACTGGGCAAAGAATAACAGAGAGACATCTGAACTGAAAAATACAATACAGCAAATGGACCTCACAGACATCTTCTGAATATTCCACCCAAACACCAGAGAATATACTTTCTACTCAGCACTCCACAGAACATTCTCCAAAATTGACCACATACTTGGACACAGAAAAAAAAAACCTTAACAAATACAAAAAAATGAAATAATTTCATGCATTCCATCAGAGCATAGTGCAATAAAGCTCAATATCAACACCAGGACAAGCTTTGCTACCTACAGGAACACACGGAGACTAAACAACATATTCCTGAATAATTAATGGGTCAAGGAGGAAATAAAGAGATAAAGGCATTCCTGGAACTAAATGACAATGATAGTACAGTACAACGAAACATATGGAACACTTTAAAAGCAGTCCTAAGAGGGCAGTTTATAGCCCTGGGTGCCCACATTAAAAAAAATAGAAAGAGCACAAATAAATGAGCTAACACTGCAGCTAAAAACACTTGAAAGACAACAGCAAATGAACCCTAAACGCAACAGACAGGAAGAAATAACAAAAATCAGAGCAGAAATCAATGAAATAGAAACAAAGAAAACAATATAAAAAAATCAACGAATCCAAAAACTGGTTCTTTGAGAGAATAAACAAGATAGACAGACCTCTAGCCCAGCTAACCAAAAGAAAGAAAGAGCAACTCCAAATCAATAGAATTCATGATGAAAGGGGAAATATCACAACAGACAATGAAAAGATCCAGGCAATCATACAGGAGTACTTCAAAAACTTATATTCTACCAAATTTGAAAACCTAAGAGAAATGGATAAATATCTGCAATTCAGGGAATCACCAAAGCTAAACAAAGAAGAGAGTGACAGCTTAAACAGACCCATAATATATGAAGAATTGAAAATGTAATGAGACCTCCCAACTAAAAAAAGCCCAGATCCAGATGGTTTCACAGCAGAATTCTATAAAATATTTAAAGAGGACTTACAATCACTATTACTCAAACTGTTCAGAAAGATACAAGCTGAGGGAAATCTCCCAAATTGCTTCTATGAAGCCAGCATCACTCTAATACCAAAACCAGGCAAGGATGCAAACAAAAAAGAGAACTACAGACCCATCTCATTAATGAACTCAGATGCAAAAATCCTCAACAAAATACTTGCAAACTGTATACAGACCGACATTGAAAAGATCATCCACCATGACTAAGTTGGATTCATACCAGAGATGAAAGGATGGTTCAACATACAAAAATCAGTAAATATCATAAAACGCATAAATGGACTGAAGAACAAAAACCACACAATAATCTCAATTGATGCAGAAAAAGCCTTCAACAAAATACAACATCCTTTCACGATTAATGTACTAGAGGGAATTGGACTGGAAGGATCATTCCTCAACATAATCAAAGACGTATACAAGAAACCTACAGCCAGCATCAACCTAAATGGAGAAAAGTTCTAAGTATTCCCCATAAAGGTAGGAACCTGGCAAAGCTGCCCCTTGTCACCACTCCTGTTCAATATAGTGCTTGAAACACTGGCTAGGGCAATAAGGCAAGAAAAGAAAATCAAAGGAATACTAATTGGAAAAGAGGAAGTAAAAATATCCCTTTTTGCAGATCATATGATATTTTATCTAAGGGATGCTAAAAACTCTACCAGAAAACTCCTAGAAATGACTAGGAGTTTCAGTAAAGTGGTGGGTTACAAAATTAATATAGAAAAATCAGTAGCCTTTCTTTACACCAGCAGCAAGCAACTGCAGAAGGAATAAAGGAGAAGTTCCCAATCATAATAGCAACAAAAACAATAATATACCCAGAAATAAACCTAACCAAAGACACCAAAGATCTATACTTCAAAAATTATAAATCCTGAAGAAGGAGATTGAAGAAGACATCAGAAGATGCAAAGACCTCCCATGCTCATGAATTGGAAAAATTAATATAGTAAAAATGCCCATTCTACCCAAATTAATATATCAATTCAAGGCAATTCCAATTAAAATCCTCAGGACATTCTTCACAGGCTTGGAAAAAATTCTTAAATTCATATGGAACAACAAAAAACCCTGACTAGCCAAAGAAACCCTGAGTGAAAACAGTAATACAGAGGGAATTTCTATACCAGACATCAAACTATACTACAGGGCTATAGTCATAAAAAACAGTCTGGTACTGGCAGATAAATAGACCTGTAGACCAATGGAACAAAACTGAAGATCCAAACTTAAGCACATACAATTTCAGCCACATTATATTTGACAAGTGTGCTCTTGTGTTGGGAATCCCTACACAGATTCTAGAGCTGACCTAACATGTATTTTCAGACCTTGGACTTTTAGTATATGATGGATGGTATGTGTGCATCTTTTAGAGCAATATGGTATTAAAATGGAAAGATGTGAATCAAGAAATATGCTATGGAAGTAACATACAGTTTGTTTCCAAAGGATACAATGTTAATATAGGTGCAATGTAACAGGCTGATGCAACTTAGCCTTTCTGGGTGCTTAATGACCATACCTGAAGTCCCTACCAATTTGGCCAAGGGACCTGGGAGACAACTTTTTTCCTTGCCTTCAGAGGTCAACCAAGTCTTAGGGGATTATACATCGGGGCATCTCTTGAAAAGTCCTGCAGAGGTGGGCCACTATTCTTCCCATTCAGGGATGTCTTGGAGAGCCACTAAGGGGACTTCAGCTAGTGTCCACTCTATAAAGAAGAAAGTCTGCTCTTCCTTCAGAAAAGGAAGCCTGGTACAGCAAGACCTGATTTTGTCCTCATGTGGATGGAACTGGTGGATGAGGAGCTGAAAGAAGCAAGGGGCTCCCCCCCCCAAAAAAAAACCAAGGTACCCCTGAGGACCAGATCCACAACTGACCTCAACAAAACAAAACCTTGGTTAATCTGGGCTAGCTGTATGGCCTTTAAGCATCCAGAAGGAAAGTACAACCAAAAATAAATAATCAATAAGACTAGAGAAACTGTAATGCAGACACAAAACTTGAGATCTTAGTAAAAAGAAAAAAAGAGAGCACCGTTTGGCCTGTCTTCAATTCTTACAGGCAGGCGCATATGCTCTGTGGATGCTACTGCTTTTGGCGCTCCTCAAAGACATGAGATACAGTTTTTGTTGTTGTTGTTGTTGTTGTTGTTGTTGTTTTTACTTTTTAGCCTTCCAATGTGGGACTGAGGACTGCTGAGATACCCAGCTTGTGAACTAAGCAGCTAATGGTAATTCAGCCTCCTCAGAATATGGACTGACCTTGTTGGATTACCTCGGAAGTGTCATGGACGCCAATGCAGGGGGATCAAGACAGGATGCGTGCTTACTGGGCTTCATTTGGGGGCACAATATTTAAAGCAGAAGCACATCAGTAAGGGTTTCCTTCTGCATAAGGATTTTTTGTAGTGTAATGTCTTAATCATAGTCTACCACCAAATATTTTAGGAGTGTCTTTAATGTTTAGATAGTATATTAGCAGCATGTAGTAATTATATAATAAGTTCTCAAGCACAGGCAGTATATTGCAAGGACCTTTTTCGCTGCTAGGTATCATAGGCTGTTTTAAGTCAGAAAACTGAATAGCAACATTGAATACTATAGAAATGCACTTTGCTCAGTAATACTTGAGTTGTTGCAATATTAGATTATCCATTCGTTTGTTACAGAAAATTCTTAACTGTAATTGATGGTTGTTGCCATAATACTATATTGCCTGTATTTCTACCTCTAGTAATGGGCTTTATGTGCTAGATTTTAATATCCTTGAGCCTGGGCAAGTGCACAAGTCTTTTTAAAAAGAAACACGGTTTACTTGCACAAAACTGATCAGATTTGAGAGATCATGAATGCCCTTGAAGTGCTTTTTGTGGGTATGAAACAAATGATGAGAATTTGAATTGTTCTCTTATTATAAGCATTGAAATTAAGTCTACTTAATTTATCAAGTAATGTTCATGCCCTGATTTTATGTACTTGTATCTATCAATAAACATTGTGATACTTGAAAACAAATTAGATTTATGATAGATAGATAGATAGATAGATAGATAGATAGATAGATAGATAGATATGCTTTTAGGATATTCTGAAATAAACTAGACCTTTTCTTCAATTAACTTTGTCCTAGGTCCCAATTCTTATTTCTCAACTAAAGTGGTGCCATCTTTATTTTTTTATTTTTTTTTATTAATTTTATTTCTTTCCGTATGTGTATGAATGTACTGTCTGCATGCAAGTCTGTGCACCCGTGTCGTGCGATGCCGCGGAGGTCAGAAGAGGGTCTCGGATTCCCCTGGAACTGGAGTTCTCCTGGAATTGGAGTTTCAGATGGTTCTCGGCCGCCATGTGGGTGCTGGGGATCGAACCTGGGTCCTCTGCAAGAGCGGTCGACGCTCTTAACCGCTAGGCCATCTCTCCAGCCCCGTGGTGCCATCTTTAAAAAAATTATATGGTAAAGAAAAAAATATACGTATATATTACAGAGAATTATGAATCTACCTCAAATTTAGCCTCATTTATAATCAAATGCAGCCACATGTTTCTGCTGCTTTTCAGATCAATTCTTTATTTAGATTAATGCAGAAAATCAGAGTTCCCAAACATGTCCTGAAGCATGTCCCTTGCTCCCAGCTCCTCTTTCCTACAGTTCAAAAAATGAAATACTCAATCCAAATACTTGATAAGCATTGATAAGTAATGATTGTGTATTCTAAGAATACTTAAAGGAGACCCTTTAAGGTTTAAGTTACTAAGTACAGAAAATTACTATCTTTGAAAGTCAAACTAATTGATCCTGATCTTGAATGCATTTATATTGTATTTTTTTCTGTTTTAAAAAAATATTATGGTGATTAACCTAGGTGTTCCTACCAGCAACATCATTTCTCAATCGAAATGAGTTCATTCACTTTTATGCCCCCACCCCCACTTGGTTCTGCATCTCCATACATAACTTTGCATTGTTTCTGAGTCTTTCCAGAGTTGTTGTTTTTTTTTTTTTTCACAAGCGGAGACACTTACTGTTTTGAGGAGGAATTTCACTCTTTCAGTATTTTCCCCCATTCTTTTGTTGTTGTTCTCTCTCAAATTGTATTTCATATAATATAATATATATATATATATATATATAATCACCTGAGTTAGAGGATTTCCTTTCTTTTTCTTTTTCTTTTTTTGCTAAAGATGTCATGTTTTCCCCAAGAAAGTGCTTGAAATTTCCTCCTTGGAAAGCCCAAATAACCGAATGGTTGTTTGGTGTTCCACACTGGGTTCCCTCTCCTCCAACAAGCATGCGTCCTGTCTTGATCTTCCTGCACTGGTCTCCATGACATAACCTGGATAGTCCAATAACAGCACTCTACACTCTGAAGTGGCTGAAATCCCAGTAGCCACTCAGTCCACAAGCTGGATATCTCAGTAGTCCCCATCTGACTTTGAAAGTTTGGAGGATTCTTGGAGAGACATGAGTCTTCAGTCCATATTGAAGGGTTAAAAATCTGTGTCTCATGTCTTTGAAGAATGGCAAAAGCAGTGGCAGCCACAGGGTAGCTGCACTTGCCAGCAGCCAGGATGACCTTGAACTTGTGATTCCTCCTGAAAGCTAAACTTTTATTTATTTACTTACATATGAATGTATGTATGTATGTATGTATGTATAAATTTATTGTGATATAAATGATCTGTGAATGTGGGTATGCACATATGGGAGACAAAGGACAGTTTTGCCGGGTTTACTGTCTCTTTCCATTTTTATGCTGGTTAAAAGAATCAAAAAAGCATGTTGCCAGGTGCCAGGCTTCTGTGGAAAACATCTTTTAGCAACTTTGCCAGTGCTAAAATTTTGAAAAGAAATTTCACAACCAATTTTTCAAGGGAATTTAAATCCATAAAACATGACTTTTATAAATATAAATCATTATAGAAAACAATTTTGTAACACATTTGGATGTATGCAATTATAAATAATTTCCTTATACACACATATATGCTTTCAAAAGGATCTCATAAATGGGTAATTGCAGAACAATATCAGTTGCTCATATCAATGTAAAAACCTTAAGATATTACCGAATATGGTATTCCAGTGTTTACATCAGCATTATTCACAGCTATGAAAGGGTAATAAAACCAAATGTTCTAAGGATGGGAACAGGAATGAGTACTTACAACACAGTATCATTGCTTCACCTTAAAGAGCAATGGGATTTTGGTAAAGCTTCCACCATGTCCAGTTGTTACAAGCACATTGTTACAGTAAGCAGATGGAAGGAACAATCATTAGAGGACTCCTAGAGACACAAAATGAAATTGAGGACAAAATGGATTTCTGTGTGGGCTGATAAGAAGGACAAAAAGATAGAGGCAGTATTCAAATGCTATTTTTAGAGTACTTATCCCACTGAATTGTGCATTTGAAAACAGATTTTTCTAGTTTTATGTTTTTCATAGTTTCAGAAACCAAATGTTATAAAATGTTGGCAAATAGATTTTAGTGTCACTAAGTTATGCTCAGGTGCAGCTTATTACAGGTATTTAAGATTCATGTATTATTTAAAACTAAACTATCAAAAAAATGTTTAAAGCCTACAACTATTAGATAAATTTCCTGAACTTTTAAAACGAGACATTAGATAATATCAATTTCCTTTACTTATAATTAATGTCATGTGTGTAGGTATTTAACAGCAGTTAGGAGACGTCATTTAAATGTGTAGGACTAAGGGTGAAGGGTTTGAAGATAAATAACAAGAAAGGCTTTCTGCCAAACTGTTCTGTGCACAAATATCAGTTCCAGCTGGGTAAAATAAAATACCAATAACCAAGAAGAAGAGTAAGTCATCAGCAATTTTATTTCATAATGTTATTTGTAGAAAAACATTTCTAACAAAGATGGAAAAATCCATCTTTACTTCAAGAAGTAAACAAATTATTTTGTAACATAAACCAAAATTCTGTATAAGCTGAGAAAAAGTTATTATTACAAAAATGTATGGGGCTGGAGAGATGGCCTAGCGGTTAAGAGCGCCGACCACTCTTGCAGAGGACCCGGGTTCGATCCCCAGCACCCACATGGCGGCTGAGAACCGTCTGAAACTCCAATTCCAGAACTCCAGCTCCAGGGGAATCCGACACCCTCTTCTGACCTCCGCGGCATTGCACGTCACGGGTGCACAGACTTGCATGCAGACAGTACATTCGTACACATACAGAAATAAATAAAAAATTAATAAAAAAGTAAAAATAAACTGTAAAAAATGTAAAAACAATAAAATTGTGTGAATATTTGAGAAATATTTAAAATATATGAAAGAAATCCATTGTCTTTCTACATACACACACATACACACAAACACTTTTTCTAATTAAATGAAAAGGTAAAGATACAAATAGGTAAATTACCTATATATATTTTGAAGTAAGTATGACTAGACGCTCAAAGCTGATTTACTAGAAAAATGTAATCAAACCCTGACCTGTTGGAGCAGGACTGTGATCCCCGGAAGTCCAGGAGCTGAAACAGAGAAGTCAAAAGCTCAAAGCTTGTCTGAGATATAGGGAAAATCAAGGCCAATCTAGGCACCTCAGTGAGCCCCCCCCCCCATTTCCAAATAAATGAAAACAGGGCTAGGGATATAACTTGGTGGCAGAAATTAGAGAGCACATTCAGTTGACTGTAAAAGGGAACTGTGTGTGTGTGTGTGTGTGTGTGTGTGTGTGTGTAATTGTGTAAACACATGTATCTCCATACATGAAAGATAGGCAGTTAAGTTTATGTGAACATAGGAACCCATGTTTGTTTGGGTTTTTTTGTTGTTGTTGTTTTGTTTTTGTTTTGTTTTGTTTTTCGGTCTTTGAGAGACAAGGTCTTCCTTTAGCCCCAGCTGTCCTGGAACTCACTCTGTAGACCAGGCTGGCCTTGAACTCACAAAAATCTGCCTGCCCCCAAATGCTAAGATTAAAGGCGTGGGCTACCATGCCAGGCTAGGAACCCATGGTTTTAATTTGAGGTATTTGTGCAGCTTGCATCAGTTACTAGTTACATTATATTTTCATAATAATAAATATGATTTTAAAATAGATTTGGATAAAAGCATTTAAAATAGAAATCAGTGATATGGTGGCCTTAGAATATATGGATAAGTAGTGAAAACAAATATTACTAAATGTTTTCTATAAAACAATGGAGTGTTTATACAGAATCACTCAGTTGCCATAAAAATTTTAACAAAGTTCATCCTTCGAATTTGATGGGTAAGTAAACTCAGTTTCAGGATTTCTGAGTTGCTGAGTCAGGTGTCTACCTAGAACTCATATTCCATGCCGTCTTTTTGACTCATTAGATCCTGATGACCTAAACTTATAACTTAGTGGTGTCTTCCAGAGTCCTGAAAATTGACCCCAATTAGGACTATGAAACTCATCAGAAACAATAAAGAATGAAAAGTATCCGTGAATACTTCATCTTATGAAAATCTAATACATTCTATCTTCAATGTGTAGCTAATAATGCTTAAATTGGGAGTGTACACTATCAGTGTGGGGAGAAGCTAACTCTCAAACAAGCAATAAGCCATAGCACAAGGATGGTTAAAATTGTTTTCTCTTTAACCCAGAACCAATAATAAACAACCATGTACAGTTTGATTTTTCTTAAGACACTGAAAGATCTGAAGAGGAGCACAAAGTCTTAAACCATATAAGTTTTCCAAAAGACCCAATATCTATTAGTGAAACTATTTACATTTGATCCAGGGATCTTTTCACCAAAACATCTTTGGCATTAAACTATTGCATATTCCACATTCCTCTATAAAATGAGATATTAAGATAATTCTACAGGTGAATTGATGAAACTGGAAAATATTAGAAATGAGTGAGGTCACCCAGATCTATAAAGACAAATGTAGTGTATTCTCTCTATTCGTGGATCCTAGCTCTGAATTTTTTTCTGGTCTTTGTGAAACAGGGTCTCCCTGTAGCCCCAGCTGTCCTGGAATTCACTATATAGACCATGCTGTCCTGCAACTCACAGAGATCCACCTGCCTCTGCCTCTGCCTGGTTGCTCTGAGTTTTTATATTTGTGTATACAACCTGAATTTACTGCTGAACCCAGTAGAAAGTACAAAGGAGAGGGGAGGAAGAAAAGAAAGGTGCTTTGGCCAGGAGATAGAACAGAGATGCTATAAATGGGGAAAAACTATGGTTGGGGATGGGGGTTACCTGGGGAAAGGGTAGGAGGGTAGCATTAAAAAGCCTTAAGGAAACATAAGATTACTTAAAACACACACACACACACACACACACACATGCACACACACACACACACACACACACACACACACTGTTTAATGCAGTGCCTAAAGGAGTGATAGTGCTGCCCTGAGGATTTGTAGGCTAACAAAATCCCTGAGCCAGGTATGGGAAATTGCCCTTTCAGTTGTTTGAGTTGTTGGTCAAGGGGTCAAGACATCCCCCAAACAATACACGCCACTGCCAGTGCCCATGGTTGACCCTAGAAATTGAATGTAGAGCCCTGGTGCTTAAGACTCTATACATTGCAGACATTAGACTTGGAAGAGTCAAACTACAACTGACCTAGAAGCCTCCTCCTTAAGGACTAACATTCATAATAGCAGAAGGTATTACACCGACAAGGGAGAACAGCAATCCAATTGTACAGCCTATGAACTACAGCAGTGACTGTCCTGGCAAGATGTCCCCAGTGGTGCAATAGTGGTACTTTTATCTTGGGGGTAACCAACAGATGAGTACTTGGACTTAAGGCCCACACAATAGGAGAATTCATGCCTAAACAGCTACCCATGGTGGAGTTGTAGGTTACCTTAGAAGAGAACCTACTACCTACTAGTGCCATTTTATTAAACCCATACAATTTCTAGCTGTATTCTGCATTCCTGTTTTTATACCCATAGATAAGTTTGGCTCTTAGTCCTCATCAAAGAAGCATAATTTGGTAGCAGATAGTGTCTACTACAGAGATCTACAATTGGTCAAAATCCAGAGAATAAGTGACCAAGGGGTGTCAATCCACAATTTATACTTCTACAATACGTAAAAAGAAGAAAGAGGGAAAATGTCAGAAGACCATGATGTCTGCTGGGAGATAGATAGTATCATGAAATCATGGATAATGACAACACAACTCAATGGCTGTGAATGGAGGAAGGGAGAATCAGTTCTTCAGGGACAAATTCCCTGAGAGGTTATCCAATCTCAAGTGGTCATCTCTAAACACATTTGCAATACTAAATGGACTACCATATATACATACATATATATATATATGTGTGTGTGTATACATATATATATGTATATATGCATATATATACATATACACATATATATATATGTATATATGCATATATATACATATACACATATGTATATATATATGTGTGTGTGTTTATGTGTGTGGTATATAGTAATAACTATATAATAGGTCATGATTTGAGAGGGAATCAGTGTGATATGAGAGGACTTGGAAAGAAGGGGAAGTTAATGTAGGTGTTAATACAGTATGCTCATGTATGAAATTCTTAAAAGAAAATTTAGTGATATATATATATATATACATAATATGTGTATATATAAAGGAAAAATATCTAGCAATGCAAAAAATAAGATAAGTGGGTATAAAGGTGATAAACGCTGATTAAAAATTATCTGTGAAACATAAAAATTCAATAAAAATCTAACTAAAATATAAATAAATAAATAAAATGAAACAACTCTACTAGTTTATTTAAACAAGAGAGAGAGAGAGAGAGAGAGAGAGAGAGAGAGAGAGAACTCATGACATATACTGTTAATATACTTTTCCAAATGGAAAAGTAACTGTATTTCTCCTCTGAGAGTGTCTTTTGAGTATTTTGGTTGGATACTCTGCCCATTCAGCGGTTATTTCTACATTGGTGCTCAATAGTTTGTGTATGAGTACTTACATTGATTAGAAAGAACATTTAGTGTGCTAAATCAACTGTATGTAATATGGACTCGACATAGCTGTTCATAGTTGCTTCCCCCTCTTTCAACATCTGATCTTACTCTATAAGTGTCTTCTGCTCCACTAGGTAACTTATTGAGCATAAATTCACCTGATCCCTCATTCACACATTGTCTTTTGATTTCTGGAAGAACGCAATTGAATGTTATTGCCTATTACAAATAAATACATTTATTTCAGACAATTTGGCTAATTTCTCCTCTTTCCTATAGCTTCTTAATGCTAGAGTACTTCAGGAATTTCCCAGGCTTCACATCCCTATCTGTACCCACAATCCCTTTGTTACTCTATATGTGATGTTTTCACATGATGTTCCCACTGATGGTCCAGTCATGGCCTCTCCCTAGCTATGTACAAACTTGACCACTTCATAAGCATATCTCAGGTGTTGTAGACAATATTCAAAAGGTCTTCTCACTGCTTACCTTTCTCACCATTTATCTTTCCTCTCTATTGTAGGAAATACTATCCATCTAATTTGTTGGGCCACAAAACTTAGAATTGTTTGATTCCTTTCTTTCTCCTTTGTAACAAAAAAACAACCAGGCAAGCCTTGTAGTCTTTTCTTCAGAAATAATCAAGTATCAGAGAAAGGCCTATGAATACTGAGGAATATGAATACTATGGTCCCCTCCCTCATTAGAAAAGAATTGGTAATGGAATTGCCTGGTAGGTCTCTTCCTCAAGAGTTGGTAGTTAACAGTTTCTAGGCAAAGGCTTGGTGGTAAATCACTGTCCATTTTGGTCCATTGCTCCTTTTAAGAGCTACCCTTTGCCTTAGGAACAACACTGATAAGCAGCTATGCATTCGTATTTGGCCATTGGCACACAGACTTTGGAAATCAAGTTGTATAAAAGAAACACTGCTCTACAAATATCTGAGTTGTGTGCTCAAATCACTGATTTCTTCTTTTCATAACAGCTGTGCAGACATAAAACAGGAGGATATTATATTTGAAACTTTCTCCACTTCTTTATGTCCCTCCCTCATCAAATAAACTGTCTTCAGAAAGAGACTTAAAGGTAGTTAAGTCATTTCCCCTCTTCCAGTTCAATCTTTACTTTTTTCTAGGGTGCAATGCTTTGTGTCTACTTCTATTCCCCTGTCCTCGACCTTCAACCTCTCTTATATCAACAATAGCTTTGTAATGTTTCCTCATTTCTACAAGGCCATATGCAGTCCATCCTTAAGACAACTGGAAGACAGGCATATACCATATCACTATTTTCCTGAAATTCTGAAAGATTTAACAGTAATTAATAGAAAGTTCTAGTGCTTATCCATTTTACCTAGGAAAAATCCATGCCATTAGATACAAAATTCTTCATCTATTCCCACCCAGATAGCCACAGTCGCCCTTCCCTGGCTCTATTTTTCCCATAGCATGTATCTCCCTTCAGCATATTTTGTAATTTCCTCCTTTCCAGCTTTATGGCCCTCCTTCAGGCAAAGTATGGTCCATAAAGGCACTTTTATAGAACAATGTCTAGAACAAATATATGCTGACTAAGATACAGAATAAGTAAATGTGTTTTAGAGTACTCTTGCTGACATAAACAGCTGTGGCGGAACAAGGCTAGAGGAAGGGTCTCCTTCTTGATCATCACTTATCTCCAGAACTCCTCTTAGCCTGTCACCCAGGAGTGGTCATCATGGGCATGAGAAAGATCTGTATCACTGATGCCTCTACAGCCTCACTGCACCTCTAATCTTGGCATAGAGAGTCTGCCTACAAGAATAAAGCAATTTCACTGGAAAATTTACTTGACGCTAATGCCCACCTAATCAATTACTTTATCTAATCAAATTTCCTATTTAAAATTAAGTTAAAAGGTTAAGTCAGAATTCACTCAGAACTCATTATTATGATTTTATTACTTAATCACCCATTTTCACTAAGTACAGTATATTGAGCATTATTTGACCTTTTACAAAAGAGCTTTCACAGCCTGCACATCATCATTCAGAATATTAATTTCAATTAATCCATTCAGTCATTCAAGAGATATTTATTAGATCTATATAAGTCACTTGCCATTTTTCTCCTAACAATGACTCTGAAAATGACACAATTCTGATATATTCTACACTAGAATGAATCTATAAAACTTTAGGATTGCATTGATTTGTATGAAAAACTCAAGTCAGTTTTTTAAACAAGATCTCTTAAAATACAGAGAATAGAGTATGAAAATAAGGATAAAAAGTGGATATTTGAGGGAGGAATTTTGGGAGAGAGAGAGAGAGAGAGAGAGAGAGAGAGAGAGAGAGAGAGAGGAGAGAGAGAGAGCATAGATATAAATATTTGGAATTCAGGGTGGAGGGAGCAGCTGGAAGCTGGGATAATACGTGACTTATAGTCAAGTCCTCTCAGTATGGAAACCTTACTACCTGTGGATGTCTTAGTAATTTGATAATTTTTAGCTTTGGCCTCTTTCCTGTCTGAATTTCTTTCTGGAAAGAAATCATCAAGGACACAGTAATGTCAAACATAAATATCTGAGATAGCAAAGTGGGCGGGGGAAGACAGTGCAATAGAAGGGGAAAATATAATTTTGAATCATATAAACCTGTGTCCATTTCAGCGGCACTATCATTAAAGGAGACCAGTGCAGGGCTTCATGAAAACCTTTATCCTCCATGGTTTTCAGCTGCAACACAGACATAATGGTACACTATATGATGCATCGTGTGGTTTTGTTAGAAATGCGTGCAAATATTTGCATTCCTGATATGGTACCAGCACATACTCTGGGGTAGACTTGTTGCTTCTGCTGCTGCTGCTATTGCTGCTGCAACTGCTGTTGCCACCTCATAACCAAGACACTAGTTTGCTTTCTTTCTCGTAGGTAAATGAGAGTTAAATGTCCACATTAAGTTATCTAAATACATGCTGAATGACTCCAGAATTATCTAACAAATACTGAAGCCTTACATAAGTTTTATTATTTTGTCATGAGTACCTGGGGGTCCATTTGTCTGATGTGTTGTGCAATATGAAATTAGACAGTATGCCCATGTGTCACTTAGATAACCTCATGTTTACTTGTTCTTTTAGTGTAAGGTACTGTGTTTCATCTAATGTAACATTAATTTTGTACCACAAAATTAACTTTTTAGAAGAGTGACTCTTAGTGGCTTTATCTAAAAATAAATAGATAATGATACCCGGCATGGTGGTGAATGCCTTTAATCCCAGCACTTGAGAGGCAGAAACAGGCAGAAACCTGTGAGTTCAAGGTGAGTTCCAGGACAGCTGAGGCTACAAGGAGAACCTCCCTCAGTAAGACCAAAAATAATCATAAAGTAATTATGTAATAAATATATGTGAATTTCATGACTATTAGTCAGTAGAATTTAACCTAAAGTATTTTTCTACACTCTGATTGCAATAAAAATAAGAAAGTAATTTCACTTCAAAATGGAATTTATGGTATGTGGTAAGGTTTAAATAAGGAAAATTCAATTTCTAGAGTCACTAATACATATTTTAAATTTAATAAAGCAAAACCCCTCAGTTCTATGAATGTACTTGTGTGTTTATCTACCAGCATCTGAATCACAGTCTTCAGTAAATTTAATGTCTGTTTAATTCTGTTGTATACTGTTCCTCTGGCTGTCAGTGTTGTTTTCCTAAGTGTGCCTCCCTCTACTATGTCTTGATATATATATATATATATGTGTGTGTGTGTGTGTGTGTGTGTGTCTATTGAGCTAATCATATGTTTTATTGGAAGATTTTATATAGTCCTCACAATTTCTAAAGTTAACTCTTAAATCTGTGTTGTGTGACTATTTCGGTGGCAGCACATATGCTAAGTTTTGAATAATATAGAAAAGTTGATCTTGACCCCTGCACAAGAATGCCATCCACATTTTTGAAGCATTCCACTGGATTGAAAATGTAGGGTGTGTGTGTGTGTGTGTGTGTGTGTGTGTGTGTGTGTAGACAGAGTGAGGAGGGAAGAGAAATAGGAGACTATGAGGAAGAAAGACAAATACCTGCTTTCTCTCATATGCAGAACTTCTCTGTCATTTGTCTCTGTCTATACACACACATAAAATATATAACACAAAATCAGACTGGACCAGGCAGAATGGAGAGAAGGAACAAGACAGGTGATGAGGGATGAAAGTGTCCTACTATACATGTATGAAAATATCAGAATGAAATGCTTTATTATGTTTGATGAGTGAAATATTACTTACATATAAATATAACATCAACTTTATACTAAATGTGAAATTATAAGGCAGCCCATTTGGGGGGACCACAGCCAGGAGAATTACAGATGGTGAAACATTAGAGGGCAACAGCGTAAGTCTAAAGCAAATCCACTGTGTGGTTTTGTGAATAGCACAATAAAACTCAGTCCTTCAGAAACTCATCAGAACTAAGTTCTTGATTGATAAAACCATGAGTTACAATAAATACAAAAAGCATATAGTTTGTTATGATCTGAGACACATTTTACATATTTAGTGTTTTCATATTTAGGTCATAGATGGCTTGATAGTTATCAAAGGGGTTCTTAATATTTTTAATTGGGGGAGGATTGAATACAATGTATTTTGATCATATTCCGACCCCTTTCTATATCTGCACATGTTCCAACTATTCCACAGATTTCATGTTTTCTCTAAGTTTTATGATCTATCAAATATAATTCGTGTGACCCAAATGCACCTTGGTATGTGTCCATCCCTTGGAGCCTGGTCAATATACCCAGCATCACATCCTTAAACAAAACTGACTCTCCCCCTCCCAGGAGGTATCTGTTGCAAATAGTTCTTCAACTAGGGTTGGTGTTTCTTACGCATCTCCCCCATCTATGCTGGGGCCTTGGCCTCAGCTTACATAGGTCTCCTGCATATTGCCTGTTTTTTATTCATACTTATTCTGAACCTGAGCAAGCAGGTATCATTAGCTCAGTAACATTACTAAGATCCTTTTATTTTTCGGAATGTGTATAATTGTTTTTCATGACACTTTGGGAACTGTATGGGAACTTAATGCATTAAATTAGCAAGCAAAGTTTTGCTGCCAAACAATATGCTGTCTAACCAGACAGAAAAGAGCTATAATCCTAGTTCACATTTATAGGATGGAATGAGCCCATTAGGTCCACTGATATTTTGATAGTATTTTTTCTGCACTCGGGAAAATGGGAAGATTATGCAGCTGTACTTTAATTTTACCCCATTTTCATCCTCCTTATAAAATACATTAGTTTCTGTGTTTTTGTAAATTATGAAAGATATTCCTGGGGATAATTTGTACTGTGGATTTTTTAAAGAGCTGACAAAAGAAAATACTTTTTGGTTGTCTAAAGAGTGTTGATAAAGAAAAACAGTATCTTCTATGGGTTCTATATGAAGCTAAATCAAAGAATGCATGTTCTGCTATGTCTCCACTGTCTGGGGGAGAGCCAAATGCAGTGGCTGTACCATCTATATAAGAGGGAGACCAGCCAGGCGTGGTGGCTCACGCCTTTAATCCTAGCACTTGGGAGGCAGAGGCAGGCAGATCTTTGTGAGTTCAAGGCCAGCCTGATCTACAGAGTGAGTTCCAGGACCGCTGGAGCTCCAGGGAGACCCTGTCTCGAAAATCCAAAAAAAAAAANTAGAATTGACCTACCCACTTATTTTCAGACTTTGTGTAATTTGGGTATATGGGTGGAGGGTTGTATGCATATTTTAGAGCTAATCAAGAATTAAAGGGAAAATATGAACTCCAACAAATGGTTACCCTTCACTATGTGGATGTTAAAAACCAAATTCCAATTGAAAGGAAGCTGAAAAATTTTATTGTTGATTTTCTTTTTTATGCTGAAAGCACCTGGGCTGTTATAAATCTGAATCCTTAAACGGGATCACAGAATGCCTATCCCTTTTACCTTTGGAGTTCTATTAATTTTGTATCGAGACTCTGTAATTACTCCTTCTCTCTATATGGTGGAAAGGTACATATTGGCATTCATTAGATAACATAAAATTAAAGAGGAAAATGTTAAAATGCTTACATCATACTTTGGAATGCACATTACAGTTTTTCCTAAGTGGGGTATTTGGGTATTGGTTATGTTTGATAATATGTGATGATCGTATATAGTCGATGGTTGGAGCAATACAAAGGGGAGGAAACACGAACAAAAAACAAACTGGGTCAAAGAACTGAGATAAAGTTAAATTACTGGCTCCAAAACAACAAGCCTCTGCAGTGAAATCTTGGAAAGACTAGAGAAAGATGCAGACATGTATGGCAGAGTCGGTGAACTGGGGAGGGGTGGGCGGGCAGGGAGAGGGGAATGTGTCTAAACTGGACCGAAATATAATTGTGAAATACAAAAACGCATGATACAATAAAGTATTTTAAAAGTAAAAGTTATCAAAAAGGTCAAAAAAAAGAATGTGTTCCGTATATGCATATAAGCTATGTGCGATATTAAAGTGGTTACACTTTGTGTTCATTATGTAAATGTAAAGACATTTATTTTTGTCAAGAACGACTAAAATTAAAAAAGAATCTTCTATAGGATAGCTCAATTTACTACTAATGAATATAAGAAATCCATACTTAAATAACGGGCCCTGACTGAAAATTCTCTGTAGTTGACTATCCCTGTACCACCTGTTGCTCCACAGAGTTGACTGCCATAGACTGGCACAGGCTGCTTTATGGCTGTCACTCACAAACATATGATTCTTCATGAATGACTGAGCTGTTAATGTATCCTCAGGGAGTAGGACTCAGATCTGAAATAAACAGGTTAATAACTCTGGCCTGTTACAAGCTCTACAGTCGCATTCATTTGGATTCTGTGAGCACAGCAGGACAAAGACAGGGGAGTCCTGAATCCTCTGGTGGCATTGGGAGTTTGGGCCAGTCAAAGCTCACTGTGGATTATGCATGCAAATGATGGCTTAAGGGGAAACCCTGGGCTGTGGAACATTATTCTACAGTTTACTAAGATGATAAACATTAAACTACTCTTGTTTAGGTCAATATCTCAAGGAATTATTTCATTCTTTCTGGACATAAGTTTCATATGCATGAAACTATGAGGAATTGAGATTCAGGGAAATACTTGCTATAAACTATGCTTCATTTTAAATAGAACAAGCTGCAGAGTCAAGTTCCAAGTCCTAATTCTCACGTATAATTCTCATGCTGAACAAATAATAAAATTCCTTAATATTTATTATAAATTAAAATAGGCTAGTAATAAAAATTCAACCACATACTTGGAATCTATACACATTTTTTGTCACAGATAAGAAAATATTCCCTCATTTATATTTAATTACTCTGATCATTTAAATACTAGAACATAAAGAAGGTAATGAATGCACTTGAAAACATAAGATTCTTCTGCATATGAACTGCTTAATAGCATAGAAAATGAACCAGTGTTAACCTGTTTAAAAATTTAAATTGATTTACTATCTCGGCATGGAGGGACAACTCCTTTTCTAGACACTGTAGGGTACCAAATAAAAAGTCCATTGCCAGGTACAAGTTACCTCTGTTCACATTGTTGGTCAGCAGACCCACATAGATCCAACCACAATATTACAAGCTATTGTCATTACTCTTGTTTCCTCTCTAGAACTTGATGGTAATGACTCTGACTCTATTGATGAAGACACTATATCCTTGGGTTGTAGGATATAAAGAAATGAAGTTGGTGCTACTGGAAGCTTCATCCCTACTGGATCATTTTTTCATAGTGCTGGAATAGTCTGGTTGCATATAACCCTGGGACCTATAATGGGAGTGGCCAATGATGACTGGAGCATGAATGTTGCAGAGTGATAACCATTTATGATTGTATTTAAGGTCTGCTTTCACAAGAGGAACCCATGCTGGGGGCAATGTTAGACAAGGTGCGCGAAGCAATATGGCTAAGTTAGTTTTTTCATAGGCCTATTTCTCTGATAAAAGAATGAAATTGACTTCACATTACTAATGGTTTTTTTTTACCCACCAATTAGTTCCTTCTCTGAACACTCATAACCATGCTGTTGCATGGTGATTAATACAGGATCTCATGATGGAGAATAAGAGATGTGGTATAACTCAAGCCATAACTGCATTGCTATGTTAACCCCTCCTCACCAGTACTCAGGAATCATTATGGAAAGAGGGGTCATAAGGATTTTAAGGACCAGAAAGAGTGGATAGCTACAGCAAAACCATGTTTACAAAACACAGCAGAACAACTTCACATGAACTGACAGAAGCTGTGACAGCATAAGATTGCTCAAGATCAAGCCAGCCACAGTCCCAGCTTGGATGGGTTAGGGGGTCAGGAAGTCCCACCCCAAGCTGAGAGCTATTGGTATGATGGGTCCTGGGAGAACAGCAGTCAGTTTGTCTTTGTGGGATACAGTTCCTGTGAGGCAATCATAGCTCCAAGTAAATGGCCCTCACCGATACACATACAGACAGCAGAAAAGACCGTGGATTTAAAAGAAAGAAAGACCAGGTACGTTGTGCATGCCTTTTAATCCCACACTCAGGAGCGAGGCAGGCAGTCTCTGTGAGCTCAAGGCAGCCTGGTCCTACAGATGGAGTCCAGGGCCAACCTAGTCTAAAAGGAGCACCCTGTCTCAAAAAAAAAAAAAAATATAAATATATATATCTATATAATATTTATATATATCTATCTGGCGAAGACAGAGGAGAGAGACTACGAGCGAGAGGAGAGCGAAGCCACCGGGGAGAACGACGTAGACCATGACGACCTTTCCTGGGGAATGGTTTGAGACCCGAACACACTATGTGCTTGTCTGAACCTTCTCCATGCAGTTAAAACATAAAAATTAAATGATACATTAAATTAATCTCCACATTCGTTTTAGCTGCCTTTGTTAAAGCATGTGGAGAGGATGCCAAAAGCTATCAATTCTTTTTTCAGGGACCCTAAGTTTATCACTCAGAGTTGAGCTTAGAGCAGCTACTGTCGTAAACAGGACTTTCTCATATTTCCAACTGTCTCTTGTAACCTATGCTCAATTTTCTTGAACGAGGAATATAGTGTAATGAACATTTTGTGTCCCTTTACCCCGCACAAAACCTCACTCGGGACTTTAAAACTGCGTGGCGTGGTTGTACAGGAAGCATTTAGCTATTCCTGCTTAGATCCTGCTGTGCACATCTGAGTCCCGGAAATCACAGAACATGTCTTTCCTTCAGTTTTTGGTTACAAGAGCTCTGAGTTATTGGTTTAATACTTCATTGATATAAGCTTTTAAAAAAATCATTGGATTAACTATCTTGGTAAGAAAGATGACTGTGGTACTTCCCAGACAAGACAAAGTGTGGGAAGCTGAGAAGACTGTATGTAGAAGGTCTTGCTTCTGGTCAAGGAAAAGTAAAGATCTGTGGACCCCTCCCCCCAAAAAATTATTAAGTTGGAATTGCTTTAAGGTCATTCAAATGAAGAAACCATCTAACTTGAAGTAGTCAATACACAAATCTAAAGATTCAGAGAAAGTACTGGCTAAAACACAAGTTTAGAAATCTTTTTTTAAAGACTTAAAAAATTGTTTATATTGACAACATGGAGTTTAGAAATCTTTTAGTTAATCCATGACACTGAAGAATCATGAAAGAAATGAGGTTTTTTGCCATTGTTGGGATCAGTGTAAAGGTAAGGGACCTAGGCAGATCACAGGTCTCCCTCTTTTTTTTTTTTTTTTTTTGTTTTTGTGTGTGTGGTGTGGTGTGTTGTGTGTGTGTGTGGTGTCCTTTTTCGAACAGATTTTTATTTTTATTTTTTGGTCTTTTTGATACAGGGTCTCCCTAAAGCTCTGGTTGTCCTGGAACTCGCTCTGCAGATGAGGCTGGCCTTGAACTCACAGAGATCTGCCTGCCTCTGCCTCTGCCTCTGCCTCTGCCTCCCAAGATTAAAGGCATGTGCCACCAGGGCTGGGCATGCTTTCTCTCTAACTCTGAGCTTTCCTCACCCTCTCTGAAGCCCCCCACTTTCTGAGCATGCCAGCTTTTTTCAGACCCTACCTCAAAAAGCAAGACTTTCTCTCTTCCTCTTCTTCATCTCTGCTGTTTTATATTGGGTCTCACTACATAGCACAAATTGGCCTTTAATTCACTATGGATTGCATGTGTGAGCCACCATACCTGGCTCTTTATAATCTTAGAAAGCATTCAGAAGATATAGTAATATTTTCCTAAGACCAACTAGAAAATGGAGAATGTGATAAAAGTGACAAGGGAAATGTGTTTTCCTAAGAGTTCTAGTATTAGTAATTGTGGGAAAATTCAGTTAACTATGAATTGGCTAGCATTTTAACCAATGGGACCTCCCTGGCCACACCCATGGGGTGGGATGTGGTGATGCAAAGGTCTAGGATTGGCCTCAGGCAGATGAGTCACACTGGCTATAAAATATAGCCATTTTTTGAATAAATCTCTCTCAGTATTTGGATATTTTACAATGCGTCTGTGCTTTCCCGCACGTGTTTTCTACATGGCTCACCAGGGGAATAAATGGGATGACCCACAAGTAACAGCAAACAAATATTTATACAAATACTTCATGCATTGACATGTATATGTGTGAAATTTATTTACAGTACTTACAACTACATTTACTTTTTTTTGGGGGGGGGGTCTTTTTGAGACAGGGTCTTCCTTTAGACCTAGGTGGCCTGGAGCTCACTCTGTAGACCAGGCTGGCCTTGAGCTCACAGAGATCTGCCTGCCTCTGCCTCCTGAGTGCTGGGATTAAAGGCATGCACCACCGTACCTGGCTCTTTCTTTCTTTTAAATCCACTGAGTACTTTTACTGCTGTCTGTATGTGTATCGGTGAAGGGCCATTTACTGGAGCATGAGTTGCCTCCCAGGAACTGTATCCCCAAAGAAAACTGACTGTTGTTCTCCCAGGACCCATCAATTACCAATAGCTTCTCAGCTTGGGGTGGGACTTCCTGACCCCCTAACCCATCCAAGCTGGGACTGTGGCTGGCTTGATCTTGAGCAATCTTATGCTGTCACAGCTTCTGTCAGTTCATGTGAAGTTGTTCTGCTGTGTTTTGTAAACATGGTTTTGCTGTAGCTATCCACTCTTTCTGGTCCTTAAAATCCTTATGACCCCTCTTCCATAATGATTCCTGAGTACTGGGAGGAGGGGTGTTAACATAGCAATGCAGTTTATGGCTGAGTATACCACAATCTCTTATTCTCCACATGAGGATCTCTGTATTAATCACCATGCACAGCATGGTGATGAGTGTTCAGAGAAGGACTAATTGGTGGGTAAAACCATAGTAATGTGAAGTCAATTTCATTCTTTTATCAGAGAAATAGGCCTATGAACTAACTAGCCATATGCTTCGGCCCTTGTTAATTGCACCAGGCATGGGTTCCATCTTGTGAAGCAGACCTTAAATACAATCATAAAGTGGTTTATCACTCCTGCAACATTCATGCCTCCAGTACATCAGTGGCCACTCCCTATTATAGGTCCCAGGGTTAATGCACAGACTATTCCAGCACTATGAAAATGATCCAGTAGGGATGAAGCTTCCAGGTCAGCACCAACTTAATTTCTTTATATCCTACAACCCAAGGATATAGTGTCTTCATCAATAGAGTCAGAGTCATACCATCAAGTTCTAGAGAGGAAACAAGAGTAATGACAATAGCTTGTAATATTGTGGTTGGATCTATGTGGGTCTGCTGACCAACAATGTGAACAGAGGTAACTTGTACCTGGCAATGGACTTTTTATTTGGTACCCTACAGTGTCTAGAAAAGGAGTTGTCCCTCCATGCCAGAGTAACATCAATTAAATTTTAAACAGGTTAACACTGGTCATTTTCTATGCTTTAAGCAGTTCAATATGAAGAAGAAATCTTATGTTTTCAAGGGCATTCATTACCTTCTTTTTATATTAATATGATCAGAGTTAAATATAAAATGGAGGGAATATTTCTTATCTGTGACAAAATGTGTATAGATTCCAAGTATGTGGTTGAATTTTTATTACTAGCCTATTTTAATTTATAATAAATATTAAGGAATTTTATTATTTGTTCAGCATGAGAATTATACGTGAGAATTAGGACTTGGAACTTGACTCTGCAGCTTGTTCTATTTAAAATGAAGCAGTTTATAGCAAGTTATTTCCCTGAATCTCAATTCCTTCATAGTTTATGATAATGAAATTATGTCCAGGAAAGAATGAAATAATTCCTTGAGATATGACCTTAAAAATGAGTAGTTTAATGTTTATCCTTTGAGTAAACTGTAGAATAATGTTCCACAGCCCAGGGTTTCCCCTTAAGCCATCATTTGCATGCATAATCCACAGTGAGCTTTGACTGGCCCAAACTCCCAATGCCACCAGAGGATTCAGGACTCCCCTGTCTTTGTCCTGCTGTGCTCACAGAATCCAAATGAATGCGACTGTAGAGCTTGTAACAGGCCAGAGTTATTAACCTGTTTATTTCAGATCTGAGTCCTACTCCCTGAGGATACATTAACAGCTCAGTCATTCATGAAGAATCATATGTTTGTGAGTGACAGCCATAAAGCAGCCTGTGCCAGTCTATGGCAGTCAACTCTGTGGAGCAACAGGTGGTACAGGGATAGTCAACTACAGAGAATTTAGTCAGGCCCGTATTTAAGTATGGATTTCTTATCATCATTAGTAGTAAACTTTGAGTTCTCTATGAAGATTCTTTTAATTTTTATAGTCTCTTGACAAAATAAATGTCTTTATTTACAGTAAATGAACACAAGTCACTTTAATATCGCACATAGCTCATACTGCATATACGACACATTCTTTTTTTGACATTTTGAATAACTTTTACTTTTAAAATACTTTTATTGATGATTTGTGTATTTCACATATTATATTTCAGTCCAGTTTAGACACATTCCCCTCTCCCTGCCCCCCACCCCTCCCCAGTTCACGACTTCTGCCATACATGTCTTGCATCTTTCTCTCAGTCTTTCCAAAGTTTTTCACTGCAGAGGCTTGTTGTTTTGGGCAGAATTTAACTGTATCAGTCAGTTCTTTGACCCAGCATTAATGTTGTTGTTGTTGCCTCCCCTTTGTATTGCTCCAACATATTCCTATATAACCATCACACATGTTTCAAAACCAATACCCAATACCACCTAGAATAAACTGTATGTGCATTCCAAAGTATGTTTAAGCATTTACATTTTCCTCTTTAATTTTTATGTTATTCTAAGATATGAATATGTACCTTCCACCCATATAGAGTAATTACAGAGTCTGAAAATAAGTGGTAGGTCAATTCTGGATCCCTTTAAGAGATTCAGATTATAACAGCACAGATGCTTTCAGATAAAAAGAAATATAACAATAAATTTTTTCAGCTTGCCTTTCAATTGGAGATTTGGTTTTAACATCCACAAGTGAGGGTAACCATTTTTGGAGTTCATATTTTCCCCTTTAATTTTGCATTACTCTAAAATATGCATACATACCCTCCCCCCATATACCACAATTACAAAGTCTGAAAATAAGTGGTAGGTTAATTCTAGATCCCATTAATATATTCACATTATAATGGTACAGTTGCTTTTGGGTAAACGAAAAACATATATATATATATATTTGTATGTATAATATATATGTATAGATATATTTAATAAATTTAATATATTAATATATAAGTCAAATAGATACAATTTTAATGTGAAATTTATTATTATCACACAGCGACCTTTCCAATTTGCTCTGTTTGCTTTACGACTAAGTATTTGGTAGTAGCAGTGGACGATGAGGAGTACAGCCGGATGTTTCAGGTTTTTTTTTCTGGGACATGTTACTTCTTACATAAGGGGCTTGCAATTGAGCATAAGTTCATCCATTTTCTGCGAAGTGCGTGATGTGCGTGTTCGTTTACTGCTATAGAGATTGATTCTGTAGGATGTAGTACAATTGGTTTTCTTTTTTGTTGTTAGTTGAGACTTTGGTGCAGCATGCAGGTAATCTTTTGCTTGGCTCAATCGGATGGAGAGTGTCGTCTTTCATGCCGCCACACGTTGACGCTCCTGCGCGACACGGGTGTTGCGGTCAAGTTTCTGAGTCTTCAGAGGTTGTTGTCAGTTTATTGTTGGTTTGGCTGTTTCTCGGGAGCCCCCAATTAGTATTGCTGTGCATAAACACACAGGAGTACAGCCGAACACACACACACAGGCGGCGGATATGAAGTATATGTAGTATAGGTACTTTAATGTAAGGGAAGTAAGTTGATTGAATATATACTCACGCGGATACAAAGTGGTGAGATAACATAACCGAATCTCATCCTGAAATGTCGTACCGGCTCTTCATCGGCGTCTTTTGTAAGACGATCTCATCGCTCTCTCTCTTCACGGAATGTTTGAGGTTGCTGCCTCTTGGCAGGCCTCACAGCAATCATCTTGCCTTGGTGCGTCCACATGGGGTTTTCTACTATGTCACTCATGGGTGGTTTGAGGGGATTGATGGCGTTGTTGTTGAGGTTTTCATATGTGAAGAGAACGTCAATAAACTAGATATTCTGTATCTTGCACGCGCTCGCACTGTCGGGTATACCGGTGTAGCTAGGATATGGTATCATTTTGCTTCTTTACGGGTTTCCATCTCGCTTAGGAGGAGTTTGTATGGTTTACATTGCGTGGTGGAGTGTTCCGGCTTTTCGCCCCCACCTCCCCTCTCAGTCGCTGTCTTATTCCGCGTTTTCAGACGTTTGAGCCCGTCTAATGCAGACTGGATATAGTGTTTAGAGTGATTGATGTGATGTTGTATTTCCTTTAAGTTGTTATTATGTGGACGCTTTTGATTTTTCTATTTTCTTTCTCAACACTCTTATACTTCTGCTACGTGTGTCTCACTGCTCCTGTCTGCTATGCAAGTATTGTAACCGTGGTATTGGTGGGGCACTGCCGGAGCTCAAGCCCGACGCCGCTCTCGCGTCCCTCGCGCACTGGAGAGTCTCTCGTGCTCGCGCGCTCCTCTCCACGCATGCGCTCTCTCGCGCGCCTGCATCGCTCGCGCGGTGCTGGGGATCGACGCGCTCTACTCGCTCACGATCGCGGCCTCGGCGCCTTACATACGTAGGGGAAGACATCTCTCCAGCCATATTGGACACCAACTTGGGAACATCTTAAAGACCCTACAAATCATAAAGGAACCAATGAAAGAACTAAGAAGAAGAGATTGAGGAACTCGAGAGGCTCGCGCGCGCGCACCTCCGCGCGCGCTCACGCGCACACACACACACTCTCATTCGCTGAACGCTCGCACCAACACGCGCACATCAAGCGATCACACGCACAGCTCAAAAGAGCTAGAAATGACTAAGAAATTGATAGAGGAGATGAAAAAGGTAAATAAAACATCATTATTCAACAGAGGAAGAGGAAGAAAACGTCAGAACAATGGACGGCATGGAACAAAAGACTATGACGCTGGAAGAATAAACAGAACCTCAACCTCAACGCGCGCTCTGCACAATTTAAACTCCAAAAACGGAACCGCCCGACCCCCGGCACCACCGGCAGAAGAGGAGCTGTGGGACACTGAGGAAAAGATAACTTCCACACATGAGAATAGAGGAAGAGAAGATCCAAGAAGATGTAATTGATCAAGATTGACAGAAGTAGATGGAAACTTCCCCAAACTAAAAGGGACAAACCAAATAACATACAAGACCACATGAATCCAAACAGACAAGATCAGAAAAGAAATTCACACGCACATCATAGTTAAATGCTAGACAAGCAAAAAAACAAAGACAAAATCCTTAAAAGCCAAAGGAGAAAAACAAGTTACATAGGGGAAACGCATCAGAATTACAACTGACTTGTCAGTGCAAATTATGAAGGCAAGAAGAACCTGAGCAAAGCATTCCCAGTTTTTAAGGGACAATGATGCCAACCCAGGTTACTAATACCCAAGAGCAAAATGTCAATCATAGTTGAAGGAGAGAAAAATCTTCATGACAAAAAACTTGAAAGAAGAATACATGTCGCAAACAACTTTCGTCAGAAATACTTGAAGCCAATATCAAGAGAGAAGAAAGGGACAACCAACCCGGCACCTAGAAAGAGAAATATAAAGACATAACTGCAGAAGTAGAACTCAAACAACGCGAGATGGATAGTAAGGAAAAGGACAACAACCTATCAGTAATAACCTTAAAAATTAGGACTAAATCCCATCAAAAACATAGATACTGGGAATTGATTAGGAAACAGAATCACGATATGACTGTCTAAAGTAAACACATCTTACTCTTTCAAGGACAGCACCACCTTAAAGTGAAGGATGGAAAAAAAATATTCAACAAATGGTAGCCAAAAAGAGAACAGGTGTTGATTTTTTAATATGACGATAATGAGACTTCAAAGTGAAAAATCAGAAGAGAAAAGTAGGCCATTTAACATTTTATCAAGAACATCCACCAATCAAGAAGATGTTCACAATTATGAATATTATGCCAAATTTGGTGGCATCTCAAACTTAATAAAGCAATTCTCCTGGACACAAGTCACAACTAACCATAATCATAGTGGGGAAGAGTTTTTAATACCCCACGAGTACTCTTGGATAGGTCAACAGGACAAAAAAAAAAAAGAAAAAAAAAAAAAACTAGAGAGACATCGGAATTGAACGTATGATACCAAACGGACTCTAAAACTTCAGGACCGAACATTCCACTCATATCAGAGAATACACTTTTCCTCAGCACCCCACAGGAACATTCTCCAATATGACCACATCCTGGACACAGAAGAAACCTACACAATAAGAAAGATTGGAATATTAGTCATGCTCTCTGGTCAAACATGTGCATAAACTCAACATAAACAAGCGAAAGCCCTGCTGACACAAACACGTGGAATTTAAACAACACACTCTTGAGAATATGATGGTCAAGAAGAGAATAGAAAGAAAATAAAACATTCTGGAACTGGAAATACATTGAAAATACAGACAAACAAGCCATGGGATACTGACTTAAAAGCTGTCTAAGAGGGAAGTTTATTGCCTGGGTACGCTACTTGTGAAACAGAAAGAGCACAAGTGAAGAGCTAAGACACGCTAGGCTAACGCACTTGAGAGGCAACGAAAGAATGAACCTAAACGTCACACGACAGGAATAAATAACCAAAATCAGAGCAGAAGTCAATGAAAAGAGAAGACAAAGAAAAAACAAAGCAAAAACCAATGAAGCTCAAAAGTTGGTTCGTATAGAAAAAATAAACGAAATAGACATCTAGACCAGTTACACAAGGAAGAAGGAGCATCTCCAAATCAATACAGAGTCCTGATGAAAAAGGGCAAATAATCAAATTGGACAGGGAAGAATATCGCAGGAAATATGATGGGAATATTCAAAGACACCTAGTATTCTAGTCTATCCAAGTTTGGAAAACTAAGAAGAAATAGATGAAGATTGGAAATCGGGGATCACCAAAGCTCGGCCAAGGAGAAGATCAAGCAGCTGAAACACCCATAACATATGAAGAAAATAGAGATTAGTAAGAAGCCTGTCCAATGTGAAAAACCCAGGCCCAGTAGTTTCAGAGAGAATTCTGTAAAAAATTTGCAAAGAAGAACTACACCCTATTATTATGGAAACTGTTTAGAATATATACATGAGGAATTCTCTCAAATTCCTTCTACTGTCTATAAGCCAGCATCACTCGATTACCAAGAACAGGCAAAGATTCTAACTAAAAAGGCAGAATTATAGGACCCCATCTTCCCATGAACATAATGCAAATTCTAAACAGAATACCGGCAAATGCACATACAGACGCCCATTCATAATCAAGAATTTGTCCATCATGACAAGTTAGGATTCATACCAGAAGAGCAGGGATGGTCAACACGACAAAAATCAATAAATCATCAAACACAAATCAAAGACAAAACCACACAACAACCAGTCATCTAGTCTGGAATAAAGCTTAGAGAAACGGCCTTTCGGAGAAAATCAGCATCCTTATATGTTTAAGAGTCCTGACAGGAAGTTGCGATTGGAGTCGGATACATTCGCTGCAATATATCAAAGCCATAGACGGAAACTACACGCCAAACATCCGTAAATAGGGAAATGACAGAGAACATTCACTTTAGAGGTGGAAGCGAGGAAGGCTGCCTCCATGGTCACCATTCCTCTTCTAATTTGTGTTGTACTTGCAAGAGCAAGTAGCGAGAATAGGATATTGTCTAAAGGATGTAGTCGACTAGGGATTTGAGGAGTCTAATGAAGAGGAAGTCCAACTATCCTAACGTATTTTGGTGTGATGATGATGAGATTGTGTTTACTTAGATGAGTGTGAGTGCTATAACGCACGAAAACTCTAAGAAACGTTAACCGCGTTCAGCAAATTGGAGGATACAAATATAACCTTAAAATAATTAATGGCCTTTTCCTTTAACACAACAACAAGCAACTGTGAATAGAATTCAAAGAGAGACCTTCCCACGTCAAATAGCCTCAAATAAAATAAAATACTAGGAACAAAACTAACCGAAATACTCAAAGACTCTACACAACAAGATATTTTAAATCACTTTAAAGAAGATGATGTGGAAGAATACCTCAGAGAGAGGAAAGAAAACTTACCATGCTCATGGACTGGGAAATTAACATTGTAAAAATATATGTTCATTTTTTTTTTTTTTTTTTTTTTGTTTTATTTTTTATTGCGTGTTTCTTAGCCTCAGCTTGTTCGGGCTGCACTAAGTCGCCCACAGACATCAGGTCCTCTGTGGATCTACTAGTAAGCGAACTATTTTTTATGAATCCTAATGAAGCTGACCTTCTAGTGATGCAAAGGTTTAAATCAAGAGACTTTCTTAACTCCCCATAGAATAGAAGAGAATAGAGGAGATGGATGAGTCATTCTCTAAGCTGCTGAGATTGGGACCAGCTGTTTATAGAAGTGTTCTCTTGTAAATCAGTAAAACTGCCTTCTTTAATTGAATAATAGCATAGAATGTGGAAAAGGATTATTCTTCATTCAGAACCAGAATTAAATTGCTAAGTCTCCTTAACTATGCAATAATGCGTGTGAGTAAGCAAATATATAAAATGAACGGGCTTGACATCAAAATGGATTATTTTACCACAGGGAGAAATGTTGGGCCAGGGATCCAAGACCCCACAAAATGCTAATGTCTTGCCTCAAATGGGATAATTAGGAGGATAGTAAGGATAAGATGGCCGCTGCTGTTGAAGACCTGATAGCAACATGCAAAGATGTATTGAACACAACTACAATATAGACAGATGGTTCTGGGATGCCGAGAGTGTTATCCAAGAGGCCATTTAAACAATTAAGACAAATATAGTTCTCCTTTTAGTTAAGCGAGACTCCTCGTTAGACCGCTACACTCATTCGGCCTGGATAATATGTGCAGCAGTGGAGCCATTATGTCTGTTATATCCAAATCTATTGGCCTAAGTGGAACGTCTCTCCTTGGATGAAGAACCCCTCAGGTGGATGTCACAAGAGCTTTAACCAGCATCTAATGGTTAAGGAGATGTTTAAACTCGAAACACAAGATCGTCATATAGCTTGACAGGAAGTATAAATGTGATCATGAATTGAATTACCATCACACTGCTATACCAAAATTGGCAAAATCGTCATACTCATGTATATGTAACTGGGGTTTTAAAATTACCACTATAATCTAATTGGTGTTGGGCTTTCTTAGTATAGGATCTGAAGGCTATAGATATTCTAACTGTTGTTAATACCTATAATATCTAATGCAGTGTGCTTCATATAGTAGGGATAGGATTGAAGGTATAGCCTGGACAACTGATCAGGCCATGAAGCAGAAAACAGCCAGACGGGCTAGAGTCCAAGCTCATAGCTCCCAGAAAAGTAGAGTGTTATTGCTTCTCATCCACCTGTGCCCCTTTCTTATAACCCTAGGGAACAATATGTGGAAGAGGGGCGTGGTTAGAATGTAAAGGGCTAGCAAATTGGGGGTATGGTGAAACTAAGCAAACATTAGACTGGACCCTCATTTGATCAAATCTTGTATTGAACATACAAGCCCCAGCCTTTCAGGAGGGGGACCCATGAGCTGTTTGGTGTTTGCACACTGCTTGCAAATTGGTTTTTCCATGAGGATAGCTCTGGTACTCACAATATTATGACTATATGTGTTAAAAAAGTGAAAACAAAACAAAAAAAAAGCAGAGAAGATGCAGAAAACCTATCAGCAGAATACTGTCTGGATGGGTAGGTTGGGAGTGGGTGGGGAAGGGAGAGGGGATATAATGCCTGAACTTGAATTGGAAAAATATGAAATACACAAAGCATAAAAAATTTCTCAAAAAAAATGTCCATCTTTAGACCAAACTTTTAGATTTAAACGCAATGCAATCAAAATCTCCCACGGTTTCTTCACAGGCTTGGAAAAAAAAAAGTGCTTAAATTCATTTGGAAAAACAAAAGACCCTGAATAGCCAAAACAACCCTGAGTGAAAAGAGCTACACATGGGGGGTCTCTATACCAGACTTCAAACAATACTACAGGGCTATAGTCATAAAAACAGCCTGGTACTGGCACAAAAACAGACCTGTTGACCAATGGAACAAAACCGAAGATCCGAATCTGAGCACATACAATTTCAGCCATCTCATATTTGACAAGGGGGGCAAGAAGCCACAATGGAGAAAAGACAGCATCTTCAGCAAGTGGTGTTGGCAAAAGTGGATCACCACTTGTAGAAGAATGAAATTAAACCCCTACCTCTCGCCCTGTACAAAAGTCAACTCCAGATGGATTAAAGACCTCAATGTGAAACCCCAAACTCTGAAGGCGATAGAAGAAAAAGTTGGAATACTTTTAAAGATGTTTCTCAGCCATATTTATTTCCTCACTTGTGAAGTCTCTGTTCAGCTCTTTACTCCATCTCTTGAGTGGGTCATTTGTTTTCTTACATCATTTTTTTGAGTAGTTTATATATTCTTGATGTTAATGCTCTGTCAGATGTATCACTGTTGAAGGTTTCTTCCCGCTCTCAGTTTTCTCTTCAGTTCTTTAATTGTTTCTTTCTCTGTACAGAAGCTTTGGAGTTTAAGGAGATCCCACTTGTCAGTTGTTGACCTTATTTCCTACACAACTGCTATCTGATTTAGAAACACTTTTCCTATGCTTATGTAGTGTAGGTTGCTGCCATTGTTTTCTTCTATCACCTTCAGAGTTTTGGGTTCCACATTGAGGTCTTTGGTAGATTTGGAGTTGATTTTTGTACAGGGTGAGAGGAAGGGGTTTAATTTTATTCTTCTACAAATGATGATCCAGTTTTGCTAGCACCATTTGCTGAAAATGCTCTCTTTCCTCCACTGAGTCTTTTTGGCCCCTTTGTCAAATATGAAGTGGCTGAATCTTCAGTTTTGTTCCATTTGTCTATGGGCCTGTTTTTGTGCCAGTACCAGGCTGTTTTTATGAGTAAAGCCCTGTAATATAGTTTGTTCAAAAGGATACAACCAGAGGGAAACCTCCAAATTCCTTGTATGAAGCCTCACTCTAATATCGAAACCAGGAAAAGATACAACCAAAAAAAAAAAAAAGAGAGCTACAGACCCATCTCATTAATGAACATAGATGCAAAAATTCTCAACAAAATACTTACAAACGGCATAGAGATGCACATCAAAAAGATCATTGATCACCAAGTTGGATTCATATCAGAGATGCAGGGATGGTTCAACATATGTAAATTAATAAATATCATAAAACACATAAGTGGACTGAATGATAAAAACTACACAATCATCTCAATTTATGCTGAAAAAGCCTTCAACAAAATTCATTATCTCTTCATGCTTAAAGTCTTAGAGGGAATTGGACTGGAGGGAACATTCCTCAATGTAATCAAAGCCATATACATCAAACCCACAGCCAACATCATTCTAAATGGATAAAAGTTAGAATCAGTCCCCTTAAAGGAAGGAAAATGGCAAGGCTCTCCCCTATCGCCACTCCTCTTCTGTATAGTGTACAAAAACACTTGCCAGGGCAATAAGGTAAGAAAGGGAAATTAAAGGAGCACTAATTGGAAAAGAGGAAGTCAAACTATCCCTCTTTGCAGAGGATATGATAGTTTACCTAAGGGATGCTAAAGACTGTACCAGAAAACTCCTAGAAATTATTAAGTGTTTTAGTAAAGTGGCAGGATACAAAATTAACCTGGAATAATCTTTTTATTTTTTTTAATTAATAAGCCCAGCTTATGCCAGTACAGCAGCCCCCAGCAAACACCCTGAAGCAGGGAGGTCCAGCTTGAGCACACACACCTGTGGATGGTGGGGGCCTACAGCAAGTACCCATGGGTAGGCAGGCATGTCATGATTGCATGAAGCAGAAAATAGAATATCGAGACTGGAAGATAACATGGAAGAACTGGAATGCTCAAGCAAAGATTATGAAAAATTAAACACACACATGCACACATGAGTGGAATAATCAGGTAATGTAGGACACCATGAAAAGATCAAACCTCTGCATTGTAGGTATAGAGGAAGGAGAAGAATCCTAGAAAAATGACCAGATCTTCAACAGAATTATAGAAGAAAATGTCCCAAAATTGAAATCAGAATACCCATACAAATACAAGAAGCACATAGAACACCAACTAGATAAGACCAGAAAAGAAATCCCCCATGCCATATCATAGTAAAAATGCTAGATGCTCAAAACAATGACAGAATAATGAAAGCCACAAGAGAAAAACAACGAGTTATATATAAAGGGAAAACCATCAGTATTACAGCTGACTTTTCAATGCAACCAATGAAAGCCAGAAAAGCTTGGGCCAAAGTATTCCCAGCAAATGGTACCAAAAAGCAAACAGGATTCCTTTTTTAATATAAGGCAAAATAGACTTTAAATTAAAACTAATTACGAGAGATGAAGAAGGTTATATATATATATATATATATATATATATATATATATTACACAAATATATATATTATAATCAAACCTCTGGTTTCATAAGCACAATTCTGCAGGACTTCAAGGCTCAGATTAATCCCAGCACACTAGTAGTGGGGGACTTCAATAACCCATTGAGCCCTCAACTCGTCAAAAAATAAGCAGAGAGACGTCTGTACTGAACAATACAATACACCAAATGAACCTAACAGACATCTATCAAATATTCTACCCAAACACCAAAGAATATACTTCTATTCATCAACCCCATGGAAAATTGTAAAAAATTGACCATATACTGGCACACAGAAGAAACCTCAACAAGTACAAAAAAATTTGAAATAATTAAATGCATTCTGTCAGACCACAGTGCAATAAAGTGTAATATGAACATCAAAAAGAGCCCTGCTATCCACAATAACTCATGGAGACTAAACAATGCACTCCTGAATAACAAATGGATCAAAGAAGAAATAAAGAAAGAAATAAAAATATTCCTGGCACTAAATGAAAAGGATGATAGAACACAAGACCTATGGGACACTTTAAAAGCAGTCCTAAGAGGGAAATATATAGCCCTAAGTGACTACAAAAAGAATGAACCCTAAACCCAACAGACAAGGAGAAATAAAAAAAAAATCATAGTTTAAATCAATGAAATAGAAACATTACAAAGAATCAATGAATCCAAGAGCTGGTTTCTTGAAAGGATAAACAAGATAGATAGACCTCTAGCCCAGTTGACCGAAAGAAAGAGCAACTCCAAACTAATAAAATAAGAAATGAAAAGGGAAACATTACAACAGATAACAAAAACATCCAGATAATCATATGGGAATACTCCATAAACTATACTAAATTTGAAAACCTAACAGAAATGGATGAATATCTGAAACCATGGAAATCACCAAAGCTTAAGAAAGAAGAGATTGACAGCTTAAAGAGACCCATAATACATGAGGAAACTGAAAATGAAATTTAAAAAAATTCCCAAGTAAAAAAAGCCCAGACCTAGATGGATTCACAGCAGCCTCCTACAAGGCATTTAAAGAGGATATACAGCCATTATTACTCAAATTATTCAAAAGGATAGAAATAGAGAGCAATCTCTCATATTCCTTCTATGAAGCCAGTATCACTCTAATACCAAAACTAGGCAGATACAACCAAAAAAAGAAAACTATATGGGGCTGGAGAGATGGCTCAGTGGTGAAGAGCACTGACTGTTCTTGCAGAGGACCTGGGTTCAATTCCCACACATGGCGGCTAAGAACCATCTTTAACTCCAGTTCCAGGGGAATCTGACATCCTCTTCTGACCTCCATGGCATTGCACAACACGGTTGCACAAACCTACATGCAGATAGTACTAAAAAATAATAAAAAAATTTAAAAAGAAAACTATAGACCCATTTCATTAATGAACATAGATCCAAAAATTATCAACAAAATACTTGTAAACCGCATACAGGCACACAACAAAAATATCATATATCATGACCAAGTCAGATTCATAACAGAGATGCAGGGATGGTTCAACATATAAAAATAAATAAATAATAACATAATGGACTAAAAGACAAAAAAAAAGCATGGTCATCTCAATTGATGCCCAAAAGGCCTTCAACAGAATTCAACATTCATTCATGTTTAAAGTCCAAGAGGGAATTGGACTGGAGGTAACATTCCTCAACATAATTAAAGCCTTATACAACAAACCCACAGCCAAAATTATTCTAAATGGGGAAAAATTAGAAGCATTCCCCTTAAAGTCAGGAATCCAGAAAATCTGCCCACTATTTCCACTCCTTTTCAATATAGTGCTTGAAACCCTCCCTAGATCAATAAGACAAGAAAAGGAAATTAAAGGAGTACTAATTGGAAAAGAGGTCAGACTATCCATTTTTGAAGATGACATGATAATTTACCTAAGGGATGCCAAAAACTCTACCAGAAAACTCCTAGACACTATGAACAGTTTCAATAAAGCTGTGGGATACAAAATTAACCTAGAAAAATCAAGCAGTTGGAGAAAGAATACAAGGAGACCTTCCCATTCATAATATCCTCAAAAAATATTTAGGAACAAACCTGACCAAAGATACTAAAAATCTCTACAACAAAAGTTTAAATCCCTGGGGAAGATTGGAGAAGACCCCAGAAGATGGAAGGACCTCCCTTGCTCATGGATTGGAAGAATTAATATAGTAAAAATGGACATCCTGCCCAAAGTAATATACAGATTCAATGCAATCCCAATTAAAATCCCCTTGAGCTTCTTCACAGACCTAGAAAAAAATCCTACAGTTCATTTGAGAAAAACAAAAGACCCTGGATAGTCAAAGCAACCCTGAGCAAAAAGAGCAATGCAGGGCAGATTACTGTACCAGACTTCAAACTATATTACAGGGCTATAGTCATAAAAACAGCTTGGTTGCCAGGAGTGGTGGCACATGGCTTTAATCCCAGCACTCAGGAGGCAGAGGCAGGTGGATTTCTGTGAATTCAAGGCCAGCCTTGTCTACAAAGTGAACTCCAGGCAGCTGAGACTAAAGGGAGACCCTCCCTCAAAAAACAAAACAAAACAAAACAACAACAACAACAACAAAAACCCAGACTGATATTGGCACAAAAAGAGACCTGTAGATCAGTGGAACAAAATCGATGATCCAAACTTGGGCACATGCAATTTCAGCCACCTAATATTTGAAAAAGAGGCCAAGAAGACTCAGTGGAGGAAAGACAGCATCTTAGCAAATGGTGTTGGGAAAAACTGGATCACCACTTATAGAAGAATAAAATTAAACCCCTACCTCTCACCCTGTACAAATATCAACTCCAAATGGATCTAGGACCTTAAGTTGAAACCTGAAAGTGAAAATGATAGAAGAAAATGTTGGCAATAACCTATAAGACATGGGTGTAGGAAGACTTCCTAAATGAAACAGTAGCTGCTCAGGAAATAAGGTCAACAATTGCCAGTGGGACCAGATTAAACTCAAAAGCTTCTCTAAAGCAAAAGGAACAATCAAAGAAGTGAAGAGAAAATCCACAGAGGGGGAAAACTTCACCAGAGACATATCTGACAGAGCATTAACATCCAGAGTACATAAACTACTCAAAAAATAAAGGAGCAAGAAAACATATGACCCACTCAAGAGATGGAGTAAAGAGCCGAACAGAGACTTCACAAATGAAGAAGTAAAAATGGCTGAGAAACATCTTAAAAATTGTTCAATGTCACTAATAATTAAGGAAATGCAAATTAAAACCACTTTAAGATTTCATTTTATGGAGCTGGAGAGATTGCTCAGCAGTTAAGAGCTCCGACTGCTCTTGCAGAGGACCTGCGTTCTATTCCCAGCACCCACACAGTGGCTAAGGACCATCTTTGACTCCAGTTCCAGGGGAATCTGACGCCCTCTTCTGACCTCTGTGTCATTGTACAACACGAGTGCACCAACCTACATGCAGACAGTTCACTCATACACATAAAAATAATAAATAAATAAATGTTAAAAAAAAGATTTCATTTTACTCTGGTAAGACTGGCTCTGATTAAGAAAACAAAGGATACCAAATGTTGGAGAGATTGTGGGGAAAGGGGAACATTCATCCACTACTGGTGGGAATCCAAAATTGTGTAACCAATGTGAAGAACTCTTAAAAGACTCAAAATGAGCCTACCACCTGACCAAGTCTTATCACTCCTGGATGGATATATATCCACAAGACTCATCCTATCACATATCACAGAAATACGTGCACATCTACATTTATTGCAGCTCTCTTCACAATAGTGAAGAGCTGGAAGCAATCCAGTGTCCCTCAACTGAAAGTGGATAAAGAAAATATGGTACACAATGGAATCTGATGCAGCAGTAAAGGAAGACAATATCATGAACTTTGGAGGTAAATGGATGGAACTAGAATCCATTATGCTAAGTGAAGTAACACAGTCCCAGAAAAACAATGTATTGTGACCCTCATTTGTGGATCCTACCATCAAATCTCTACTTGTAAAGCAAACTGAATAATTCTTTTTCTTTCTTTTTTAGTTAATATAACACCTGATGTTACTCATCAACTTGATATGTAACATAGGAATATAAAGTAATATTCTTTCTTTTTTTTTCTCTTTTTTTATTGATGCTTTGTGTATTTCATACATCATTTTCCAATTCAGTTCAGGCATATATCCCTTTCCCTTCCCCCCACCCCATCCCAAATCATGCATTCTGCCATAACTGTCCTGCATCTTTCTCTCAGTTTTTTTTTATTTTTTAGCAATAAGTGATAATTTATGAGTACAAGCAACCTTCATGTAAAACCAATTTGCAAGCAGTTGTGCCCAAACCCACACGGCCCATGGGTCCCACCATCCAGCAGGGAGGGCTTGTATGTTCAATCAAATTGATCAAATGAGTGTCCAGACTATATTGCTGTAGTTTCACCATTCACCCCAGTCGTAGCCCTTACATTCTACCATGCCCCTTCTTCCACAGATTGTTCCCTAAGCTTAGAAAAGGGGCACAGGTGGACGAGAAGCAAAACAGTCTACTTTCTCTGGAGCTGTTATCTTGGACTCTGGTCAATTGTGGTTGTTTCCTTTCATGGGCTGACAGTTTGTCCAGGAATAACCTTTTGATCCTTCTAATGAAGCACAAGCAATTAGATATATAGGTATTTAAACAGTACTAATTGTTATGGTAGGTTACTTTGGTATAGACACAGATGTTTGGATGGTATGTTAATCCATAAATTACATTTTTTTCTGTTAAATATGACAGGGTCTTCCTGTGGCTTATAACATCTCCTAACCATTAGAGGATGTAAGCTTGTGGCATCAGCCATGGGTTATTCCTCCAAGGAGAGAGCCAATAGCCTATTAGATTTGGGATATACAGGCATATGGCTGCCTCTGTTGTACAGTATTTCCAGGCAGATGAAGTGTAGCTGGTGCTGATGGAGGAGTCTTGCTTGACTCAAGGAGACCCATATTTGCTTTATTGTTTTAGTGGCCTTTAGTAACACTCTCTGGTATTCCAGAGACCATCTGTATACTTGCATGTGTGGTCTCAATACATCTTTCCCATGTTAACGTCAGGTCTTTGATAGCAGGGCCTTATCGCCTCTCTTCTTGCAGGTATCCCAGTTTAGAGGCAAGGATCCTTTACCTTTTGTGTGGGCTTGGATCCCCTGGCCAACATCTCCTTGGTAGAATAAACCATTGCTGATGTCAGAGCTCCTGTATTAATACATTTTGCTTAAGTGCATAGCTTAAGGAGACTTTAGTATTATATTTGGTTCTGAATAGAGAATAATCCTTTTCACAGTTCCTACATCTATTAGTCAATTAAAGAAGGCAGTTTTACCAGTTTTATAAGAGATTACCTCTATAAAATGTCTCCAATTTACAGTTGTAGAACGACCTCATCATCATCATATTGCTCCTTGTTCTATGGGGGGGGGGGTAAGAAAGTCTCTCATATTAAAACCTTTGTGACACCTAGAAGGTATGTTTTGTTAGGACTCATTATAAATAGTTGTTACGAGTAGGATCCACAGAGGGGTTTGATGTTTGTAGCAATCTGAGGCTTTTCTTCCTTTCAATGTTCAGACGGGCCAACCTTTCTGTTGGCTCTTTCTGGTACATCCTACTCAATGCAAAGCTGTATCTTTTCTTTCTCAGCCGTTAAGTTGGTGACATTTTGACCTGTTGGAACATGCTTTACCTTCATACAACTCTACTGTCAAAATGTGAATTCCTAAACATATTTTGAAATTAACCTGTAGTTTATTTTCAGACGTCATAACTTTGGCATATGTATCTTTTGTATATGCATACTTTGAAGTGATAAAAATGGGAAGGAACAACAGCAACAGCAAAAAGACTGGGTCAAAACACTGACTGAAATAGTAAACTTCTGCCCAAAACAGTAAACTTCTGCATCCAAAAATTTTAAAAATACTGAGAAAAAGATAGATATGTATGGCAGAATGCATGAGCTCTGGCAGGGTGGGGGTCACAGAAGGGGGAATGGGTCTAATTTGATTAACAAATGTATGAAATGCACAAAACTTCAATAAAAAAATAAGAAAGAAGTAAAAATCAAAGGGATGGAGAGACAACTCAGCAGTTAAGAGCACTGGCTGTTCTTTCAAAAGACCCATGTTCAAATCTCAGCACCCATATGGCAAATAACAACCAGCTATAACTCCAGTTCCACGGGTATGGATGCCTTTTTCAGTCCTCTGCAGCTAGTGTATAATACTGGTACACTTACACAGAGGTAGGTATAACATTCATCCATATAACAAAATAAATATAAAAATTCAAATTAATAGATTAAAACAATAGTTTTATAATATGCTATATTTAAAAATTATCAGTATCAGGACCGGAGAGATGGCCTAGTGGTTAAGAGCGCTGACTGCTCTTACAGAGGGCCCGGGTTCGATCCCCAGCACCCACATGGTGGCTGAGAATCTTCTGAAACTCCAATTCCAGGAGAACTCCAGTTCCAGGGGAATCTGACACCCTCTTCTGACCTCCCCGGCATTGCACCACATGGGTGCACATACCTACATGCAGACAGTACATTCATACACATACAGAAATAAAAATAAAAATTATCAGTATCTATTAATTGTACAAAATAATGCAACTCCATTATATACATATATTCATATATACTTTGATCATGCCTTCGTCCCATGATCCTTTCTTATCCCCACCCCCCACTGCTGTGGGACTCTTCCTCTTGCCTCATGTTTCCCCTTTTCTGGAATACATTATTATATTTTCTCTGCATTTCACATATGAGGGAGCACATGCTGCAAGTCTGTCTTGTTTTGATAAACACAATGAATTCCAGTTCCACCCTCTTTCCTGAAAATGGCATAATATAGTTCTTTCTGGCAGAGTAATACCCCATTACTCCCATGCAACACATGAATGTGTTTGGCAGCTGATGAACACCTGGGCCAGTTCCATATCTTGACAAATGTCAGCAGTGCCTCAGTACACACAGATTCTTCTCTCTCTAGAGTTAACCAGCTTGTATTGCTCAGCTATAAGCCTAAAAGATATATCAATGGATCATATGAATGTCCTCTTTTTAATATTTTTTGACTCTTAATATTTATTTCCACAGAGTCTGAACTTCATTCCTCTGAAAAAATGTTCTTTTCCCATACCCTAAACCAGTATTTTCCACTGTTTATTTAATAATAGCCATTTTAGGTCGAGTGAAAAAGGATGTCAATGAAGATTTGATTTTCATTTCCCTAATGACTATGGATGGTGAACACTTCTTCATTTCCATCATGAGTTATTCTTCCTTCCTCTTTAGTAAGTGCCTGGACATTTCAGCTCATGTGCCCATTCATGAACTGGATGTTTTCCTATTATTTTGTTCTTGTTCATCCTACATTCTTGATGTTAGTCCTTTGCTTGATTAGCGGATAGAAAATGTTTTCTTATACTTTGCAAGCTGTTTTCCATTTGTTGTTAATTTTGTGGTATAAAGGGTTTGTAATTTAATACATTATCCTTGTCAATTCAGTTTTTGTTTTTTAGCTAGGGTCTCACTAAGTAGCCCTGACTGGCCTAGAACTCACTATGTAGACCATAGTTCCTTGAACTTGCATGGATCTGCCTGCCTCTGCTTCCCATGCACTGGGATTAGAGGTGTGAAACCATCACACCTAGCCAGGATTATTTTCAAGGTACTTAATTATTTGTATGTGTGTATGTCTGTCTGTGTCTATATATGTAAAGGAGACCAAAACAGTTATCAGATTGCCTGGAAACAGATCTTCGGTCTTCTCCAAGAACAGTTGACACACCTAAGTGCTGAGTTATTTCTCCAGTCCCATCCTTTTCTGTTGTTGCTGTTATTCCCTGAGCTTTAGAACTCTACTTGGGAAATATTTGCCTGTGTCAATGACAGATATTTTTTGCTTCGTTATATCCTTTTATATTTTCAAAGATTCAGCTCTTACAGTAAGGTTTTGAATGGATTTGTAGTTGATTTTTGAACATACTGAGAAGTAAGGATGAGCCTTATTCTTCCTGCGCATGTCCTCTTTTCCCAGCTCCACTTTTTGAAGAGGCCATCTCTTCTCTGATGTGTGTTTGGGGCACTATTGCCTGGAATTAAGTAACTTTAGATGTGCGAGTTTTTCTGGGTCCTCTATGCCATTGGTCTACATGTCTGATTTTATGTAAAAGCCACAAAAGAATTACTATAGATCTGGAATATATTTTGAAATTTGGAATTGTTATGCTTTCACAATTTTCCATGAGCTTAAATTGCTTAGTCTAGTTGATTTGTGTGTGGGAGGGCACACACACATGCATGTGCACTTCCATATGAATTATACCATTTGTTTTCCTAATTTGAGGAAGACTACTGTGGTTATTTTGATGGGATTTGATTATTCACTCTCACCATGATCCATGATTGCTGGTTTAATATTCTCATAATCAATGTACATAGAAATTCTTTCCACCTTCTAGGGTCAAGTCAGGACTTCCTTATGTAAGATTAAGAATGAAAAGAAGAGGCAGATGGGTGTTCAAGCTGTTACACAGCTTGACTCTTGAAAGTCAGTTGACTTTTAATTAAATAAAATAGTGCCTTTTCAAAAAAAAAAAAAACTACCCAACTCCATTTGCATATATATATTAAAAACTAACATTTAGTAAGTTTTATTGTATTCTAAGATTGTGCTGTCTGTTCTTATTTCATTATAAATCATATAAATCTGTCTTATTACTTAATTCTATTTAATGACTAAAATAAGGCAAAAGGATACACTTTTCAGATTCATACCTTTCAAGATATGGGTGTAGGTCATCAATTCTGGAGGTCAAAATATAGGACAGATACTTATATTAATTGTTCTGTAGAGAAGCTGTTGTTTATAATTTACATATTTTTAAAATATTTATATTGATATTTGGGGAATTTCACACCATGAATTTTGATCATATTCTCATCCCTCCCACATCTGTATCCTTGCATAATTCATATCTTCTAATATGAGTTTTAAGGAGTATTTTATTGAATTTTTTGGTATTATTTGGTATTTAGATACCTTCCCCTAGCCACTCCTTCTCCTTCCCATTTAATGTACTCTACTGTATACATAATGAGGCTTATGGAGTCTAATTTGCATCCCCAAATGTCCTTCTTTGTGGGTCTATCCACTGGACCTGGCTAGTCTACTGTGAGTCCCATCCTTGAAAGAGACCGTTTCAAGGATGGGACTCATAGTAGAGGTGGATCTTTGTGAGTTCAAGGCCAGCCTGGTCTACAGAGTGAGTTCCAGGCCAGCTGGGGCTACAGGGAGACCCTGTCTCAAAAAGACAAAAAATATAAATAAAAAAAAAATAAATAAATAAAGAGACCGTTTTTTCCTCTCCCAGCAGCCATCAGTTCCAAATCATTTCATAGGTTGGATTAGGGTTTCTTACCCACTTCCCTAAGTCTATTCTAAGTTATTTTATGGTTTGAGGTACATGGAATGTATGTCATCACTAGTGCATTGAGTTTATGAGTAACTGACCATCTGTCTGGAAAACTATTTTCTTGTGATCTTCCACCACCTCTGGTTCTTCAAAATGTTCTGACTCCTTTCTTAATGATCCCTCAGCCTTGGGGGCAGAAGATAGGATATAGATGTGTTCCAATTAAGGATGCGGACTCTGTTATCTCGTGTTCTCTGGCCACCCACCAGTTGGGATTTTCATGAAGAAGCTTCTCTGGTGAGGGCATACACTAATCTCCAGGTATAATACTGTGTTCATTTAGCAAATCACAGTAGGTTATCCTGTAGGGCCTGTGATCTGTATGGCCACAGGTTCTTGTTCCTGATAAGAATACTAGGTATGGGCTCTATCTTATGAAGTGAAACTTAATCTAATTAGAAACTGGTTGATTTCTCCAGTAACATTCATGTCACTGTTACATCAGTGGGTATATCATTCCAAGCCAGATGTTTTTGTAGCTCACTGGTTTCAAAGCAGGGAAAGATTGATGAATACTTTCACCTACTAATAGCATCCATATTTCAGCACTGAAAACCTTGACCAATATAAATGAAGATTTGAGGTCCGTAGCAGGTTGACTTCTCTTTGTTTGCTCTATGTGTTTGCCTAGTGTCTTCAGCAACAGGGTCTCACTGTCAAGTTCTGGTGGGTAACCAGGAGCAGTGGCAATAGCCAGTTTTGTTTAAGCATCTCTTGGAGCCCCCTGCTTAACAACGCCTATATTGAGCTTTCTATTTGGTAGTCTGTGGTGTCTTATAGAGGCATTACCCTTCTGTTATAGGGTAACTTTATTTAAGGTCTTTTTATATCTTATATCTTTTTTTTTAATTAGTTTTTATTGATGCTTTGTGCATTTCATACATTTTTTCCAATTCAGTTCAGGCTTATTTCCCTTTCCCTCCCCCCCCCCCCCCCCCCCCCCCCCGATCATGCATTCTGCCATAACTGTCCTGCATCTTTCAGTTTTTTTTTTTTTTCATTTTTAGCTATAAGTGATAATCCATGAGTACAAGCATCCTTCATGCAAAACCTATCTGCAGGCTGTTGTGCCCAAACACCTACAGCCCCACCATCCAGTGGGGGGTGACAGGTTGTTTGTTCAATCAAGTTGATCAAATGAGCGTCCAGTATCTTTTAAAGTAATTAAATAACTTTTATTTTATGTCTAGGATTTTTTTTTTTTTTGGCCTACATGTACGTAAGTGCACCATATTCATCGAATACCATGGAGGTCAGAGTAGGGCATTAGATCCTGTGAAACTAGAGTTAGCTTCCATAGCTAAACCCAAGTTCTCTAGAAGAGACAGGCCTCTTAATCACTTAGCCATTGCACCAGTTCCTATGTTTTCTTCAAAACATTAGCTTCTATGCTAGTAAGTTTCCATATGACTTTTTCAAAAGGCCTCTACTGATAGTCATCTTTCCCCTTATGGAACTCCTTCACTGTGGTTATCTTAATGAAAATGCCCCCCATAAGCTTCAAAGACTCAAGGACCCAGTGATTTTGTCACCACCCACTTGGAGGTGCTGTTTGGGGAGCTTATAGAAGGAATGTGCTTGTTGGAGGAGGTGTATCACTTGGAGTGGGCTTTGAGAGTTCTCAAATCTTTCCAAATTTCCACTTGTCCCCTGCATCCTGTGCCTGCGTGAAGATATGTTCCACTTTCCACTTAGGCCACATCTAGCCACTGTACTTCCCCGCCACGACAGACTCTGATCCCTTTGGAACTGTAAAATCAAATAAAAATTTCCTCCTATAAGTTGTGTTGGCTATCGTGTCTTATCACAATGCCAGAAACTAAATATATAGTAGTTGGTACCAGAAAGAGGGATGTTAGTTGTGAAGAACCTGAACATATGGGTTGGGGGAGAAATATGGAAGACTTTGCAAGTTAGGGCTAGAAAAGTTGTTGATTGCTGTAGGAAGACCTCAGGGGCCTTTTTAGTAGGAGCCTGGAAGAAAGTAGCCCTGAGATCAAAGTATTTAGGGGAAATAAGGAATTAAACAGGAACTGGGATATTTTGGCAAAGAATTGGGCAGCTATCTGCCCACAGCTTGAGAGCTTTCCTAAACCTCAATTGAAAAGTAATGGACTAATTTATTTGGTGGAGAAAATTTTGCAGTAGCCTAATTCTGAATGTGTGGTATGAGGATTAATGGTAAATACGATGGAGATCTACAATGAAAAAGAGCAAATGAGACACAAAAAAAACGCAGAATACACAGTTTGGATTTAAAAACACTAGGACAATTAATGTTGGAGCCAAGGCATTTGTGAAGGATGTCTTTAATAAAGAGATTAGAGGGATTAAGGAGAGGCCTAGAGCTTTTCACTTAAACAGTGGAAAAAGTACCTTCAGGGCAAGACCACACCCAACTAAACCTCCAACTTGTGAAAGAAAAATATGGGAGGGGTCTTCTCGTAGAAAACTGTGGCAAGGAAAAGCTGATTATGTGAATGAAGGATCCTATCAGGCTGGTGGCTGAACGTTTAGTGTCATTCACATCCCGGTGAATAGGTGTGAAAGATGCAAAAGTGAAGTGGTCCTCAGTTCTTCTTCCAGGGAGCATGAAGGAGGGGCATCTCTGCATAAAGAATGCCCTGACAGGCCATTCCATGAAGCTGTGAAGGTGAAGCTTGGTTGCCAGTGGAGACCCCAGGAAGACACTGGAGATTCTATGACCGTCTGCACCCACGTTCTCATTGGCGCCCTCTCATAACCCCCCCCCCCAAAGCTAGAATGGATGTACTCTGCCATCTGCGTTAAGGACTATTGTGTCAAGTTAGGGTCCTCAGATGACCCTCAGAGCATGTTCATCCATTGGGGTCTAGTCAGCTATTTAGAGCCCCTCCCTTTAATAATAGGTCTTTCTCACCCAGCAGTAATTGGCCACTAATAATTATTCAACTAAGATTAGGAACCGCTCCCTATTTCCACATTTCTGTGCTAGGTTTTTGTCTACTTGAGTGTGCATAGGTCTTGTGCATGCTGACATCATTGCTATTGGTTCATATGAGCAATTGCCCAGGAGTCAGCAGGACTCTATTTCCATATGGTCATGCCCCTCCTTCCTGGCTCTTAACAATCTTTCTGCTCCCTTTTCCACAATGATCACTGGGTGGATGGTGTTTGATATAGGAGTCCCGGCCAAGGACCCACATTCTGCGAACTCTTATTTTCTTTGCTGATGCCACCTGTGACCTTTGTGTTCCTGGCCCTCTGTCAAATGAGGAAGCCTCACTGATGAGAACTGAGAGATGCATTGGTGTTTTCCTTACTCCTAGTTCTGTTTTCTGAGCTTTAGATATACAGGTTGAATTGTAGATGTGCCACTAAGACCCTGGCAGTTCACAATCTCTGTGTATGGCAAGTTGTGTTTTCTTTTTAAGGTCTTACTTTTATTAATTTGATTCTTATCTTTTTGTTAATTTGGCTAGGGGTTTGGCAATCTTGTTAATTTTTTCAAAGAATGATTCTTCCTTCCATTGAATCTTTTATTGTTTGTTCCTATTTCATTAATCTTAGTCCTGATTTCTTTCATTTCATCCTGACTACTCTTTTCAAATATTTTTTTCTTGTTTCTTCAAGGTCTTCAGGTGCATCATTATGCAATTATTTGAGATCTTTCCAGTTTATTGATGTAGATAATTAGTACTATACTTTTTTCTCTTGTGCGTATTTCATTCTAATACATTTTTATATGTTGTGTTTTTATTTTCATTCAATTATAGGAATTTTTAAATGTCTTTGATGTCACTTTTAGTCTAATATTCATTAAGTTGTGTGGTATTTGGTTTCTATGATTATGCAAAATTTTTTTTCTCAAAATTATCCTTGTTAATAGCTAGCTTTATTCCTTTGTGGTCAGATGGAATACAAAATATCATTTCAATTTTAATGAATTTGTGGCAAGCTAATTGTGTGATAATATAGGGTTAATTATGAAAAAAGTTCCATGAACTGCTGAGAAGAAAGTGTATTATTTAGTGTTTGTTGGGGAATGGTTTATAAGTGAAGTGTCTGTTAGGTCCTGTTGATTTAAGGTGTCATTTAAATCTAGAGTTTCCTTATCTCATTTTTTAAGCATGGGTTAGTCAACTCACCCACTATTACTCTGTTGGAGACAATTTGTGATTTTTAGATCTAATAGCTTTTCTTTAAAAAAAAAAATCTGGTGCTCCGACCAGACGTGGTGGCACATGCCTTTAATCCCAGCATTTGGGAGGCAGAGGCAGGCGGATCTCAGTGAGTTCAAGGCCAGCCTGGTCTACAGAGTGATTTCCAAGCCAGCTGGGACTAAAGGGAGACCCTGTCTCAAAAATGCCATAAAACAAACAAACAAACAAACAAAAAACTGGTGCACCATGTAGTTGGTGCAAATATGTTTAGGATTGTAATATCTTCGTCATGGATTTTTTTTTTTTTTTAGTATGAAGTGTCCTCCTCTATGTCTTTTGATTAATTCTGTTTGAAGTCCATTTTGTCACATATTAGCAGCTACACTTGCTTGTTCCTTGGGTCACTGTGCTTGGAGAACCTTTGTACATTCCTTCCCTATGCTGGTATCAGGTTAGATGATGTTGTGGTGCGTTTCTTGGGAGCAACAGAAAAGATGGATCGTGTTTTTCCAATCCAGTGAATTAGCCTTTGTGTTTTTATTGGGGGAAATGAGACTGTTGGTATTGAGAATCATTATTGACAAGTAATTATTAATTATGCTGTATTATGGTGGTGGTAGTGCTAGTGGTGGTGGTGTTTCCTTTACCTCTTCTGGCTAACTTTTCCATGAATATTTATTTATTTATTTATTTATTTAGTTAGTTAGTTATTTTGCCTTCTTCTGTGTGTTTAATCTTCTCTTCAGACAGAAGAGAAGGTTCTGTGGAGATGGTTTAGTGGACATAAATTCTTTAAATCTGTTTTTATCAATGATTTTTTTTCTTTCTGCTTTGCTTACAAACTGAGAGTTTTGTTGATATATCCAGGTCACTTATTATGGTGGTCTACTGGTTTATTTATATTTTTTTAGTTGTGCTGCACTCCTTTGGGTTTCATATGCACTGTCTTTTTTCTACTCTAATGTTAGTAGGAACTTTAATTCACTGCCTAACAATTTAAGTATAAAAATGTTAAATAAAATATGTAGTGTTGTTTTTCTTATATTTTATAGTCCACGTGTGTGTGTGTGTGTGTTTGTGTGTGTATGCGTAAAATAAAAAGAAAACCCTGCCAAGCGTGGTGGCACATGCCTTTAATCCTTGCACTTGGGAGGCAGAGGCAGGCGGATCTTTGTGAGTTCAAGGCCAGCCTGGTCTACAAAGCAAGATCCAGGACAGCTGAGGCTACAGGCTACTGTCTCTCTTATTCAGTAAAACATAAACCTAAAAAAAAAACTTTCTATTGGATTTTTGAGATTTTTATACTATATAACTTGATAATATTTAGATCCCCTCCCCTATTATCCCATCTTCACTTACTGCCCCTACTTAATATAATTCATTCTCTCTCTCTCTCTCTCTCTCTCTCTCTCTCTCTCTCTCTCTCTCTCTCTTTCTCTTTCTCTCTCCAACTAGGAATGTTGGTAGAATGCAGTGATTTAAGGAGAGAAAGAGGAATAATAAAGTAGGAAGAGTTAAGTTGGTTGAGGAGCAGGAGGGATGGACAGAGGTGGGGGTGTGGAAAGGGATAAGCAACACTAAAGTGCTTTAGAAAAAGTCATATGAAAACTCATCACTAAAGAATTTTCTTAAAGTATATCGATATACATTACAAAAAGAGATTAAAATTAGTTACCTTATACTAGTCAGACACTGCACCTACTAGACACTATAGGCTAGTAAAATAAAACCTCAATCCCAGGCATGGACTCCCTCTCTTGAAGCTATTTACCAGAGGCTCATAGACCCTCAAATACTAGTCACCATTGTCCTTGCTCTTTTTTACCCACCAGAATTTCATGGTAATATCTTATTGCTGAAAAATTACATATACTAACTGTAGAATAAACAAGGAGAAAAATAAGCTGGTGCTGACTTCAGAGCCTCATCTCTACTGGGTAGCATTCATAGATCTGGAAGGTGCTATGCAGCTACTGGAAGGAAAAATAATAATCAGTCTTCTCAGCTGGGAAGCAGAAATCTTTAATACAGTAGCCTCTGTGATATCTGTTTTCAAGCAGCACTTCAAGAATATTTCGGGGCTGGAGAGATGGCCTAGCGGTTAAGAGCACCGACTGCTCTTACAGAGGACCCAGGTTCAATCCCCAGCACACACACGGCGGCTGAGAACAGTCTGAAATTCCAATTCCAGGAGAACTCCAGTTCCAGGGGAATCCGACACCCCCTTCTGACCTCCGTGGCATTGCATGACACAGGTGCACAGACCTACATGCAGACAGTACATTCATACACATAAATATATAAAATATAAAAAATAAGAATATTTCAAGAAGTGATTATGAATCTTGGGAATAATTGTATTTCACTAATATTTTTAATATTCTGCTTTATGCTCAAAGATTAAAATACTGATGTTTATAGACTACATAAGAGGCAATCTTGTGGATTTTCTTATGTCAAATGTGTAGGTGTGGAAACCAAACTGAGGCCAAGGAAAATTCTTACATATCTTGCCATCATTTCACTGGTCTACATCTGACCAAAATTTGAGGTTTTGAATCCCAAATCTGTGCTTCTAGACCTTTTCCTCCTTCCTATAATCAGATGTAGTTACAGACATAGGGTGTAGAAGAAATATGAATTTATAAAGAGAAATTACTGGAAAAATGTGCTATGAGAACTGAGATTAAATTAAGGCCAAATAAGAAGGGTTATTAAAATCATGGTAGAATAACTTTTAGTTCTCTCAGTTACCTACAGTGCTGCGAAACCATAATTAACACAATTATTTGATCCCATCTTTGTAAGTATCCACTGGGTTGTGGGTATATAAAGGTCCCTATGATTTAGGCTAAACACTGGCAAAATGTCTCACACATTGAAGGAAGATAGCTGTACAAGGAGTGATACAGGAATAAACATTGCATTTTTGGTGCTTTGAAAATTGACAATTTATATCAAACATTTTCCCATGTTACCCAGATCTCAGTCTTTCATAGAATACCATATAGCAAAAATAGTCAACACCACCACAGCTTGGTGTTTAGACTCTGGAAGGACACTGGAATTACAATACCACTCTCCCTTTTATAGACACAGATGTAAAGCAGCATCTTCCCTATCTCAGTGGTCCCTTGTAGGTAGCACCAGCTGAAAAAGATTTGTTTCTGTTTTTAATAACCAACTTAGTCCAATTAGTCCTACTCACAGGGTCTGGAAAAGAAGACATGAAGTTCAAAGGGCATCATGTGGGTACTAGAGGAAAATGTATATGTACATGAAATTCCCAAGTATAAAAAATAATTAAAAATGAAAAACTTCTTTTTATTTCTTTTATTTCTTAAAATACTGAATTTACATAATTGTATTCAACAATACATCTTCTAGATCACAGTAAGCAAGTCTCCAGTGTAAGGTTTCTAAAATTTGTCCTGTTTTGTTTCCAGTGATTTCTTCAGCATGATTCCTATATCAAACACTAGCACCCACACAATGGCAGCAAAAGTACTGTCAGGGTCTTTACTAACAGGAGGCATTTATTCCCCCCGATTATGGTATTGGGGTATAATAAGGAATGAACCTACTCCAAACATATGGATTGGTTCTAGTATTTTTCCTTGGCTTGGTAACTTTCTAAGACACCTCTAATTTTGATTTTTTTTTTTTACTATGAGTTAAAAGGAAGAAAGGTAGATGATTAGCTTGGAAATCACATAAGAAAAAATAGAGTTCACTAATGAGAACTGACTTGTCAACTATTGCTAATACTTGTGAGATGCAAGAGGCTGGAACCCAGCTCCATCCACTTATGGCTGACCCGATGAGATGCAAATTTAGGTATTCTGTCACATCTTCCCCCTGTTACCTATAAGGCTGGTTCTTTCTAATATTTTTTTTCTTTTTTCTATGATATGCATGGTAATTTCTTGCACACTATATCTTTTCACATTCAGCAATGAAAGGAATATAAGTTGCTGTCTTTGGTTCGTCATAAAGCCACTTGGATTATGTCAGCTAACTCAGATTTATTCTCAATAAGTTCAATCAGGTAAGGAATATAGTTAAGAAAATTACTCGTGCCGTGTACTGCTTTTGGCAGTTGACCACCAAGTCCAGCAGGAATACTTGTTTTCTGTTTGCATTTGCTGCTTACTTACTCTTGAAAGGTCTTTTATATGGGTGAAGGAACAGATGAGCAGAGCACAGAATACTGTGTGAGCACCTGAGAAGTGAGCTGCTTGGTGGTTATGTAGCATGGAAGGTAGTATGTGCCCTAGTTTAGAATAAGAAAATGCTGCTCCCTCAGGAGACCTGCAACACATTTAGGAATTAACGCCTAGAAAGAGGTATAGGAAAAGCACAGAACTGGAAAGAGATGATTCTCCAAGTTGGTGCAAGCAAATACTAATAGGCCTCTGTTGTGGAGCACATTCAACAAAGTTGAATGCAGAAATCTGGGTGTTATAATGGATACTCTATCTGCCTCCGTTATACTGTTACAGAATTGCACTGTAAATTGTGCTTGGCTCCAAGACTCATGGGCTTCTTATGGCTAGGGATGGTTTTTAATCACCTTATTTTCATGTGGAGCACAGAGCCAAGCTCACAAAGGTCAGCGAACAAGTGAATTGGTAGATTAACTAATTTATGTTCATATAATGAGCCTTGCTGTTTTATTGATAAATAATGGAAATTAGAGTTTGGTTTATGGTCAGAAAATAGATGGTGCATACAAAGAGGACAACATGACTTTTGCTGTACTTGTCTCTTCACTGCAATCAATTAAAAATATGAGCAAAGGTAATCCAGTCACACCTACTTATTAATTTCCAGAGTCAATTCTCAAAGTCAATGTGCTTTGCAGATGTTAACATAAAAGTGTCTGGACCTATTTTCAGTGACTGGCCTTTATCTTTCTATTTTGCAGGCTGTAGAATAGCTAACTTTCAATGTGTCCTGTGGAGAATGTCTGTCCTTCAATGTTTGCTCTTAGTTCCAAAATGGATGACACTAAGAGTTTTGTGATTATCAACCATATGAAGGCAAATGTTTTAGTGCTGAAATGGATCAGTTAGTCACTGGCTATATGACCTGGGAGAAGAGCAAAGGACCACTGGTGGAGAAAGATCATGTTATCAGCATCCTCACACATACACAGCCCTTCTTTTCCAGAAGCTGAGTGGCCTAATGATGGCTTTCAACATCTTTTGCAGCCACTGTATCTCCAGATTGTTCCTGGGCACACTCAGAAATCTTAGAGAGTCCTAGATTTTTTTAAGAATTACTTGATTTCTTTGTGACACCACATCCTTCTTGTTACATGTACTAAAGTAACTTTTGCTTGATTCAGATTGAGTGGTCTCTAGTCTTTAACATTGATCATTCAAGGAAAATTGAAGCTGTATAGTGCAAAGTTCTAAAAGTCCCATACTAGGCTACTCTATATAACAGAATAATTCATAGATATCCAAACTCAACTGCTGAAAAGAATGAAACCACAGTGCTTGAGTACATGTGCATATAGCTATGTGATTAATCTTTTGGAAGGATTTTTAATGGTAGGCACAGCTGCTGCAGATGGAAATTGATTTTGCAACATTCACAGAGTCAAACTCAGGTGTCCTTTGACCAATGGAGATGTGTGCCAGGAATGCTTGTACACATATGAAACTCTAGGGCTGAGGGAAAGAGGTCAAAGGCAGGTTGATTCCTGGAGCTCATTAGCCAGCTAGTCCAGCCAATCAGTGAGATTCAGGTTCAGTGAGAGATACTGTCTCAAAAGACTATGGTGGAGAGCAAAGACGATACTAGATGTTTATCTCTGGCCTCTACATGTGAGCTTACAGTCATGGGAATATTCATAATTGTGTATGTATGTGTTGGGAGTTGAACTCACAGCCTTGCATATGCTAGGCAGGTGGTCTATCACATGCCCAATCCTTAAAAAGCTATTAGATCTATAGTTTAATGTTCAATATGATGAAAACAGCTACCATGCCACAATGTAAAAAACAATGGCCACATTCAATTATGGGTTCAGAGCAGTACAAAATATGAGGTGGTTGTGTGGAAAGTACATGAATTATAATCTATACCTAATGGTTTAGTTATAATAAACCTATATCATAGTAGTGTCACATAGACTTTATAAATGGAAATCTACAACATCAAATGTATCTAGAAAAATTGTCAGATTTTGTTGTATTTTTCCCATGGAAAATAAATTGATATATCTTCATTATATATGTTTAGTTAGATGGTGATAAAGCAGAATGTGTTCCCCATTATTAAGCATGAGTCTAATCAATTTAATCACTACCAATGGAATGACATGACGTAGTATTATTAGTCATATAGATTGTGTTATCTTTTTCCCTGTAATCAATAACGTTTGCCACCTATATATCCCTTACCACATTCTTATTGTACTTTGCCTATGTTGAAAAACAGTCTTTATAATTCATTCCAAAATATAAACATGTAACTGATTGCTTCAGTACTGTTCAAAGACAGAATTAGTCTTCATTTAGAGTAGTCATATTTATTTACTCATTATCCTGAAAAATCTTCCAGTATTCATGCTGATTATTCCATTGTGTCTAGAGCTGGAAACGATGTTAGTGATGTTTACTCAAGGATAATTATATTAATTATAGCTTTAGATGAAAAATAATCCCACATTTACATGTAAAATCTTGTTCTGGTGTTTAAAAGATCCCTTTGTGTTTATGGTCATCTAAAGGTTCTCACTGAAATCCATGTGAAATTGTCTTACATCTTGGGGAAGTTTAGAGTTTTATCCTCATGGAATGTTAATGAACAGCTTTAGGGTTAAAGAGAAAATAAGCAAAACAATTTAGCAAGAAGACAAAAGTATCTCTTCTTATTCAGAATTTCTCCATTCTGCCCAAATGTGTATCTCAGTTACTTTTATTATCGGATATGACAAGGTACCTGGCAAAAGGAAATTAAAGAGGGAAGAGCTCATCGTGGCTGATGGTTTGGCAGTAGACTCCATCATGTAGTGGAAGATGTGGCATGAATGGGGCAGCTGGTCACAATGTGTATACAGTTGGAATAAAAAATGGAAGCCAGTGCTGTACTCTCTTCCTTTTGGACCTTTGTATTTCAGTCCAGACCCCAGTCCACTGTATGGTGCTGCCCACATACAGCCTGTCTTCCATCCTCATTTACTCCTCTCTGAATATCCTCACAGAGACACACCAGAGATTTCTAGATTATTCCAGATAGTGCCAAGTTATCAATAAAGATTACCTATCACATCTTGTAACTGTGATGAGCAGGAACCCAACTCAGCTGTTTGGCAGTGTCTTGGCAGACATAAGGACTTGTGTGTATCAGTATTCCTCTTTCTGTAGTTCCTACAAATTTCAGTGAAACAAGGAAGAAATACAGAGTTTCTACTATTATTTATCAATATCCTCTCAACTACAAACGTTTTCCATGTTGTAAGAACAGATTGTAAGCCTTACATCTGGCTGCTATCTAATCTCAATTCTCCCTTAATAATTTTAGCTTTTCAAAATACTTTCCATCCTTAACATATTTGATTCTGTACTGCCATTTGTTGCTAAGCCCACTACATTTTCGCTTTTGTATGTATATTCATTGTAAAAGAAAATCACACATAAAAATAAAAAGAAAATTATACATATCTGTAAGTGCCTCTTGGAAGGAAGGAATTATCTGTAAGTAGGAAAGCTTGTGCTCTCAGTAGTATTCTCTTAAAGGACCCCATTATCATTGTATCTCTAAGCACTCTCCTGGTGGATGTGGTGGTACTTTCTGTAGTCCCCACTATCAGTAGGCTGTTGCAGTTAGCTAGTGTGAGAGCAGCCTGAGCTGAATGATGAGAACAAAAGTTTCGGCCAATTGTAAACACCACTGTAGTTATCCTTGAATCCAAGACCTATCCTGAATTGTCCATGTTTAATGCATTGTCTTTTAAAACTTGTATTTATATCGTTTAGGTTATGCATGCACCAGTTTTCTACTTTGCCTTTTACCCTTATCTACCACTCAAATATTGACATGTAACTTTTTTTTTATTTTTAGCCTTATTTTATCACTCTTGTCTAATACACATTGGTGCATACAAAGTGAGTTTGCAACAAAACTGAATAAGGGAATTGTATTTGCAGAGAAATGTTTTCATCACAAAGTTAAAAATACAGTCCATTGAAATCTGGTGCCCATGCTCTTTAGGAACACAGGAGAGTGGAAAAGTAAAGCCCTCTGCTACTTAACAAAAATAGAGTAGTTTGAAAGACTTAAATGGAAACCAAAAATTTAGGGATTTGAAAAAAGAACTTATTGATACTTAAACACATCTCTCAACATTTATGATCATATAAAAAAGCAAACAAACAAACAGGCAAAGAGTACGACATGAAGAGCAGAGAACCGTGTGCTATGATGCCACTTTATGGGGATGCCTGAACAAAGACAGCCTCAGCTCTAGTTAGCACCCATTTAAATCAAGAGTTAGGAACTGGACTGTTCTAAGAACTGGTTCCTTTAAATTTCATTTGAACAAAGGCATTGACCCCTGTTTGTTGACACCATACATCCAACATGAAGCAGTTGAAGAAAGGTAGACTTTGTCTTATTAGGGAATTTTTCCATTTCACATCCTTAATGACCTACAATGTCACACATAGCCACAAACAGATGCTATCAATTCAATATTACCTATTGTAATGGAATAATAACATAAATGGAATAATCTGTTGTTTTCTATTATTATTCATTTGCTGCTTGCAGCACTTTCAGTGTTCACAACACACACACACACACACACACACACACATGTTATACTGGGTCAAGGATAAAGAAAGGTCACAAGGGAATAAAGCTGTGTTTAAGATAGTCATAGTAAGCTTTTTGTATGCTGTAAACAAGTTGAGATAGTGTCCCAGAAGTTATTGCCACATAACCATAGTGCCAAGAAATGCCAAAACCAGTATCATATTGAAACATTTGGTAGATTATTCTAGGCAAATATTCACCATGTGCTGTAATGTTCTTATAGTTCTAAGGTGAAGGTAAGTCAACAGGAGAGAATAGCTCTTAGGACTTGTTTTGGTTTAAATGATCTTTCACATTTATTTCAAACAGAGCTTCTATTTCATATCCATCAATTACATGTTTTCAAGAGAAATAGTAAGTTTCATATTCATAACTAACCACACCAGTGCTGACATTGTTTCAGTACTTGGAACCATTAAAATGCGTTGATCATAAATGTCATTCTATGAATGACAAACAATAACAAAGATAGAGCTCTTTTTAGGAAGGAAAAAAGGAATCCTTCTACTTCATATTCGACACTTTTCAGAGGATATTGAGATAAATTATTTAAAAGTTGTTCTAAAGAAAACCTAGAGCAAATCTGGCTGGCAGAGGTGCAACAGCTTTACACTCTGCTAATCTATACAAGTGCAGGTGGAAGACTTTAGTATAATAAACACTACATAACACTATGTCTTTACATGAGATGCTGTAACTTTATAGCTAATACATAATAATGTCACCCACTGGACCCCATGTACAAAAGGAAACACAGAGGTGGCCAATGCCTAGCCTTTCAGTATCATGGACATGAACATAACATATACATATATTATGGGTTTCTCTCCTAGCCACCTTCCCAAAACTTTTTTTTACTATGCTTAAAATTGTGTGGTGACAGCTTCACACAGTGGCATGGAGTTGATAGGTATTAAAGATAGTGAATAATTTAAAGTACTTTGCTATGATTTTAGAGGATAAATGAGCTGCCAAAAAATATACATAAATTTGGGAGTACTGAGAGATAAAAGGCTTTTCTGAGGCATGGTTTCTTCCTGTAGCCTAGACTCAGCTTAAACTCAGGAGTTCCCTGCTATAGTCCCTAGAGTGCTGATATTACAGGTGTATAGCAACATACCCAAATTGTTTAGGAAAATGTATATTTTATAGATGGTACTTGAATAATTTTCATGATGTTATACGAACACACCAAGTTTACACAAATTTTGTTGTCCTAATAAAAACTTTATTTTCCTATAGCTCAGCACCTTTCTTCTTCACTGTACTACTTATAAGGATTGCCGCTTTAAATTTGCTTTATGTGTGGCATTCTGAGAGTTCTCATAATCATGGCAGATGTGTTATCAGAACTATTGTGAGAAACCTACCAAATGATTGCCCAAGTATCATTCCCTATTACATTGCTAGGAGCACAGTAATGTGAGGATAAAACAGTGGCTACTTTAATGGCCAGGCCTGTCTTTTGACCTAAATTCATAGTATTTTCATGTGAAAGCAAAGTGAAGTCTTTGTATTTGCCTTACATGGCCATTAATCTCTGCTGTGTAGGAGACGGCTGACTTTGCTATATTACTTTATATGACAAAATAAATTATATTCTGAGGGGGAAAAACTTGGAATTGTTCGTGCTTTGTTGTTGTTGTTGTTGTTGCTTCGTTTGTATCTCTTTGAGCCACCGCTATCTTCCATTACTGAGTATCCTTGAGAATTGTCCCTAGTCACTTTTAAAATCCCGGTTTTGATTTACTTTCCTCTTCTCAGTCATCTCCTGTTAATAATATGTTTGATATCAAGATGTGTAAAAGCAGCATGCAAACTGATTAACACAGAATCTCTTCAGTTACTTGGTTTATCAATAGATGTAGGATAGGATTCAGGGAGGCGGTCAGAAGACTGTCAAATTCAAGAGTAAGGAAGAGAAATATTAATAAGAATAGACAGAAGGAGGAAAAAAATGGCTTCCCTACTGGCATTGATAATTCTCTGGATATAATTGATAGTATAAAAACAATTTTTTAGAATCCAGGCTTGGTACTTGTCACATAGAAACATTGCTTTTTTATATACTCTTCATTCTTGTTTTTCAAGAAAATTGTCAGAGATTAAATATCCATATTTAGTTTGATCTCTTGTTTTAAAAGCATTTGAATTACAGCTCTTATGAATTTAGTGTTCACTACTTGTCTTGTATATCAAAGTTATATTCTGATACATTCAATGCTAGTGTTTAATAATTTGGGTTTGTGTATGAGTGGTGGTGGTGTTGGGTTAGTATTTCCTTTTGATTTATTTGTTTTATATACATCTCTTTGACAATATGTTGACTTGTATAGGCTTTATGTTTACTAAGGGAAGATGAATTTGTAACATGTGTTACACAAGGATAGAGAATCATCTGTATGTTACAGAGAATGTGGATTTCCTGTACCCTACTGATGGAATTTGATTAAGAACCCCAATCAAAGGCTGAGATCTAGAACCCAGGTCAGGTGCTCAGTGATTGTGAGCACACTGGCTTCTGTCCCAGAGCCCACATGGTGGCTCAACAACATCCATAACTCCATTTCTAAAGTATTTGATACCCACTTCAGGTCCCCAGGAGCATTGCATGCACGGGTGTATTTATGTATTACACAGGTGCAGGCAAAACACTAAAACAAATACTCTTAAAAATAGCAATGATTATATACTGTGTATACATGTGTGAAGATATACAAGTAATTTTATTAACTTTTAAAATTAATGTGTGCTAAATAAGAATCCTGCCTCAGCCTGCTAAGTGCTTGGGATTTCAGATGTGTGAAAATGTTCTGGATAATAATAATTTCATTTTTAAGAGCCTCTGATAATCCACTCTTAATTGGGTCCATTTTAATAGACCTTTTTTTTATTTCTCTCCATTCCTACCATTAAATTTTTGCCACTGTTTATTTCTCTTTTTTTTCTGAATATTGTTTTTTTATTGATGCTTTGTGTATTTCATACATCATTTTCTAATTCAGTTCAGGCATATATCCCCTTCCCTTCCCCCCACCCCACCCCTACCCATCCCAGATCATGCATTCTGCCGTAAGTTTTCTGCAACTTTCTCTGCTTTTTTGTTTTGTTTTGTTTTCATTTTTTAACAATAAGTGATAATTTGTGAGTACAACCTTCATGTAAAACCAATTTGCAAGCAGTTGTGCCCAAACCCACACAGCTCATGGGTCCCACCATCTAGTAGGGGGGGGGGGCTTGTATGTTCAATCAAGTTGATCAAAAGAGTGTCCAGTCTATATTGTTGTAGTTTCACCATTAACCCCAATCGCAGCCCTTACATTCTACCACGCCCCCTCTTCCGCAGATTGTTCCCTAGGCTTAGAAAAGGGGCACAGGTGGATGAGAAGCAAAACACTCTACTTTCTCTGGAACTGATGTCCTGGTCTCTAGTCAATTCTGGCTGTTTTCTTTCATGGGCTGCCAGCTTGTCCAGGCATAACCTTTCGATCCTACTAATGAAGCACATGCAATTAGATATATAGGTATTTAAACAGTACTATTTGTTATGGTAAGTTACTTTGGTATAGATGCAGATGTTTGGATGGTATGTTAACTCATGAGCCACTGTTTATTTCTCTACTGTTCCTATTATGAGAATATCCTCTATAGTGCTGTCATAATTATCATATAATGTAGAAATTTGATTGTAAGATATAAGGGCCATCACGTTTCATAAGCTGCCTCTCATGCTTTATCTCCCCCCTGTGTCTCCTGCCACCACCTGTGTCAATGCCTGGGTGTGCAGTCTTCCCACAGACTTCTTGCAATGGGCTAGAAATTGAATTTCCCCCTTGTTCATCTCTAAATCATTCAGTTGTGTAATTCTTTGCAGAAACTATAAGGACCAAGAACTTGAGATAAATGTTGGGAAACAGTCAAATTGAAGGGGGTATTCTTTGGAAATTTTGTATTTTCATAGTTATGAATAAAACTCAGTGGGATGTAGAGTATGGGTTATTGTTATTTATATCCAGATATTAATATCATCCAAAACGCATATTTGACGGTAAAGGAAATGGACTGATAGAAGGACAGTCAGGGATTGCCAGGTGCAGCTTATCCAACAAAGACCAGTGGAGGAGCTGGCATTAGGGGGCAGCAGACGAGCATGGACTGTCTTTAGACAGGTTACTTATCCACTGGCAAGCAGCTTTATGCTTGATTGTCACTAATGAATGGTTTGACTTAACCTTGTGTTACTCTAATGACTTAAGAGTCACTGACCTTCTCTTTGTTACCATCAGCAACACTGAGCTCTGATGAAATGTGTGGTACTGAGGAGGGTCGGTGTGATGAACACAATGTGGGCTGCATCAATAGGAGACAGGCAGTAAACAGTAGTCTAGGGAGTGTTGGTATTCCTTCTAGATGTGCCATGCCATATAAATGATAAAGGACACATTAACTCCAAATAACAAAGCCATTTTATGAGCTAATATATAATTCCACACTTTCCCTTCCACTGCCATTCCGTGAAACATTTCCCCTTGAACTTTTTTGTCAGTGGTTTTTGGTAAAGTAATAAAATCTGAAACTAAAGGGTTTAAAAATACGGTGTTCTCATGTCATTTTCCACCTTAGAACACTATCTAGCAATTTGTTTTCAGCATTACCCATTTCAGGATAAAAAGAACAGCTCTGTATTTGCAAATGGAAAGTGTATTGCAGACAATTACTTATGACTTGCCTGTGGCCATTTCAAGCACTGCCGTGGAATAATTTTAAATAACCAATTTTACACTCTTCCTAGAAAATCATGCAGGGAGTTTGATAAGATAAAATGTAGAGATGCACGCTTGTTTCTATTTAACCTTATACATTTTTTCTATAACAGCAACACATACAGGTTTAGATGACATATCTCTATATTTTTACATTTTTTTCTTGAGGGCATAATCTATATAAGTTGTATGTGCAAAGCATAATAGGTTCATAAATTCTAGTTCACAGTCAATTTCACACGGAACCATTTCTAGGTTTAATCAACCTCCTAGATGCTGTTGACAAGCTTCAGTTACTCTGTTATTTCTATTGTTTGGCAACACACTGGTGTTTTAGGATTAAGTGAAAATTCAATATAAGCAATTCAATATAAGCACTGTAGAATCACTTTTTTATCTGCCTTTGAGTTGGTCTCAGTAATAAGAGATAGCATTTTTGGTTAAAATTTTCATAAGTAGAAATTTAGAGACCAACTTGTTGTGCAAATAACTTCACATCAAGCACAGTTGATAGTATAATTTTCTCCTGAAATACAGATCCCTTAAACTACATGAAATGACTCTTATCAATATTGTTTTTATTGTAGAAGAGGCTCAGCCTCTTCAAGCTATCTATCTGATTAGGCAAAAGAGCAAATGCACTCCAAGGACACAAGTGTTGAGAGGTGGCAATTACAAGATAACTGAAGTCTGTCAAGATCACCTAGATAGCATAAAAGAGGAGTGTGATAACATTTATGCAAACAGGATTTGGATCCAAGAAGGCAAAGGTTAATGAAGGCCTTTGATATTGCTCACTCTCGTAAGTTTCATTTAGAACACAGGGATTAATCTTGTCTATGCTGGTAGCAGATGCAGCCTACAAGTCACTCATTAACATCTGCATCAGATTTGAGCAATTCCCCAAGAACCCAGCAATAATAAGCCACACAAAGCTGCAACCCAGAAGCACACAGGGTAGGCCACTGTGACATGACTTCAAGAGCACAGGTCAACTTGTGACTAATCATTAAAGCAGGTAAGAGAAAACATTATTCACTTAACTTTAGTAAAATCACAATATAGACTCAGATACTTAACAAATGATTTATTAGGATTTAAAACCTTAAAAAAAAAACTTAGTAAAAAGACAATTCCTGAGATTAAGGGAGATCTGGTGTCTGTAACCTGGTCCATAACACTGGGGAATGGCCATCTAGGTGGGAAATATTTACCTCTCATTAACGCTCTAGATATTCTGCCAATCTCTTTAGCATGACTTAAGTTGAAACTGCCTTCCTAAGACTGGAAAGCTGAGTCTTTATCCAAGCCAGAGATTTTATTGTCCTGAGCAGCCATCCCCCAAGGGGGCTTCTTCCTACTTTAACTCCAAAATCTAATAAACTGTGCTCTGTGGACTGTTCTCCGTGACTGTCACAGCAAATTATTTCTTTAATGTATACACCTTAAGTTTTCTAATAAACAAACCTGTACATATTTAATATATGTAATATATTTATCTATACACACATATACGTACGTCTAAGGTGATTACTATCATCATGAAAATTAACATAGTCTCTCCCATAGCCATTTTTCTTTTCTTTCTTTTTCTTTGTCTTTTTTTTTATTTTTTGAAGCAGACTTGGAGTTTACTAAAAGGGATTTTTACAGGTGTAAACATGCAGTATTGATAGAGAAGCTCTCAGGGTTGAGACATGCCCAAGTGTAGATTTTCAAGAAAGAATGCTTTTTCTCTTTTCATTTTCTGGAAAACATGCCTGAATTTTCTGATCAAATATGTGGTTCATGATGTAATATTTTAATTATAGTCTTTTTATTATACATTTGATCTCTGGACTTACTGCTGAGGTATTCCGTCTTTGATCATTTGATACAGAGCCCCACAGCTCCTCTCACCTTTCTTCTTAACTACAATTCTGTTTTTGCAGAGAACATCATCTCCTGTAGGTTCTATTTATGAGAATATTATGCAGTGTTTTTCATTATTTCTGGATTATTTCAGTTTATGCATTAGTCTGTGCTGTTAAAAATGGCAGCATCTTCCTTTTTTTATTTCTACTATCAAAATGCAACAATTCTTTATCATTTATTCACTGATGGACATTTATGCTATCTATGTCTATATTATTGCTGTTGTAAATAATGCTAGAGTAAATATTGGAGAGTCTTTTTTAATATTTTATTGAAGTTTTATGCATTTCATACATTACTTCTCAGTTCAATCCAGACTCATTCTTCCCTCCATTCCCCATGCCCCTCCCAAGTTCATATAGTCTGCCATACATGTCCTGTATCCCCTTCTGAGTCTTTTCAAAGTTTTTCAAAGCAGAGGATTTTTTTTTAGGGGGGGAGAGAATTCTACTACTTCAGTCAGTAACCTGACCCAGTTCTTTTGTTATTGTTGTTCCCTCCAATCTGTATTGTTTCAACATATTCATTTATATGTCACACATGTACTAAAATAATTACATCTGAAACTGTATGTGATTTCCAAATCATATTTCAGGATTCACATTTTTCCCTTTTAATTTTATATTGCTGTAAAATATGCAAACATACCCTCAACGCTTTTATCAAAATTATAAAGTCTGAAAATAAGTAGTAAGTTAATTCCAGAGCCCATTAAGAGATTCATGTTCTAAGACCACAGTTGCTTTTAGATAAAGAGAAATACAACATTAATGTTACTCAGTTTGCCTTACAACTAGGTACTTGGTGGTAGCATCCACAAATGAGGGATACCGTTCATCGTTTGTTTTTCTGGGACCGTGTTACTTCACTTAGCACATTATCTTCTAGTTCCATCCATTTACCTGCAAAGTTCATGATGTCATGTTTCTTTACCTTTGCATAGAACTCCATTGTGTAGATGCCCCACATTTTCTCTAGCCACTGATTGGTTGAGGAGCACTTGGGTTGGTTCCAGCTCTTTGCTATTGTGAAAGAAGCTACAATAAACATAGCTGTGCATGTATCCCTGCAGTAGGATGAGTCTTGCAGGTATATCTATCCAGGAATGGTTTGACTGGGTCAGGTGGTAGGCTCATTTTGAGTGTTTTAAGGGTTCTCCACACTGCTTTCCTTAGTGATTGTACGAGTTTACATTCCTGCCAACAGTGGATGAGTATTCCTGATTCCACACAACCTCTCCAGAATTTGGTATCTTATGTTTTATTGATTCTAGCCAGTCTTATTGGAGTGAGATGATGCTTTCTTTTTTTTTTTTTTTTTTTTTTT